>CM051021.1:11877536-11885036 GCA_027704905.1 Muraenolepis orangiensis | reverse complement strand
ACACACACACACACACACACACACACACACATGACCCGCTACACGCACACACACACACACACACAGTTCATTGGAAGCTATTTGGGTTGAACGCAATGGTGCTCAAACATGAATGCTAACGTTGTGTACGCGGTGGGACGTAGCCACACGGCGAGCTAGCGCTAGCCGCAGCAGATGTGAGCGGTGGGTCCTCGTCGGTTAGCTGTGGCATCGTCCAAGGTGACACCCCGATAATTGGTCCCCGGGGGATGGAGGAGGACATGGACCTGGCGAGAACCCCCCCCCCCTCTCTCTCCCGCCGGGGTCTCAGCAGACCACTGGTGGACCGTCCGCCATCTGCCCCCCCATCCCAACCTAATCCCGCCAAAACATTAGTCGTACCGCTAATACCACCCATGCTAATTCCACAACTATTGGAGGAAAATGGATACAGGGGGCGGAAAATGAGATTCATCAGCGTTACGAGAGGGTGGTGACGGAGGTGATGGAGGCACACACACACACACACACACACACACACATACATGAACACACACGCACACATACACACGCATGAACACGCGCGCACACAACACAAGCCTGCACACACGCACACAACACATGTGTACAGGCATGCACACAAAGATACACACATACGCATGAACACACACATACGCATTCACACATACACACACACACACAAACACATGCACACATACACATGCATGCACATACATAAACACATGCACACACACACACACCAACACAACGACACACACACATGCACACAAACACACACACTATCTTATATGTTGATATTAATATGTTATTCTAATGTGTTCGATTTTAATTTGAGATACTATTTGAATCTTGAAAACACACACAGGCGCAAACACACACACACACACACACACACACACACACACACACACACACACACACATCCACACAAACACACACACACACACACACAAAATACAGCGAGCGAGCGAGTGTGTTTGATCTCTCTCCAGAGGTTGAACGGTGGGTGGGGTTCAGCAGGAGAATGGACCATATGGACACTAACCTCCACCTAACACAAACGGATGTTCCGGTCTCTCTTCCCTCCATCAGCGGCTATCATGGCTATCGTTATCATTAGCGCTCTGTTGTGGTCGTTAAAACGGCGGCCGGTTTGCGTGTTCTACAAAAGTCTAACCTCTGTGTCTGTGGTCACGGCAACGCGGCCTACGATGTCCCCGGCAACCGGATCACCGAAACAAAAACAGACGGGCCGTGAAGGTTCATGTCTCATTAATTCATGTATTTAGAATTTTTTGTTGTTATTTATTTTAGTTATTTTCTACATTGTAGGTTAATACTGAAGACATCAGAACACATATGAAAGAACACATTTGGAAATATGAAGTTAACACAAAAAGTGTTAAAACAAACCAGAATATGTTTTATATTTTAGATTCTCTAAAGTAGCCCTCCTTTTTGCTTTGATGACAGCTTTGGACACAGCTCTTGGCATTCTCTCAATCCGCTTCATGAGGTCGTCTCCTGCTTTTTGGTTTACTGCATCGTTTATTGATGTGCTCTTCCATAGTTTGGATGTCTTCAGTATTAATCTACAATGTAGAACAGAATTAAAATAAGTTTAAAAAAAATCATTGAATGAGACGGTGCGTCCAAACTTTTGACTGGTTACTTACAGATCTTGTTGGGGCCAATCTTCTGGAACATTAGAGAACTGTAACTTTTCATCGACGTGGATGGTTCCGGAAGGTTCCGGAAGGTTCCCGGAAGGTTCCGGAGCGGCGGCGGGTGACAATGTGACGTTGAACTGATGAACTGATGAACTGCTGATGACGAGGCGTCTGAGTACGACTGGTCTGACCACAGCAACCACCCCCCCCCTCCCTCCCCTTCCCTCCCTCCCCTCCCCCTCCGCCCCCTACCCCTACCCTCCTCAAGCTCCTCCTCGAGCATCGAGGGTTTTTGTTGGTATCTCCTCACCCCCACCGCTCCTCCTCCTGCTGCCATGCCAGCGGGGACTGAAGCTGGGTTGGAGAGGGAGGGGTGGGGGGGGGGGGGGGGGGGCAGCTCAAACGGGAGCGGGCGGGAGTGACTGAGCCAAGCGGCCGGCCGCTCAGAGATGAAAGCGACGTCTCTCTCACTCTCCCTCTCTCTCTCTCCCTCCCTCCCTCTCTCTCTCTCCCCTCCCTCCCTCTCTCTCTCTCTCTCCCTCTCTCTCTCTCTCTCTCTCTCTCTCTCTCTCTCTGTCTCTCTCTCTCTCTCTCTGAGCTTCTTTATCCATTGGTTACATCGTCAACAACACTCGTCTGAAGACGTGGCGCTTCTTGGCTTTCCCGCCGCGTTATAATGAGGTGAGACTTGAAGAGAGCATCTCTCCCCAGCGCGGCCTCCACAGCCGCCGCCTAAGAAACCTTTGGTTTTTTTCCGCATCTCAAAGACAAACAGAGCAAACAGTCAGAGCTACGTTTCATCAATTGAACACCACCAGAGTGTGGACAATGGTGGAATCACTATGGGAGAAAGAGGCTTGTGGAGGGGCTGGAGAAGGAGGTGATGGAGGTGGAGGAGAGGGAGGTGGTGGTGGTGGTGGTGGTGGAGAATGAGGTGGTGATGGAGGTGATGCTGGTGGAGGAGGTGATGGAGGTGATGCTGATGGAGGAGGTGATGGTGAAGGTAGTGGTGGAGAAGGAGGTGATGGTGGTGGAGGATGAGGTGATGGTGGTGGAGGATGAGTTGGTGGTGGTGGAGAATGAGGTGGTGATGGAGGTGATGTTGGTGGAGGAGGTGATGGAGGTGATGGTGGTGGAGGAGAGGGAGGTGGTGAAGGTAGTGGTGGAGAAGGAGGTGATGGTGGTGGAGGATGAGTTGGTGGTGATGGAGGTGATGCTGGTGGAGGAGGTGATGGTGGTGGAGGAGAGGGAGGTGGTGGTGGTGGAGGAGAGGGAGGTGGTGGAGGTGGTGGAGGTGGTGGTGGTGGAGGATGAGTTGGTGGTGCAGGTGGTGGTGTAGGAGGTGGTGGTGGTGATGGTAGTGGTGTATGTGGTGGTGGTGGAAGAAGAGGTGGTGATGGAGGATGAGTTGGTGGTGGAGGTGCTGGAGATGGTGGTAAAGGATGAGTTGGTGGTGGAGGTGGTGGTGTAGGAGGTGGTGGAGGATGAGTTGGTGGTGAAGAGGAAGGTGGTGGAGGAAGAGGTGGTGAAGGATGAGTTGGTGGTGGAGGTGGTGGAGTAGGAGGAGGAGGTGGTGGTGGTGGTGATGGTGGTGGTGGTGTATGTGCTTTTTTTGCATTTGAATTGCTTCACACTTGTCTCAACACCATGTCCACTTCTTCTCAAACTCCTCACACAGTGTGCTTTAGAAACACACACCCGAGCACATCAGTTAGCCATTGGTGCTAACTGAAGTAACTCATGCTTTCTCCCATAAGACTTTGTCACTCAATGAACCACAAACCACACCCGACTTGGAGCTTTGCTAAACACATATATTATGTGTTTTCCATTTTTATCCTCCATATTTCAAGCCAAGCAGAACAATTAACATTTGATCTGATCAACAATTAATTGTTGTTTTGGGTACATTATAAAAAACTTAGAATACTGTAACAATATTAACTGTGTGATGTAAAACAATATATGATAAAGAAAAAACGATATTGTGTGATTTGAGATGTTAACAATAAACTCCCACTTAAATTGCCCGTATGACCTTGCAACGTCTGTCGCGCAACGGAGGGAGATCTTACCTTGCAGCGCCAAGCTCCAAGGTCCTTGGTTCAAGTCCCGCTAAGCTCAGACAAGACGAGAGTTTAATCAACATTTTAATCCTAACATTGTTGAGTGAGCTAATTGTAAAATCGAACATCTAAGCATGCCATCCACCACGGCTTGGTGGCTGGAGTGGAGTGTGCTGTTGCTTAAGAACTCTGGTCCACAGAGTTGCTGGTTCAAGAACAGTTGTTGATTGTCAGAACATTAGCATACTTTAACTACCAAATATACCATCAAATTAATTGAATGTCAAATCTATCTTCTGCAGTTAGTTCGAACTAAATTGTATATCAATTATTGATATTAATAAATGCTAATTGATATGCATATATATATATATTTCTTCAATTTCAATCTCCTTTATAACATCCGACAATGGCCTCTTCACTGTCTCCGTGGCGCAGCGGAGAGAGCTGTTGCCTTATTAGCTAGGAGATTTAGGTTCAATTCCCCCTGAGGTCATAGTTGATGGTAGTCTGTTATTTCTAAGTCATGTCAAATATACATTTTGAACATATCCTGAATGTGCAGTGGGAAGGCTGTAGGTTAACACTCTGTGGACCAGGGTTCAAATCCCCCCCAAGACATGCGCAGTGGAGTGTGCTGTTGCTTAAGGGACTCTGGACCACAGAGTGGCTGGTTCAAGTCCTGATCATCAGAACCTGGGTTGACTTTACCTACCAAATTTAACATCACATGACTTTAATGTTAAACTTGATGGTTTAAAATCTTGTCAACTTTCAAAGCTGTCATTTGAATCGCTACATCAATTGAGAACATTGTGATTATCTTACCCCCCCCCCCCCCCAAGAAATGAAATGGCACCTTCTGTTGGATGACACACTGTTAGTTCAAAGTAAATAGAATATAAATTAATGAGATCAATTAGCGAAAATTCATATGGAAATATTTCAACCAAAATAATAAAAAAAAATAAAAAATGGGAGAGGGGAAAACAGTCACAAATGACCTTCATATTCAATGTTCTAAAAAATAAATAATTTACCAAGACCCTTTTAGCTGTAACACCCCCCCCCTGCACCAGGTTTGGGGGGGGGCAGGAGGGGTTCTGCAGGTGTTGAGGACCCTTTTGGGGGGGGCCCCCTTCTCAACAGCCAATTCTAGTGGGGACTCGAACCTGGGTCTACAGAGGGTTAAGCAACAGCCTTCCCACCGCACCACCGAGACACCTAGACACCTACTAGGATGTGTTCGAAACTTATATTTGACTTCTCAATTGAAATGACTTGAAACAAAACCATCGAGAGTAATCCCAGTGGGACTCGAACCTGAGTCGACAGAGTGTTAACCAACAGCCGTACCACCAAAACACTGACTTCAACATTCAACGTTTGAAACTGTGAATTTAATGTAAATGTAAAATGTAACACCTAACCATGACGTGCTTGGTGGCACAGTGGAGTGTGCTGTTGCTTATGGTCTCTGGACCACAGAGTTGCTGGTTCTAGTCCTACTGAACCGGCGCTAACTTTAACAAAGAATATGTAACTTCTCGCATTGTATTTAATTAATGCAGGGCGAAAAAGGCTTTTCTCCATGTTTCTCTCTCTCTCCCTTCATTTCTCCACCTGTCTCTCCATCTCTCCAAGTCTTAATGTCTCTCTCTCTCGCTGGTTTTTTCTCTCCATCCCAATCTCTGTGTCTGCATCTGTTCGTGTGTGTCTCTCTCTCTCTCTCTCTCTCTCTCTCTCTCTCTCTCTCTCTCTCGCGTCTGTTTATTTACTGTGGACTGTACATCACAGAGGGGCCGTAGCTCCATAAGTCCACTCCTGTCTTCTGCAACACAAGGTCAGAGCGGGAGAGACAGAGATGGAGAGAGACACACACACACACACACACACACACACCACACACACACACACACACACACACACACACACACACACACACACACACACACACACACACACAAACACAGAAAGCCAGAGAGGCAAACACATGAATATGCATGTGCGTGTTTATACGGTAAAAAATGATTACTTACAAAAAGCCTTCATTAATTGTCTCTACATAATTAAATCTCTTACATCCCCCTCCTCTCCTCCTCCCCCCCCCCACTCTCTCTCTCTCTCTCTCTCTCTCTCTCACTCTCTCTCTCTCTCTCTCTCTCTCTCTCTCAATGGCGTGCTCTTTTTTTTCTTATTGAATTTAAACAAACCATTAAGGAGGATTAGCTTCCGCTGAGTGGGACTTTGGTCGACCCCCAGCCCCGTGTTTCAGTCGAGTGGAATTACCCAGAAGCCTCGGAGTCACAGAACCCACGATGTGCTCTCCAACCCGCCGTAAATCACTTCCTATACTCACTATATAGCGCACTACACAGTGAGTGAGTTGGCCATTGTGTAGCGCTCTCCAAATGTATAGTGAGAATTGTCAACACACCCCTTTGGTGTGTTTTGTCGCCATTCAGGGCGCACTAATTGCTGTAGCCCAGAGAGAGAGAGACACCTATTCTCTCTTTCTCCTCCTCCTCCTCCTCCTCCTCCTTATTTCTCCTCTCCTCCGCCTTTTCCCACCATTCTCTTTTACTTCGCCCCTAATCCTCCCTCCTCTTTCCACTTTCATCTTCCTTCCTTCCTTCCTTTCTCTCCTCCCCCTCCGCTCTCTCCCCCTCCCCCTCTCCCCTCCCCTCTCTCCTCCTCCTTTCTCTCCTCCCCCTCCCCTCTCTCCTCCTCCTTTCTCTCCTCCCCCTCCCCTCTCTCCTCCTCCCCTCTCTCCTCCTCCTTCTCTCCTCCCCCTCCCTCTCTCCCCCTCCCCTCTCTCCCCTCCCCTCTCTCCTCCTCCTTTCTCTCCTCCCCTCCCCTCTCTCCTCCTCCTTTCTCTCCTCCCCCTCCCCTCTCTCCTCCTCCCCTCTCTCCTCCTCCTTTCTCTCCTCCCCCTCCCCTCTCTCCTCCTCCCTCTCTCCCTCCCCTCTCTCCTCCTCCTTTCTCTCCTCCCCTCCCCTCTCCTCTATGTCGTATTTTTTCACAGATAAAATATATATTACATAATATTGTATATAACATATATATATATATATATATATATATATATATATATATGTTATAGTAATCAAGGCAGAGTGCAGATGTCATTGTGCACTCTCTCCCAATGAGTCCAATCAGCTACTAGAGTTACGCGGTGATTGGGCCAAAAATACATCAATAAAAAAAAAAATCAATGATGCATTTTGTGGGCTGAAAAATATTGTTTTCATTTTGACTTGATACTCATCAAGGCAGGGGGGGTGCAGGTTTGATTCCCCCCCCCACTATGTCCTGGTGAGTAGATATACAAGCTATAAGTACAGTGATGCGGAGAATGGGGCAGAACTATTTTTGGGTCGAAGAAAACGACCTAGTCATCAAGTCATCAAGTCAAGTTTATTGTCACTTCACAGTTTACACAAGTATAAAGCAGTGATGTGAATATCTTATGTGCAATACCCGACGACAGACAGTTATAAAAAATAAGATTAAAATAGATTAAAATAGAATATATCTAGAATATATATATATATATATATATATATATATATAGTCATATATAGCCATGTCATATCTATGTTCCCCACTCTGTCCCCATGAGTAGATTCATCTACTAGAGTTAAAAAAGTGATTGAGCCAAAAATATTTTTGGGTCGAAAATAAAAACAACATTTTTATTTATTATTTTTATATTATATACTAATCAAGGCAGAGTGCAGATTTCATCATGCACTCTCTCCCAA
>CM051021.1:11860036-11872536 GCA_027704905.1 Muraenolepis orangiensis | reverse complement strand
CACACACACACACACACACACACACACACACACACACACACACACACCCACACACCCCTATTCTGGTCGTTACCGCCTGATCAAACCGGAACACCGACAGAGAGAATTCTCCGGAACACTGGGGGCCTGGGAAATCAGAAAATACTTTCCGAATACGAACTAAACTAATTGTGTGTGTGTGTGTGTGTGTGTGTGTGTGTGGTGTGTGTGTGTGTGTGTGTGTGTGTGCAGACCGTTTCTAGAAACAGTGTGATATGTGAATGACTAATTTGCTCCCAGCACTCCGGTCCCAGTCGGCCGGTGGCGATCAATGCTTCATAACGGGAATGAGTGAACTAATTAGATACCCAACAGGCTGGAGATCCACACACACACACACACACACACACACACACACACACACACACACCATGAGACCTGCACACACACGCACGCACGCACACACACACACACACACACACACACACACGTACACACACACACAGTGCGTTGTCCATGAGGAATACGCTGCGAATGTGTTGTGGCATATTAAGCCAGCCAAAGGTTAGCATGACCTAGCGAACCATACCCTCAGGCACACTGGTGTGTGTGTGTGTGTGTGTGTGTGTATTTGTGTGTGTGTGTGTGTGTCTCTTGTACATTTCAATCCACTTCTTTCAAGCTTATCTTCCTGCTAGTGTTTCAGTTCCTCTCTCTCTCTCTCTCTCTCTCTCTCTCTCTCTCTCTCTCTCTCTCTCTCTCTCTCTCTCTCTGTTAGTCAGCACACAGGTTCTACAGACAGACCGTTGTTTGTTCACTCACATAAACACCCACTCACCCACTAGTTCACTCAGTCACTCACCCAGTAGTTCACTCAGTCACTCACTCATCCACTAGTTGACTCAGTCACTCACCCAGTAGTTCACTCAGTCACTCACTCACCCATTAGTTCACTCAGTCACTCACCCACTAGTTCACTCAGTCACTCACTCACCCATTAGTTCACTCAGTCACTCACCCACTAGTTCACTCAGTCACTCACCCACTAGTTCACTCAGTCACTCACCCACTAGTTCACTCAGTCACTCACCCACTTGTTCACTCAGTCACTCACCCTCTTGTTCACTCAGTCACTCACCAAAAACATCACTCAGTCACTCATTAACCCACTAGTTCACTTACTCACTCACACATTAGTTCACTTACTCACCCACCAGTTCACGTAGTCACTCAGCAACTAGTTAACTAAACACTCACCCACTAGTTCACTCAGTCACTCACCCACTAGTTGACTCAGTCACTCACCCACTAGTTCACTCAGTCACTCACTCACCCATTAGTTCACTCAGTCACTCACCCACTAGTTCACTCAGTCACTCACCCACTAGTTCACTCAGTCACTCACCCACTAGTTCACTCAGTCACTCACCCACTTGTTCACTCAGTCACTCACCCACTTGTTCACTCAGTCACTCACCCACTTGTTCACTCAGTCACTCACCCACACGTTTAATCAGTCACTCACCCACTTGTTCACTCAGTCACTCACCAAAAACATCACTCAGTCACTCATTAACCCACTAGTTCACTTACTCACTCACACATTAGTTCACTTACTCACCCACCAGTTCACGTAGTCACTCAGTAACTAGTTAACTAAACACTCACCCACTAGTTCACTCAGTCACTCACCAACTAGTTCACACATTACTCACCCACAAGTTCCCTCGCCCACTAGTTCACTAAATCCCTGACTCGCCCACTAGTTCACTTAGTCACTCAGCCACTCGTTCACTGTCACTCACTTGTCCACTAGTTCACTCAGTCACTCACCAACTAGTTCACTAAATCCCTGACTTGCCCACTAGTTCACTCAGTCACTCAGCCACTCGTTCACTGTCACTCACTTGTCCACTAGTTCACTCAGTCACTCACCAACTAGTTCACTAAATCCCTGACTCGCCCACTAGTTCACTCAGTCACTCAGCCACTCGTTCACTGTCACTCACTTGTCCACTAGTTCACTCAGTCACTCACCAACTAGTTCACTAAATCCCTGACTCGCCCACTAGTTCACTCAGTCACTCAGCCACTCGTTCACTGTCACTCACTTGTCCACTAGTTCACTCAGTCACTCACCAACTAGTTCACTAAATCCCTGACTTGCCCACTAGTTCACTCAGTCACTCAGCCACTCGTTCACTGTCACTCACTTGTCCACTAGTTCACTCAGTCACTCACCAACTAGTTCACTAAATCCCTGACTCGCCCACTAGTTCACTCAGTCACTCGTTCACTGTCACTCACTTGTCCACTAGTTCACTCAGTCACTCACCAACTAGTTCACTAAATCCCTGACTTGCCCACTAGTTCACTCAGTCACTCAGCCACTCGTTCACTGTCACTCACTTGTCCACTAGTTCACTCAGTCACTCACCAACTAGTTCACTAAATCCCTGACTCGCCCACTAGTTCACTCAATCACTCAGTCACTCACAGGTCATGCTTTCACTCACTTAGTCATGTGTACGCGTGTGTCACGTGTGTCACGTGTGTGTGTGTGTATGTGTGTGTGTGTGTGTGTGTGTGTGTGTGCGTGCGTGCGTGTGTGTGTGTGTGTACGCGAACGCATGCGTGTGTGTGTGTGTGTGTGCGTGCGTGCGTGCGTGCGCGCGTGTGTGTGTGTGTACGCGAACGCATGCGTGTGTGTGTGTGTGCGTGCGTGCGTGCGTGCGAGCGTGTCTCTTGTTCGTTTCAATCCCTGACCCTCCCCCCCCCCCCCCCCTCTTCCAGGCCTTTCATTCCTTTCATTCCTGCTAGTGTGTCAGTTCCTTTCTTCGTGTTCCTCCTCCAAAGAGGAGAGGCTTCTTTCCTCCGTCTGGATTAGCCCCGTGGTGACGTGAGCAGCGGGGCTAAATATAACCGGCTAGATATAAAGCGGCTAAGTACATGCTACTTTACCAAACGAAACACACAGGGGGGGGGGGGGGCGCAAACAACCAGCTTTTTGTTTGGGGGGGGATTATTATTATTATTATTATTATTATTAATATTATTAATTTTCAGTGAAGGTGTTTTTTTTCTTTCAACTCCTCCTTAGTTGTAGTTTGGGGGACAGGACATGCTGTCCTTCACACCATCACACTGCGGTCATTAGCGTAGCACAGCCATGACAGATCACTACAATGCACCTTTTTAGATTCAGACTTTTTAACGGGGGCGGACGGTTCATCCATTTAAGGAAGGGGTCGAAGGACGACGGGGCTTGACGTGGTTGTTCTGACAGTTTGTCCCCCAACAAAAAAAACATTCAACCTCTGCCGTCCGTCAGAGGAGGACATTTTGGATCGGACTTTCCTCTTCCTCCTCCTCCTCCTCCTCCTCCTCCTCCTCCTCCTCCTCCTCCTCCTCCTCCTCCTCCTCCCTCCTCCCTTCCGGTTGTTGCATTAAAAACTCCCCGGCATTAAAACGAGTCCCCGCAAATTAGTCTTAAGAGCAGCGGCGGAGTCGCATCTCTCATCCTCCTGTAATGTCCTCCCGCCTCCCGGGATAACGGCCGGTCCCCCCGCTTTTTTTGTAACAGAGGTTTAGATGGGGTCCATTTCCTTGAGACAGTACGGGGAGCCCTGTATGCATCATGTCTGCACAATTAAACCGCAAACGGTCATCACAAGCCCTCCTGCCTCGCTAATGTCCTCCGCTAATTGTCAGCCGGGAATGGCTTTCTCTCCCCCCCGAGGGACGGGGGGGGAGAGCTTCCGAAAGGCAAAAGTTCTGGGCACTTTTACCAAATGAGAACGACTTCTAAAGTTTTTTGTATTTATATTGTAGTGTTAGTGGCGTACAGTTAACACGACAACACACACACACACACACACACACTACAACCCACACCCACACACACACACACACACACACACACACACACACACATGAGAGACGCTTTGTTTCGACACCCCAGATGACGTCTTCGGTGCAAGTCGGACTGTTATATTTATAACCGTGTCGTCACAAGCTTCTTCCTTCCGCCGTGTTCCACGACGACTCTTTCGGAAAACCGGCGGCATTAGAGAAAGAGCTGGCGGAGGAAGAAGACATCCAATTACTATGTGTATTGTTGTTGTTTTTGATGGGGTTGTTGTGTTGTTCTCCTCCTTCTCCTCTCCTTCTCCTCCTCCTCCTCCTCCTCCTCCTCCTCCTCCTCCTCCTTCTCTGCTCCATCTCCTCTCCTCCTCTCTCCTCCTCTCTGTCTGAGTCTCCTCTCCCCCTCCTCTCCTCCACTTCTCCTCTCTCCTTCTCCTCTCCTCCTCCTCTCTTCCTCTTCTCTTGCTTCATCCTTCTCTCCTCCTCCCTCCTCTCCTCCTCTCCTCTCCTCCTCTTCTCCTCCTCCTCCACTCCTCCTTCTCCTCTGCTCCTCCTCTTCCTCTTCTCTTGCTCTATCCTTCTCTCCTCCTCTTCTCCTCCTCCTCTTCCCCCTCCTCTCCTCTCCCCCTCCTCTCCTCCTCCTCCCTCTCCTCTCCTCCTTCTCCTCTGCTCCTTCTCTTCCTCTTCTCTTGCTCCATCCTTCTCTCCTCCTTCTCTCCTCCTCTCTCCTCCTCCTCTCCTCCTCCTCCTCCTCCTCCTCCTCCTCCTCCCTCCTCCTCCTCCCCCTCCTCTCTCCTCCTCCCCTCCTCTCTCCTCCTCCCTCCCCCTCCTCTCTCCTCCTCCTCTCTCCTCCTCCCCCTCCTCTCTCCTCCTCCTCTCTCCTCCTCCCTCCTCCTCCTCCTCCTCCTCCTCTCTCCTCCTCCTCCTCCTCCTCCTCCTCCTCCTCCTCCTCCTCCTCCTCCTCCTCCTCCTCCTCCTCCTCCTCCTCCTTCCTCCTCTCCTCCTCCTCTCCTCCTCCTCCTCCTCCTCCTCCTCCTCCTCCTCCTCCTCCTCCTCCTCCTGCTCCATCTGAGTCGTCTCCAACATGTCAGAAACAGACAAAAGGCTTCCCGGAAAACTAGCGGAATGATCCGAGACGGGAGATGGGATCCCAACATGCCTGTGGTGTGCAGCCATGGAGATTCTAATTCTAAAGTCTAAATAGGGACTTAATCAAGGTGTGTGTATATATATATATATATATATATGTATATATATATATATATATATATACATATATATAGAGAGAGGGGGGAGGCGAAGAACAAGTCTAGCATGAAATAGAAATGCACCAAACTGCCTCCCCCTCTCCACACAGACTCTTCTGACAGAATGGCTGGATGGGGGAAAGGGGGAGTGATTTGGGGGGAGATTATGGGGGAGATATCGGGGTGTGTGTGTGTGTGTTTGGAGGGGGGGGGGGGGGTTTGGGCACTTGCAGGGAGGGGTCACTCCATGGGGGTAACCGGTCCGGGATGACAGCTCGACTTTAATCGCATCCAAAATAATAAAAAAGTGGTTCACCCACAGAGGGAGGGAGAGAGAGAGAGAGAGAGACTCCCCCCCCCTCCCACCCCTCCACTGTCAAACCCCCCCTGACCTTTTGATATCTCTACGCCAGCTTCCAAAATCTGTCAAACTCCTCCTCAACCCCTCGATCAGAACTCCCCACAGAGTTGATATACCTTCCTGTAACCTCCGAGACAAAGACAAACACACACAGCCAAGGGATAAATAAATAAAACACCAACGCCAAACAAACCCCCCGTCAATCTGGACTCTGACTCGCTCTCTGTTCAGACGGCACCCACTCAACGACCTCTCTATTGCCGTCTCCCCCCCCCCCCCCGTCCCGTCCAGTCCTCTCCTCCCCCGTTACTCCCCCCTCCCCCCCTCCCCCCCCACCAAAACCATCCCTCCAAGCCGCCCAGCTGACCTTTCCCCATCTCTGAATCCATCCTCTCTCTCTTTTTTCTTTTTAAACCTCTCATCTCTCTCTCCCCCTTTCTGATGAGGTCCACTCTGTGTTGACTTGTCCTTATCCTGGCTCTGAACAACAATTCCCCGTGTTTGCTCTCTCTAAACCCCCGCCCCCCCCCCCCCCCCCCCCCGCACTCCCCCTCCCTTCTTCCGATTGGTCGTCGGTGTCAACCAATCAAAAGTCGGGTTCCGAGGAGCCCCCCCCCCGATTGGCCGATCCAGGTTTGCCGATCGTCAGAGAGAGAGCCATTGATCAAATGTCATGTGGAACCGCCTTTAGCTTAGCCTCCCCGCTGATTTAATCTACATTGATTCCAACAGCAAAATGTACCATCTGTCGTTAGCGTCGTGAAGCGCCTAAATCTAAATCTGGAGGATTTTAATCCTCTTTATTAGTCACTTAAATGTACACACACACACACACACATACACATACACACACACACACACAGTGAAATTCGTTTCTCTGCATTAAACCCATCCTAGTATTAGGAGCAGTGGGGCTATTATATTGTGTATATATACAGCTGAACGGGGAGCAAGTGTAGTAGGAGGGGGTGTCTGGTGCTTGCTCAGGCACCGTAGCAGTGCCCAGGTGTTTCGGTATAGGGACTTGAACCCGGCCACCTTCCGGTCGGTTCCCGTGCCCCAAGTCCCTTACTGAGTAGAACTGATGGCCCCTGCTCAGGTTTAAGGAGCAGAGACACTTGGTGAGCCTCCGTTGGTGTGCTGACTGAACACACACACACACACACACACACACACACACACACACACACACACACACACACACAGGATGGGACTTTAACCCCACAGGGGGGTGGGCTCCCTGTTGTCACTAAGGATAACCCTCGTCTCACCAGCAGGGGGGCTGGCTGCTAACCGCCGGGGTCCCGGGACAAATTCACAACGCCCCCAAAACCCTCCCCTGGTTCCCCTGGTTCTCCTCTGTGATTGGTCGCCAGTGTGTGTGTGTGTGTGTGTGTGTGTGTGTGTGTGTGTGTGTGTGTGTGTGTGTGTGTGTGTGTGTGTGTGTGTTTCTAGTACTAGTACAGATACGATGTACTGAGAGGTACTGCTTGATGTACTACTACTCATCTAGTACTAGCCAGATACAATGTACTGAGATGTACTAGCAGATGTACTACTACTCAAATAGTAGCAGCCAGATACGATGTACTGAGTACTGAGTACCGAGTACAGACACAATGTACCGAGATGTACTGGAGTACTAGTTAACTAGATGTACTGACAGATACAGGTACTTCTACTACTCATCTCGGATGGGACATAGCGATAAGAATTACAAAGGATTAAATATCGTATCAATAAATAAAAATGACTAAAATAGAAAAGAGAGAACATCTCTCCACACAGTGAGAGTGGACCGGCACTCACACACACACACACACACACACACACACACACACACACACACACACACACACACAGTGGACTCCCTGCTGAGTGTGTGTGCGAGTGTGTGTGTGAATGCCGTGATGAATCACCTGGCCATGTCATCATGTATCACATGTTGTAGATCTGCAGGGGGGGGTGGGGGGTGGGGGAGAGGAGGGGGGAGAGGAGGGGGGGGGGGGGGGGAGAGTCACTTCTCTCCCCCCCTCCCCCCACCTGTAGAGAGTCACATGCCTTATGTTCGGGGGACGACATTTCATATATGGAAATATGACATTTACAAGCTCTCAGTGCCTCATGAAATCTAAGTAATTGGATTGAGGTCAACGTGATAATATTAGACGAAGGTGTGTGCCCGTGTGTGTGTGTGTGTGTGTGTGTGTGTGTGTGTGTGTGTGTGTGTGTGTGTGTGTGTGTGTGTGTGTGTGTGTGTGTGTGTGTGTGTGTGTGTGTGCGTGTGTGTGTGTGTGTGTGTGTGTGTGTGCGTCTGTGTGCGTCCCACTTGAACCTGGAGGGAAATGTAATAATTAAAATTGCGAGGATTCAGGGCGACTGTTGAAAGTTGTCCCTTCCAGTTCAAGCGCTGGGGTCTGTGTTTCGTCCCCGGTGAGGAACCAAGAACTAATGAGTTTCCTCAAAGCCCCGGATCTTTCCTTCATTCTGTCACAAACCTTTTGATGAGATGGTTCAAAATCCTAGGGTCTAAAATTGGTCAAAAATGAAACACCTGGATCTGTGACAGGATGTTGTGAACGGCCTTCGTGTAGTGATGAACATAGTGTTTCAGAAAGGGGTATGGTAATGTTAATAATAAATAGTGCATTATATTTGTATTGCACTGTATTCACTTTTCATTAACAATAATCTCAAGAGCGCTACAAAGTTAAAAAAAAAACATCGCAAACAAACACAAAATTAAATGAAATTTTCATCAAATTTAAACGCCATCCTTAATCAACAAGGTATCGCCACTAGTAGTTTAGACTAGAGACTCGTGGAGTGCACCTGTCCTTGTTGGTGACCAGGTCTCTGGTCACACAGGACCACATGGAAACACAGGACCACATGGGATGGGTGTATTTCATTGGGGTTGTCGACTGTGCTGCTACAGGCCAATAGGCGTTATTTATTATTTACCGGTAGATTACGACACAAAAAAACATTTCAGAGAACCCGTAAAAGGAAGCTGAACTAGAAGCCAGGAGAGAGCAGCACACCTGCAATTAGACTGAGCAGGAACCAGCAGCTCATCTCCAGCGCTGAGATTCATGTCTCTAATCAGATAATAGCTAACAAAAATGTTACGCGCCTTCCTCTCCTCCTCCTCCTCCTCCTCCTCCTCCTCCTCCTCCTCCTCCTCCTCCTCCTCCTCCTCCTCCTCCTCCTCCCTCTACCTCCCCCCCTGCTCTCTCCTCCTCCTCCTCCCCCCTCCCTCCCTCTCCTCCCCCTCCCTCCCTCTCCTCCCTCCTCCTTATCCTCCCTCCACCTCCTCCTCCCCCTCCCTCCCTCTCCTCCCTCCTCCTTATCCTCCCTCCACCTCCTCCTCCTCCTCCCCCTCCCTCCCTCTCCTCCCTCCTCCTTATCCTCCCTCCACCTCCTCCTCCCCCTCCCTCCCTCCCTCTCCTCCCTCCTCCTTATTATCCTCCCTCCTCCTCCTCCAAATCCTGCACCCCCTCCTCTTCCTCCTCCCCCTCCTTCTCCTCTGTGATGGGGGGGGGGGGGGGGAGAGAAGACAAGAGATAGGGATCAGGGTTCGATCCCCCGGCCCGACAAGCAGCTAAAGACATAAATAAATAAACAGATAAGCTGGTAAACAAATACACTAGCACTCCCGGGGTCCCGGGAACGTAGCCTCTTGCCGCGCACACTTCCTCATCCCGCCTGCTAATTAGTAGCGCCGTTAGCCACGCTAGCGCCATGACGTGGATCTACCATAGAAGATAGTTCGGAATTATTTTGTAATTCTCTTTTTGTTCAAATTGTCCGCGTGGTATCTTATTCATTAATCTTCGTGTTGGATGTTAGCCAACGGCCCCTGGGGGGCCAACGGAATATGAATGAGAGAGAGTCAGAGAGGCTCTATGATACTTCTGTTGGCTCTTTCAGGTCCAGAGTGGACCCCTGGTTCTTCAAATCCTACCGATCCAGAACCGTCTTCCGTTCTGAAGAACCCACGTCTTGAGATGAGTCAGTTTGGAATGGGCTGCATTTATATATACACGGCTGGCTTTGAACCACAGTTATGCCTCACGTTCACCAATTCATACACCCATTCAAACACCCATTCACACACACATTTACGCACGCATTCACCCCTTCATTCACCCCCCTGTTGGTGTCAGCCATCCCAGTTAAAAAAGCCAGCTAGTCTGCTATGTTGCAACAAAGAGTACTTAAAGTGACACGATTGGCTTTTGTTTCGCCGTTTATTTGTTGTGAAATTGTTATTGTGAAGGGAGGAAATAACGTTGACCTTTCAGACCGGGCTTTGGATCGATCGCCCTGGTAACTGGTGGGATATTGTGTCCTGGGACATGGGAGAACAATATACCGTCCCGGGGTTATGGTGTCACCACACTCAATGGAATCACGTCTGTAATATGTTTTCCTTTGAACTTCATGTCTGTCCTCCCACACGGGGATACATGGTACTGAAAGCACCCCTGGTCTCACCGTCTCACCTACCTGGTCTCAGCTCTGGTCTCACCCACCTGGTCTCACATGTTCTCACTCCTTGTGTCACTCATGGTCCTACATCTGGTCTCACTCCTTGTCTCACTTCCTGGTGTCACCTGCTCTCACTCCTGGTCTCAGCTCCTGATCTCACCCCAGCTCTCACCTGCTCTCACCTTGTCTCTCACCTGGTCTCTCACCTTGTCTCTCACCTGGTCTCTCACCTGGTCTCTCACCTGGTCTCTCCCCTGGTCTCACCTGTTCTCATCCCTGGTCTCACCTTGTCTTTCCCCTGGTCTCACCTGGTATTACCTCTGGTCTCACCCCTGGTCTCACCCCTGGTCTCACCTCTGGTCTCACCTGGTCTCCTGCTAGAAGTCAGGTACACACAGAAGGTCAGACCGAGTCTCACAGTCGAGACTATTCATCGACTTTTACACCTAAAACTCAAGCAACAAGAGAAATAAAGCAAGGTTCATATGTTGCTTCCAATGTTTCTTCCGTCATCCAATGAGAGAGCAGTCTGAATGTCATCCAATGAGAGAGCAAACGGAGTGTCATCCAATGAGAGAGTCTGAATGTCATCCAATGAGAGAGTCTGAATGTCATCCAATGAGAGAGCAGTCTGAGTGTCATCCAATGAGAGAGTCTGAATGTCATCCAATGAGAGAGCAGTCTGAATGTCATCCAATGAGAGAGCAGTCTGAGTGTCATCCAATGAGAGAGCAGTCTGAGTGTCATCCAATGAGAGAGTCTGAATGTCATCCAATGAGAGAGCAGTCTGAGTGTCATCCAATGAGAGAGCAGTCTGAATGTCATCCAATGAGAGAGCAGTCTGAGTGTCATCCAATGAGAGAGCAGTCTGAGTGTCATCCAATGAGAGAGTCTGAATGTCAACCAATGAGAGAGGAGTCAATCAATGAGAATACAAAGCAAAGTGTAATGTCTTGGACAGGGAGGAGCTGTCCAAGGTTCTAGTCTGAGGTTCCTAATTCAGAACCTGAAAAACTGCAAATTCACTAGTAACACACAACACAGCAACACACACACACACACACACACACACACACACACAATACAGCAACACACACACACACAACACACACACACACACACACACACACACACACACACACACCAAGCCCTTGACTTTCTTATCCTCTGAATAAAGGCCCACACAGGAGAGCGATTGTGAGTGAGTGAGAAAATGTCCTTTGTAACTCAAACCAAAAAAATGACATAAAAGACTGGCTGGTGGGCATTCATTAAAAGGAAATAATTGATTTAAAGTTAAAAGTCACATTCTAAACTAAAAACAACCCACCAGCAAAGCAAACAAAGGAGCAGAGAGAAGCAGTGGAGGGTTCAAATCCCGTCCTTTAACCCTGAAATACAAGTGTCCCCCCCAACAAGTGATGGTTTTAAAGTGAGGTTGGTTGCATGACATCATAACATCGTAACATCATCATAACATCATAACATCATAACATCATAACATCTAGCCATCTAGATGTTTCATTGTCCTCGGTCAAACTAATAATGGATTGATATGAATCAAAAGGATGTGGACCCCGTGATTTCAATTACCTCCAATATTCCAAAATACCGGAAAAGAAGCGCTAAGAGTTAATTATGAAGTAATTACGTTCCAAGGGGGGGGGGGGGGGGGCCTCTGGCTCCTCAAAAAATAACAATCATCAATCACGGACAGTTTGATTGGATTATATTGAATTAGATTATAGGGGAGGATTACGTTATACTTTACACAGCAGACTCAAACTGAGTCACACAGAGTCACACAGAGCTTGATGCTGGGATAGATTAATACTTTTTCATAAAAACAGGAAAAAGGTTTCGTCTGTTTTGGTTTTTGGTTTGTTTTGGTTATAACGGACTAAATAGGTTGTTTAATAACCGACTGATCCATTCATGAACAAACCGACCCTGAGATCACACACACACACACACACACACACACACACACACACCACACACACACACACACACACACACACACACACACACACACACACACACACACCACACACACTTACATACACTCAGACACACAAACACACACCCACACATCCATAAGCGCATCCACAAACACACACCTACAGAAACATGCTGCTACACACACACACTCACCCTCACACACAACCACAATAATATTCACACATGCAAACACACGCACACGCACACACACACACACACGCACACACACACACACACACACACACACAGACACACGCACACACGCACACACACACACACACACACAGCAAGTTGCTGTAAGGTAGAGCAAAGATAATAGATGAGTGGATCGAACAGAGCCAAATAGCAGGCTGGAAAAACCAGGCATTAAACAGACTGTAAAGCAGCCGGGAAACAGACTGTAAAAAGATGGTAAACAGGCACCAAACCAGACAGTAAACAGGCTGTAAACCAGACGGTAAACAGACTGTAAACCAGACGGTAAACATGCACCAAACCAGACGGTAAACAGGCTGTAAACCAGACGTAAACAGGCTGTAAACCAGACGGTAAAC
>CM051021.1:11837536-11840036 GCA_027704905.1 Muraenolepis orangiensis | reverse complement strand
GTTTGATTTGGTTTAGTTTAGTGTTTCTAAATGATTGTATTTTTGAACGGCCGTTTGTAAAGAGTGAGCGTGACGCTCGCTACTCAATGTTACCACTACGCCATGAAGGAATCTGGTTCCGATTGGGATTGTAATCGTGATTCTAATTCTGATTCTGATGAACTACAGACAGATGCTTTTATTGTGAAAAAAAATTTATGATTTTTTTTTTAACGATTATTTTGGTTTTGTTACAGGAGACGTTCATGTTCACGACTTATTAATATGACGTTGAAACGACTTATTAATATGACGTCGAAACGACTTATTAATATGACGTCGAAACGACTTATTAATATGACGTCGAAACGACTTATTAATATGACGTCGAAACGACTTATTAATATGACGTCGAAACGACTTATTAATATGACGTCGAAACGACTTATTAATATGACGTCGAAACGACTTATTAATATGACGTAGAAATCACGCTACGATATTGTTTTTTACTGACGGGGGAGGGGACGTTAAAACGTAACGTGTTACCGTTAACATTTACTGAGGTTTACCTTTTTTTTTTTTTTTTTTACAGTATAGCCCCAAGATGGACACACACACACACACACACACACACACACACACACACACACACACACACACACACAACACACACACACACACACACACACAACACTTCACACACTACATAAAAAACACAGTTAAACGCCAACGCTGCTGTCAGGTCCGCGTTGCGAGCCGCTACCGCTAACGACGGTTGAAGTAGCGTTTGCCAGTCTGCTAAACCCCCCCCCCCCTGCCCCCCCCCCCCCAACAGAACCGCTAGTCCTCCGCCCCGCTAAGTGAAGCAGTCATGTGCTGCCAACGGCACACGACCCCCCCCCCCCCCCCTCCCCCCCCCCTCCCCATCCTTGGTCCACGGTACAGAACCAGGGGGGGGGGAGGGAGGGGGGGGGGGGGGGGGGGCCATGTTTTGAGGCTTCAAATGCTCCGACATGGCTTTGCCTGTCATGTTCAATCAGCGGCTAACGGGGGGCTAACTGGGAAAGGGCTACACCACACACACACACACACACACACACACACACACACACACACACACACCTCTCTTATCTCTCACTTCTCCCTCCCTTCTACCTCCACCCCTCTCTCTCCTCTCTCCCTTCTCCCCTCTCTCCCTTCTACCTCCCCCCTCTCCTCTCTACTCTTTCTTCCTCCTCTCTTCTCTCTCTACCTCCCTCCTCTCTCCCTCTCCTCTCTTCCTCTCTCCTCTCTCCTCTCCCCTCCCTTCTCTCTTCTCTCTTCCAACTCTCTCTCTCCCTTTCCTCTCCCTTCTCTCTTCTCTCCCCTTTCTTCTCCCCTTTCCCCTCTTCTCCCCGTCCTTCTCCATCTTCCCCTTCCTTTCTATCCCTTTCTACTTTAATATACTATCGTCTACTATACTCCTTCCTAATCTACCATATAAACCTTATCTATCTTCTAAATCTACCCTCTATCTACCTATGAACTATTCTAATCTATCTTATCTACCTGCCCCCTAACTCCCTCTCTGTCTCCTCCTCTCTCGTCTCTCTCCCTTCCTAATTCTGCTTCTAACTTCTATACTTCGTCTATCTTCTACTCCCCCCCGCTCCAGTCACTCGTCTCTCTCACTCTGACCTCCTTTCTCCCATCCCCCTCCCTCTACCGCTTTCTTTCTACTATCTATCTAACTAATCTACTATACTTATCTAATCTTACCTCCCTCCTCACATTCAATTCTCAATTCTCTTCTCATTCTCTCCACTATTCTCCCCCCTCTCTCTCCTTCTATTCTTCATTTCTCGCAATAATTCTCTCCCTCGCAGTCTCTCCATTCTCCCCCTTTCTCTTATTCTCCTCCTTTCTCATTCCTCTTCTCCCCTCCATCTCAATTCTCTTTCACTTCTCTTCTCATTCTCCCCTCGGCAATTCTCACCCTCTTCTCTCCTCTCTTCCTCCCTCCCTCCTCATTCTCTCTCCCCTTCCGCATTCTGTTCTCCCCTCTCCCTCCCATTCCTCCCACTCATTCTCTCTCGTTCCTCTCCCCTCTCCCCCCTCTGCCCCCTCATTCTCTCTCATTCTCCATTCTCTTCTCATTCTCTCCCATTCTCCCCTCTCCCGTCTCCCCTTTCTATTCTTCTCTTTCTCCTCTCATTCTCCCCATCATTCTATTGCCTTCTCTTCTATTCTTCCTTCCCTCCTCAGTTCTTTCTATTCTCCGATTCCTCTCTCCTCATTCCGTCCTTGCTAAAACTCCCTCCGACCTCTATCTACTCTACCTCCCTCCTCATTCTTTCTCCTCTTCTTCATTCTGATGTCCTTTCCTTTCTCCCGTCTCATTCTATTCTTTCTCTCTCCCTTTCTCTTCTCCCTTTTCTATTCTCAGTCTCCCCTTCTCCCATTCTCATTCTCTCTCCCCCTCTCATTCTTCTTCGCTCTCATTCATCTCCTCGCTTCCCCCCCCTCTCATCTCATTCTC
>CM051021.1:11834698-11836536 GCA_027704905.1 Muraenolepis orangiensis | reverse complement strand
CCCGATTCACCCCCCCACCCAACCCGCTAGCATTCAAGGACAAACTCTGTCCAATTCCCCCGGCACCCACCCAGCAAGGCCTCTCCTCTTCTCTCTCTCTCTCATCTCTCTCCCTCGCCCTCCTCCCCGGCTCTCTCTCTCTCTCTCTCTATCTTCCTCTGCAACCCCCCCATCGCTCTCTCTATCGGCGCCCCCCCACCCCCCCCTCCCCCCTCCCCCTCTCCGTCCCCCCTCTCCCTCCACCTCGCTCGGCGTCCCCCCCCATACACATCCCCCATACTCTCCCGTCCTCTCCTCCCCCTAGTCCTCCATCCTCCAATCCGCCACTTCCCCCTCTATCCCACTCCACCCATCCCGCCCTCCCCTCCCCTCCTGCACCCTCCTCCCCCCCTCCCACCCTTTGCCTCCCCCCTCCCTCCCCCTCTCCCCCCCCCCCCCTCTCCTCCTCCCCCCTCCCTCCCCTCCTCCCCTCCCCTCCCTCCCCCCTCTCTCCCCCCCTCACTCTAGCTCTACTCTCCTCTCTCTCCCCCCCTCCACCCTTTTCCCCCCTCTCATCACTCCTCACGCATCCCCCACTCCCCCCTCCCCCCTCCCTGCCCAGCACCCTCTCCCTCCCTCCTCCCCCTCCCTCCCACCACACGTCCCCGCTCCACGTCCCTCCACTCTCCCCCTCCCTCTCCACTCTCTCCCCCTCCCCTCCCCCCCCCCCTCCGCCACTCCCCCCCCCCTCCCCCCCGCCTCCCTCCCCCCCCCCCCTCCCCCCCTCCCCCCCCCTCCCCCCCCTCCTCCCCCCCCCCCCCCCCCCCACCCCCCTCCTCCCCCCCCTCCCCCCCCCCCCCTCCCCCCCCCCCCCTCCCCACCCCCCCCACTCCCCCCCTCTCCCCCCCCTCCCCCCCCCCCCCCCCCCCCCCCCCCCCCCCCCCTCCCCCCCCTCCCCCCCCCTCCCTCCCTCCCCCCCCCTCCTCCCCTCCCTCCCCCCCACCCCCACCTCCCCCCCCCCCCTCCCCTCCACCCCTCCCCCCCCCCCCCTCCCCCTCCCCCCCCCCCCCCCCCCACCCCCCCCACCCCTCCCCCCTCCCCTCCCCCCCCCCCCCTCCCCCCCCCTCCCCCCCTCCTCCCCTCCCTCCCCCCCCCCTCCCCCCCTCCCCCCCCCCCCCCCCCCCCTACCCCCTCCCCTCCCCCCTCCCCCCATCCCTCCCCCACCCTCTCCCCCTCCTCCCCCCCCCCCCTCCCCCCCCACCCCCCTCCCCTCCCCCCCCCCCCTCTCACCCCCCCCCCTCCCCCCCCCTCCCTCCCCTCTCCCCCCCCCCCCCTCTCCCCCCCCCTCCCCCCCCCCCTCCCCCCCCTCCTCCCCCCCTCACCCCCCCTCCCCTCTCTCCCCCCCTCCTCCCCCCTCCCCCCCCCCCTCCCTCCCCCCCCACCCCTCCCTCTCCCCCTCCCCCTCCCCTCCCCCCTCCCCTCTCCCCCCCCCCCCTCCCCCCTCCACCCCCCCCCCCTCCCTCCCCCCCTCCCCCCCTCCCCCCCCCCCCTCCCCCCCCCCCCCCCCCCCCTCCCCCCCCCCCTCCCCCCCCCCCCCCCCCCCCCCCCCCACCCCCCCCTCCCCCCCCCCCCTCCCCCCTCCCCCCCCCCCCCCCCCTCCCTCCCCCTCCCCCTCCCCCCCCTCCTCCCCCCCCTCCCCCCCTCCCCCCTCTCTCCCACCCCCCCACCCCCCCCCTCCCCCCCCTCCTCCCCCCCCCCTCCCCCCCCCCCCCCCCCCCCCCCCCCCCCTCCCTCCCCCCCTCCCCCCCCCCCCCCCTCCCCCCCCCCCCCTCCCCCTCCCCCCCCCCCCCTTCCTCCCT
>CM051021.1:11827198-11829698 GCA_027704905.1 Muraenolepis orangiensis | reverse complement strand
ACCGGTGGCCGTGCTAACCAACAACATTAGCTGTTTGCTTTCTCTTTCAATTCTTTCCTCCCAATTGATTTTATTTCTTTCTCTCTTTGTCTTTTCCAACATTCACAAGTGGCCTTTTTCGCTCGGCCTCTGTGGGAACGTTCCTCGGCCCGAATCCACGCTCTTAACAAAACACACCAGAGAAAAGAACGGAATTGATCCAATGCTGGCTCGAACCCTTTTAAAGAACCGCCGGGGAGAGAGAGAGAGAGAGAGAGAGAGAGAGAGAGAGAGAGAGAGAGAGAGAGAGAGAGGAGAGAGAGAGAGAGAGAGAGAGAGAGAGAGAGAGAGAGAGAGAGACTAAATCCTCCCCACCCCCTACCGGGTCTGAGTGGACCAGAACTATTCCTGGAGTCCTCCTCCACATCACCTGATCCACCAGTGAACCCGCACCTCACCTGGCCTCTGGTCTCTCTCGCTTTAGAGCGAGAGAGACCAGAGGACCCGCACCTCACCTGGCCTCTGGTCTCTCTCGCTTTAGAGCGAGGGAACGGAAGAAAGGGCCGTCAGAAGACCTTTTATACGACTGGCTGGATGGATCACACACCTCTCTCTCTCTCTCTTGGGCTCTCTCTCTCTCTCGCTCTCTCTCTCTCTCTCTCGCTCTCTCTCACTGGGGGCGTGGTCGGAGTCAGTAACCGCGGAGACCGATGTAATTCACGGTTGTTCAGCGGTGACCCGGAAGCCATTGCTTGAGGCGAGACTGGGCTGAGAGGAGAGAGAGAGAGAGAGAGAGAGAGAGAGAGAGAGAGAGAGAGAGAGAGAGAGAGAGAGAGAGAGAGAGAGAGAGAGAGAGGAGAGAGAGAGAGAGAGAGAGAGAGAGGGGGAGGACAGCGATACATAGCGAGAGATAAAGATGGAAAAAGAGAGAGATAACGATGGAGAGAGCGATAGTGATGGAGAGAGATAGGAGAAAGTGATGGAGAGATATGGAGAGGGGGAGGGGGGGAGCGAGAGATACAACAGGAGGAAAGAGATTGATGGACAGTGTGTGTAAGATCAAAGGAGAAGGGAGAAAAGTATAGAGACAGAGTGATGGAGAGTGTATATGAGAGGAAGGGGGCGTCAGGAGAGACATACAGAGAGACAGAGAGAGCGAGAGAGAGAGGGAGCTATCCATGTATCTATACATGACACTCTAGTTAACTTAAGTGCACTTGCAGACAGAAGCAGCCTTCTCCTCCTCTTCCTCCCGTCTTCTGGGGAGACTCGAGAGTTCTTCCACTAACCCAGAAAAGACACAAGGAGAACAGAGACAGGACTTCATCGTCTGAGCACTCACTAGAGAACAAACAGAGGATATTCCGACGGGTCCCAGAGAACAACGGGCTCATTTGAATATGTTTGGGCCCTCATAATCACATCCTTAATCAGACCTGATGGACCTTCTGGGTCCAACAGACGTGGAACATTGTTATGACGATAATTTTGGCAAGACCAAGACACCTAATGAGCCCTAATGAGACACAGGGGATCGACAAGAATAATAATCATAATAATCATCATAATAATAATAATAATAATAATGGTTTGATAATAATACGCCAGTAGTTTGATGGAGACACCTGTCAATCAATTGCGTGATGGTTTACCAGCACACGATTTCCGAGATCACAAAGATGTAAAGATGATGACTTCATCGACTTCTGCAGCAACAAAGCGACAAACCTCAGTGGAGCTCAGTACAATATTTATAGGTTAAGATATGAATTTATGGACGTTAGGGATGTGCATGTAACCACTGAGGGTGGATGCGATACGTATAACGACGATGCATTGCCGATCCCGGTAAATTAAAGATATACGTATATGATATCAACTACTAATGAGGTGCGATAAATAAGTTAATTCAATTCCGTGTTTACAATGCTTGGACTGAAAGCTGGTTGCATAGCAACCAAAAAGAAGAAGAAGAGAACGCTTTATATGGCTCTTTTTTTAAAATAGGATTGTTTCCCGTGTGATCGATAAAGAGCAGTGCAGTGCGCCTTTCGTTTTTTCAGCCTGCAAAAACGCGTCCTGTGGGATCGGCACCTAATGGGACTAATGAGACTGGAGGAGGAGGAAGCCCAATCCCGGACTTTTTTTTGGCGATTTAGAAATCCTGGCCGTAAGCTTTTTTGGGGTCCAACCAGGGAAGGTTCCCGAGGGACGTCAAACCAGGGAAGGTTCTCGAGGGGGACGTCAAACCAGGGAAGGTTCTCGAGGGACGTCAAACCAGGGAAGGTTCCCGAGGGACGTCAAACCAGGGAAGGTTCTCGAGGGACGTCAACCAGGGAAGGTTCTCGAGGGGGACGTCAAACCAGGGAAGGTTCTCGAGGGACGTCAAACCAGGGAAGGTTCTCGAGGGGACGTCAACCAGGAAGGTTCCCGAGGGGACGTCAAACCAGGGAAGGTTCCCGAGGATGTCAACCAGGAAGTTCTCGGGACGTCAAACCAGGGAAGGTTCCCGAGGGACGTC
>CM051021.1:11809698-11812198 GCA_027704905.1 Muraenolepis orangiensis | reverse complement strand
CACACCACCCGAAGAAGAGGAAAGCAGCACACAGACACCACCCAAAGAAGACAACTCTTACCGACACCACCCGAAGAAGACCGAGCACCAACACCACCCTAAGAAGAAGACTCTTACCGACACCACCCGAAGAAGACCAAGCACCAACACCACCCGAAGAAGACCAAGCACCAACACCACCCGAAGAAGATGACTCTTACCGACACCACCCGAAGACGACGAAACCACCGACACCACCCAAGAAGAGGAAGCACAGGGAGACACGCTGGCCCTGGGTTCTAGAAACATCAGGTCAGGTTCACGATTACAGAAAGACTCAGACTCAGGTTCGATACACAGCAGGGCGTTAAGTCCAATGGATCCGGTCATGGGAT
This sequence comes from Muraenolepis orangiensis, assembly GCA_027704905.1. Taxonomy (NCBI): domain Eukaryota; kingdom Metazoa; phylum Chordata; class Actinopteri; order Gadiformes; family Muraenolepididae; genus Muraenolepis; species Muraenolepis orangiensis. The sequence continues at coordinate 11,811,824 of CM051021.1, read as the reverse complement.
GGAGGAGGAACAGATTTGGGGTTTGATGTTCTCTTCAGAGTGTAGTGAGAGCGTGTCACGCATCCCTTCGTTATAGCCGGGACTGATTTATTGGGAATGAATTCAATGTTTTGTGTTATGTCATTTCTGGACGACATGGAGACTTTTTTGCTAATAGCCTCGCGACACACAGACAAAGCAAACATCCCCTGTCCAAACCTTGGAATAAAACCATTCCGCTTGTTCTTTATTCGTTTAATTTTATTCACTGAATCCTTCAAATTAATTTTTTATAATTACCTCCAGGACATGTCTCAACGCTGCCAAAACTACCCCAAATTAAATATAATTACCAGGAGGTCTGCAATAATAACCGACCGGATAAGGAATGTGCGTTTATAACTTTATGAGAAAACTTGACTTCCTGCTCATGAAACATTACTTCCTGTTCAGAGGTCCTCTTATTAAGCCCACAAGGAGAGATGGGATGAGCACTGCTCCGTTGAGGGGAAGAGATTCTGACGCCCGCCTCAGGAACCATTTGTCATCCTGACAGCCAATCAAAACGCTTAATGTGAGAGAGATAAGACGTGTTACGCTTTTATTGCTCCCCCCGTAAACCGCCGTGCAAAAGGAACCCGCAAGAAATCAAATTAACTCACTTCACATCTTGACACTGGGGGGGGGAGAGAGAGAGAGCGAGAGACAGACACACACACACACACACACACACACACACACACACACACACACACACACAACACACACCACACACACACACACACACACACACTCACACACACACTCTCTCTTCACCCCCGCAGATTCATGCGTTCATTCACTCTCACTTGAATCCTGCTACATCCTTACACTTTATGAGTTGTTCAAATGGCCTCATGACACCATCATCACTGAGAGACAGAGAGAGAGAGAGAGAGAGAGAGAGAGAGAGAGAGAGAGAGAGAGAGAGAGAGAGAGAGAGAGAGAGAGAGAGAGAGAGAGGATACGATGAGACAAAGAGTGATGTTCAGTGAGGCGTGGTTGAATCACAACTTCATTTTGTACCACGCTGACGTGTGTCAGAGATACACAAGATTGGGTGGTACTCACCCTTGCTGCGATGTAACAGAGAGAGAGAGCGAGAGAGCGAGAGAGCGAGAGAGCGAGAGAGAGAGAGAGAGAGAGAGAGAGAGAGAGAGAGGAGGCTGTCATGTACTCTACATCACACAACCGTTGTCACGGCGATGGGATGAGGTCACACAGTTATCTGACTGAAGCTAGCTAGCAACGCCTCGGAGGAGATTAAGGTGCTTCATATCCCATGAGCCCCCAGTGCACAGGAAACAGTGTGTTTGTGTGTGTGTGTGTGTGTGTGTGTGTGTGTGTGTGTGTGTGTGTGTGTGTGTGTGTGTGTGTGTCCAGCTTAGAAAAAGGGGGGGTGGGGGGGGGGGGGGGTGGTGAGGTAAAACCTAATAAAATATTAAGGCTCAAATGTTTCTAGCGAGAGGAAGTAAAGTTCCAAACTGGACGTCGTCCTCAATATTTAACAACCAAGAAAAAGAAGAAGAAGAAGAAGAAGAAGAAGAGAAGAAGAAGAAGAAGAAGAAGAAGAAGAAGAAGAAGAAGAAACAGAAACAAGGAGGAAGGGAAAAGAGCACCGACGTTCTAATGTGTTCATTAGCTCATCCGCTAACACACTGACCAAACGTTAGCGCTAAGCTACGGCGCTAAGCTACGGCGCTAAGCTACGGCGCTAAGCTACGTCGCTAGTCACCCAGGTGGATCACAAGAGGGCTAGCCCGGCCCATTAGCGCTGAGCGCGAGCGTCTGCAGCCCTCCTCCGCATGGCTTCCCACCAGAGAGGAAGAATATTTAACCGTCTTTTTCCGGGTTATATTTTAAGCTCCCGGAGCATCTCGGAGTGCGCGTGAAATATTCATCACCCTTTCACACGCGCGGGCCATAGCAGACGAGGGCCGGGCCGCCGCGTGCCTCACGCCAACATATTTCATTTATATGAATTATGGAGATGACAAAAAGAAGTGTTTTCTACATGCTACATCATTAGCCCGCCTGTTCCATTTCTTCTTCTTCTTCTTCTTCTTCTTCTTCTTCTTCTGCATTTTCTCCCCGACGGAACATTCCTC
>CM051021.1:11774698-11804698 GCA_027704905.1 Muraenolepis orangiensis | reverse complement strand
AATAGCTTGTGTGTCCAAATTATGTTGTTCTCTTCAAAGGTTCTTTGTGTAATTAGGCAGTGGTGTGTGTGTGCGTGTGTATGCGTGTGTGTGTTGTATAAACATATGGTCATTTTTCTGCTGGTATGTACGCTCACGCGGATTTATGCTAATCCCAGTAAAGCTTTAATATTATTATTAGGTATATCATTTTAATGGATTATATCTGGTCAGTTAGAGTACTCTTAGCATTGTTAGCGCCGTTAGCGCCTTGTTAGCATTGTTAGCGCTGTTAGCACTGTCAGCACCATAAGCCTTGTTCACAATATGACCATTGTTAGCACTGTTAGCGCCTGTAGCAGCATAAGAGAGGCGTTTTAAAGTTACCTTTCTTAACGTTTGTTCTGCCTGGGGGTTAAAGGGTGATAGAGCTAAAGGCTGCCGGTGGGAGGACAGGTGTGTTAATCAGCAGGTGACCAGGTGACCCTATCAGCCAATCAGAGGTGATGGAGTTCATCTTCAGAACACTGCTAGAGCGAGATTTATTCTTGCTTCTTTTCTTTTACGGATAAGATAAGAGATAGAGGCTAAATGAGTCTTAAGAGGAAATAATTAGGGAAGAAATAAGGGAATAAATAAATAAAGAGGGACATAAGGGAAGACACTAATGAAGAAATAAGGGAAGAAATAAAGGAATAAATTAAGAAAGAAAGACATAAGGGAAGCAAGAAATTCAGAAATGAAGGGAAGAAATAAATAAAGAAATAAGGGGAGAAATAAAGGAAAAAATAAATGACGGAAGAAATAATTAAATAAGGAAAGAAAGAAAGAAAGAAAGAAGGAAAGAAAGAAAAATAAATAAAGCAAGAAGAGATTAAAGAAATAAGGAAAGAAAGAAAGAAAGAAAGAAAGAAAGAAAGAAAGAAAGAAAGAAAGAAAGAAAGAAAGAAAGAAAGAAAGAAAGAAAGAAAATAAGAAATAAAGAAAGAAAGAAGGGAGGAAAGAAAGAAAGAAATAAGGAAAGAAATACAGGAAGAAATAAGGGAAGAAAGGAAGGTTAAATAGGGGAAGAAGGAAAAGCAGGATGGTTCTGCTAGCTCTTGGCGCGGTACTGAACACGGCGCGTGTCAAGCTAGCCAAAATGGGGTGTGTGGGGGGGGGGGGGCGAGGGGGTTATAAGTTGTCACGGTAACCTTCACAGACGACCCCTCCTCCGCCTCCGCCAGTCGCCAGTCGCCAGTCGTCGAGTGCAGGGTCAAAGGTCAGGTGGCGTGCTACCGGGTACACATCCCCTCTCCGTCGGGCTATTAGCGCTTTCTTATAAAGCCATTAATGTCCATTAGGGTCATTACCGTCATTAAGAGGCTAGGGGCCACGCTGGGCTAAGTGACGTCTTGCTCCGCCCTTCGCCGGCCGAGGATAACTCACAGAGGCCAAACAACCTACCCCCGTGGTAGTTCCTTCCTCCTTCCTTTCCTTCCTTTCCTTCCTTTCCTTCCTTCCTTTCCTTTCTTTCCTTCTGTCCTTCCTTCCTTTCCTTCCTTTCCTTCTATCCTTCCTTCCCTTGTTCTTCACTGGCCTCCTTCCCTTCTACCCGAGTGCTAAGCATTAGAGAAAAGCATCAGTATGGAAGGAGGACGCCCTGAATTAGGGACGGAAAAGCTTTGGTCACGGGACCGCTAGACGCCACTAACGCTTCAGGGGGGGAGAGAGAGAGAGAGAGAGAGGGGGAGAGAGAGAGAGAGAGAGAGAGAGAGAGAGAGGAGAGAGAGAGAGAGAGAGAGAGAGAGAGAGAGAGAGAGAGAGAGAGAGAGAGAGAGAGAGAGAGAGAGAGAGAGAGGTTCTCTAGGGGAGGCATCTGCGGTGTAAGTCAAGTCAAGTCCATTGTATTTGTATAGCCCTTAATCACAGTTACAGTCTCAAAGTGCTTCACAGGCCACATTTTATAAGCATCATAGAGTTCTATAAAAACCTTACTGCTTTAGTGGTATAGAAACGTTACTGGTTTAGTGGTATAGGTTGCTTTACAGTGGTTTTATATATATATATATATATATAGTCGTTTAATATAATTATATATATCATTTAATATATTTATACATATATATATATATATATATATATATATATATATATATATATATATATATCAAATTAGGATTAGGTAGACGTTAGGTTAGGATGGTTAGAGGCTTAGGGTTAGGGTAGAGAGTGAGAGGTTAAGAGTTGCGGTTAGAGGGTGAGAGGGTTAAATGGTTAGGGTTAGAGGGTTAGGGTTAAACGGTGAGAGGGTAAGGGTTAGAGAGTTAGAGTAAGAGGGTCAGGGTTAAAGTTAGAGGGTTAGGGTTAGAGGGTGAGAGGGTTAGGGTTAGGGTTAGAGGGTTAAGTTACGGTTAGGGTTAGAGAGTTAGGGTTAGAGGGCGAGAGGGTTAGAGATAGAGGGTTAGGGTTAGATGGTGAGAGGGTTAGGGTTAGAGTTAGAGGGTTAGGGTTAGAGGGTTAGGGTTAGAGGGTTAGGTTAAGGTTAGGTTAGAGGGTTAGGGTTAGAAAGTTATGGTTAGAGGGTTGGGTTAAGGTTAGGGTTAAAGGGTTATGGTTCAAGTTAGGGCTAGAGTGTGAGAGAGTTAGGGTAAGAGGGTTTGGTTTAGAGAGTTAGGGTTAGAGGGTGAGAGGGTTAGGGTTAGAGGGTTATGTTAAGGTTAGGGTTAGAGGGTTAGGTTAAGGTTAGGGTGAGCGAGTTAGGGTGAGAGGGTTTGGTTTAGAGAGTTAGGGTTAGAGGGTGAGAGGGTTAGGGTGAGAGGGTTAAGTTAAGGTTAGGGTGAGAGGGTTAGGTTAAGGTTAGGGTGAGAGGGTTAGGGTTAGATGCCAAGGTAGAGGTATCGTTAGAGGTGGTTTAGTTGAGGAAAGAGGTCACTACCTCCTTCAGGTTGTTTTTTGGAAATGAGAAATTACAGTTAGAAATGTTCTAACTGTAAAAGTTGTGTTGGGGTTCTGAACGCTGTCTCGGGGCTGTGTGTGTGTGTGTGTGTGTGTGTGTGTGTGTGTGTGTGCGTGTGTGCGCTCGGTTGCTGTGCTAAAGGGGGCATGGCGTCCCCCCCATCTCCCTCCTCCTGGAGTCCCAGAGGGAAGCTTCCCTCCGCTACATCCTGTCTCCCCCCACAGCGTGAGGAGCTCACAAATAGACCTACGACTAGCCCCCCCCCCCTCCTCTCTCTCTCTCTCTCTCTCTCTCTCTCTCTCTCTCTCTCTCTCTCCCTCTCTCTCTCTCTCTCTCTCTCTCTCTCTCTCTCTCTCTCTCTCTCTCTCTCTCTCTCTCTCTCTCTCTCTCCCTCTCTCTCTCTCTCTCTCTCTCTCTCTCGTAGATGTACAACTTTACACTTCATTACATGGAGAACAACTTTCACAGCGCTGCTCCTCCTCTCAGACTGAGAAAGTAGAACTTTTTAAAGCAGAACGATGGTAAGGATCTTTCTCTCTCTGGCCTCATCTTATCGTCACCTTATCTCATCTTATGTTATGTTGTGTTATGTTATGTTATGTTATGGCCTGACGTCCCCGATCTCTCTCTCCAACGTCTTGTTAGCTCAGCTCTCTCCCAGTCCCGTCAACAACAGGCCCCCTGAGCCCCCCCCGGTTCTCGGTAAGGGAACCGTTTTGTTTTGTCTTAAGAAACGGCGAGGGAGCCGGAAGGGGTCGAAGGTGGACGGCGGTCCAATTTCACAGCTCCTGCCTCCGCCAGACGCCCGGTGATCCTGCGAGAGACCTCCTCCCCTCCCCTCCCCCTCCCCTCCTCCCCCTCTCCCCCTCCCCTCCTCCTCCTCCTCCTCCTCCTCCCCTCCCCTCCTCCCCCCTCTCCTCCCCTCCTCCCTCCTCCTCCTCCTCCTCCTCCTCCTCCTCCTCCTATTGCACCTCCTCGCTCTGCGTGTCCCTGTGTCCCACACTAAACATTTAATTACCCCCTGGGCCTCACGGCGGTTAATTGGCAGAACCGGAACTCCTGTTCCTCTCTGAGCCCAAACCAAACACGACCGGCCAATCACAGGGGAGGCATGTGGCGTGCTGAGAGTCGAGGCAGAACCCCATCTGATAAGACCTGCCTGCCTGTGTGTGTGTGTGTGTGTGTGTGTGTGTGTGTTTGTGTGTGTTAATACGCTTGTGTATTAGCATCCTGTGTGTGTGTGTGTGTGTGTGTGTGTCTAAAACAGACCTGTGTGGACAGATGAATGTACTATTGATTTAGTGAATGATTTTATCCCGAGTGACTTGAATCGAGTCTTAGTTTAGATTTGAGTCATTAAGGGGATTACCGAAGTATCTTCTCCTTAAAGAGACGCTTGGGTTTAGGGAGTTTGGGATTAGGGAGCTCGGGGACACGCCTACAAGTGAACACTTTTAACCTCCTTGAGCTCCATTCCTCCTCCCCCTCCTCGTCTCCTCTCTTCCCACCATCTCATCTGCCCTGTCTCACTTCTCTCCTCCTGCCTTCCTCACTCCCTCCCTGCTCACTGCCTTCCATCCTCCCTCCTACCTGTCACACACACACCCATCCTACCCTCCATCCCTCTCGTCACCTCTCCTCCCTCTCTTCACACCCTTCTCAGCTCAGCTGCTACCCGTCCTCAGCTTGTCCAGGACGTGACTCGCAGACTTTAGTGTTAAAAGGAACAACGAGACAGCAGCTCAATGCTTCGTTGCCTAATGCCTAATCAAACCAAAATGAGTTCCTCTTTATGGCTCACAAGTGAGGTCTTTTTCCAGAGCGCTAACGGTAAAAACAGAATAATGGTAAGGAGTTTTTCGTCTCTGGCACATCTTATCTTCATCTAATCTCATCTTATATAATGTTACGGCTGGACGTCCACCGATCTCTCTCTCTCCAACGTCTCGTTAGCTCAGCTCTCTGCCCGGTCCCGTCACCAACGGGGGGCCTTTGAGCCCTGGTTTTTCGGTAAGGGAACCGTTCTGTTCACGGTTCAGCCTTCAGATGGTAGATCCAGCAGTGTATGTAGTTGTTGTTGAGTCGCTGTTGTATCCTACAAGCACATTGTGCAACCATGAAGAGAGAATCCATCTGTTGGTTCAACGTCTGTCTGTGACGGTGAGTTTCTGTCGTGATAAACGGCGGCATCGAGTGACGGTAGCGGTCTGTGGCCGTTTCAGGCGCCATCGTTAAAATAATAAACTCAACTCTGAGTTGATTTTCTGCCCTTAACTTAGCCCAAGGTTTTTCCTCTTCCTCAGCCCCCGAGGATATCCCCAACTTAAGTTATCGCCGTTCTCTCGGAGTGGAGTCGGAGCAGGCGAGGGACCCGCCTCAGGAAAAAAAACGCTAGTGTGGTACTTCCTTCCTACACAGGAAGTACCCGCCCACGGTCTCCAGCGCTGCGCTTCAAAAACAGCAATTAAAAAAACGCCAGATGAAAAGAAGACTTGAATACCATGGATTAACTTAAAACCGACTTTGAAGCAACGAGGAGTAGGAAAGAGGAGACGCTCACACACACACACACAGATCAAATCCCTACATTCTAGATATATATTCCAGCAATATTGACCAGTACAATATGTTATGGATGGTCATTACATTACATTACATTACATTACATTGCAGTCATTTGGCAGACACTTTTATCCGAAGGAAGGTAAGAGACAACTCACCACCAGAAGTCAAAAGTGCATTTCATTTCTCCAAGAAGTCTCCGAAGAACTGAACCGGTGCTCAGGTAAAAAATACAATAAGTTCAGGTATAAGTACAGTGGATATGATCGGGGAGACCAAAACAAAAAGTAATAAAAAACTATTATGGTCTCTTTGACCTGATGGAGACAACCCATGTCAACCTAATCTGGTCTGGGGCGAGAGGAGGGGTGAGGAGGGGTGAAGAGGGGTGAGGAGGAGGGGTGAAGAGGGGTGAGGAGGAGGGGTGAAGAGGGGTGAGGAGGAGGGGTGAAGAGGAGGGGTGAGGAGGAGGGGTGAAGAGGGGTGAGGAGGAAGAGGGGTGAGGATGGGTGCTATCATCGAATGCGTGGTGAAATGAATGAATCAATCAATCAATGAAGATGTTCTGTGGTCTTTCTCTCTCCACTCTCTCTCTCTCCTCTCTCTCTCTCTCTCTCTCTCTCTCTCTCTCTCTCTCTCTCCTCTCTCTCTCTCTCTCTCCTCTCTCTCTCTCTTTCACCCAAATTAAAAGTCTTCAGGTAGTGATTATTAAAATCCATGACAATCACCTTGGTTTAAAAACGCTGTCTTCAGTTTCACCTCTTCTTCTTCTTCTTCTTCTTCTTCTTCTTCTTCTTCTTCTTCTTCTTCTTCTTCTTCTTCTTCTTCTTCTTTTTCTTCTTCTTCTTCTTCTTCATCTTCTTCTTTTTGTTTTTGGTCAGAATGTTGAATATTAACCAACTCTCCTCGATGGAGGACCTTGGTCTGTTGAACTGAGATCCATCGAGTGTTGGACTTCACCAACAGATTGTGGTACACATCTATGTTATACATATATATCAATATATATATATGTACATATATGGACGAATATTGAACACATGCCGGGCGCTTCACCATCCCTGTGTTGTGCTGCTGCTGATAATAATAATAATAATAATAATAATTGGCCTCTATTGATCCCCCCCGACTGTAATCTCTAAAGACTCTGGAGCCTCGTTGATGATGCCCCGGAGGCCAAGTTTCACACGGAGGCTGGGAGGCAGGTTTGGGAACGAGGCGTCGGAACGGGGTCAATCGAACGCCTCGAAACCCAGATGTTGTTGTTGTTGATTATTATTATTATTATTATTATTGTTGTTGTTGTGTGTCCCGGGCTGCGGTAAGTAAAGTACGAAAGGTGTCAAGGTTCTCCTCCGCGGGAGCATCGACTGGGTAATTAGCGGTGTGTGGGAGTTCTTTTGAAGTGGAAAAACACACCTGTCCACCTCTCGCCTCTGATTGGGTCCACGCCAGGGCAGGTAAAACATTGCGCTGGACTAAAAGAGTGTAACATGTGTTGTAACTAAAAGAGTGTAACATGTGTTTAAACAAATAGAGTGTAACATGTGTTGTAACTAATAGAGTGTAACATGTGTTGTCACTAATAGAGTGTAACATGTGTTGTAACTAATATAGTGTAACATGTAGTGTAACTAATAAAGTGTAACTAATAAGAGTGTAACATGTAACTAATAGAGTGTAACATGTGTTGTCACTAATAGAGTGTAACATGTGTTGTAACTAATATAGTGTAACATGTAGTGTAACTAATCAAGTGTAACTAATAAGAGTGTAACATGTAACTAAAAGTGTAACGTGTTTTAATTAATAGAGCGTAAAATGTGTTGGAACTAAAAGAGTGTAACATGTGTTTTAACTAATAAAGTGTAACATGTGTTGTTACTAATAGAGTGTATCATGTAGTGTAACGTATAGTGTAACATGTTTTGTAACTAATAGAGTGTAACATGTAACTAATAGAGTGTAACATGTAACTAATAGAGTGTAACATGTAACTAATAGGGTGTAACATGTGTTGGAACTAATAGAGTGTAACATGTTTTGTAACTAATAGAGTGTAACATGTAACTAATAGGGTGTAACATGTGTTGGAACTAATAGAGTGTAACATGTAACTAATAGAGTGTAACATGTAACTAATAGAGTGTAACATGTAACTAATAGGGTGTAACATGTGTTGGAACTAATAGAGTGTAACATGTGTTGTAACTAATAGAGTGTAACATGTAACTAATAGGGTGTAACATGTGTTGGAACTAATAGAGTGTAACATGTAACTAATAGAGTGTAACATGTAACTAATAGAGTGTAACATGTAACTAATAGAGTGTAACATGTGTTGTAACTAATAGAGTGTAACATGTAACTAATAGAGTGTAACATGTGTTGTAACTAATAGAGTGTAACATGTAACTAATAGAGTGTAACATGTGTTGTAACTAATAGAGTGTAACATGTAACTAATAGAGTGTAACATGTAACTAATAGTGTAACATGTAACTAATAGAGTGTAACATGTAACTAATAGAGTGTAACATGTAACTAATAGAGTGTATTATGTAACTAATAGAGTGTAACATGTAACTAATAGAGTGTATTATGTAACTAATAGAGTGTAACATGTAACTAATAGAGTGTAACATGTAACTAATAGAGTGTAACATGTAACTAATAGAGTGTAACATGTAACTAATAGAGTGTATTATGTAACTAATAGAGTGTAACATGTAACTATAGAGTGTAACATGTAACTAATAGAGTGTAACATGTAACTAATAGGGTGTAACATGTAACTAATAGAGTGTAACATGTAACTAATAGAGTGTAACATGTAACTATAGAGTGTGACATGTAACTAATAGAGTGTAACATGTTACTAATAGAGTGTAACATGTAACTAATAGAGTATAACATGTTACTAATAGAGTGTAACATGTAACTAATAGGGTGTAACATGTAACATAGAGTGTAACATGTTACTAATAGAGTGTAACATGTTACTAATAGGGTGTAACAGGGTGTGTTGGAACTAATAGAGTGTAACAGGTGTTCTAAATAAGGACCGAGACCGAACGTGAAGAGAACCGAACTAAGACTAGGAACAGAACTAAGACTAGGAACAGAACTAAGACTAGGAACAGAACTAAGACTAGGAACAGAACTAAGACTAGGAACAGAACTAGACGACTAGACTAGGAACAGAACTAAGACTAGGAACAGAACTAAGACTAGGAACAGAACTAAGACTAGGAACAGAACTAAGACTAGGAACAGAACTAAGACTAGGAACAGAACTGTTCCTCATCGGGATGCAGAGTTAGTCGCCTCATGTTTGGGGCCAACTTGTGTCTTGTTTGGGGTGGAAAGTTCCGGCGTGTTTTCATGAATACCACAAAATGTGGAGAACTTCTTCAGATATGATGTGCTTGTATGGCGGTGGATTAGCGTGTCAAGGTGTGTGTGTGTGTGTGTGTGTGTCAGTGTGTGCTGTTGTGTGCCTACATGTGTGTGTGTGTGTGTGTGTGTGTGTGTGTGTGTGTGTGTGTGTGTGTGTGTGTGTGTGTGTGTGTATCCCACAGGGGTAAAATCCTCCATCATTTTGAAGTTCCCCTCGCAGAGCCCCACAACGGAGTTAGCATCCCGAGGACATTAGCATGCAGCGGTACAGCGGCTCAGAACAACACCGCTGTGTCTGGGCAGAGCTTTACTCCCCTACTGGGTACTGACATGAAGGAGAGAGAGGGAGGGGGGGAGACAGAGAGGAGGGCAAATAGAGAGAGGGAGAGGGAGAGAGAGAGAGGTAGCGAGGGAGAGGAGAGAGAGAGGGAGGGGGGAGACAGAGAGAGGCAATAGAGAGAGGGAGAGGGAGAGAGAGAGAGTAGCGAGGGAGAGGGAGAGAGAGAGAGGAGGGGGGAGACAGAGAGGAGGCAAATAGAGAGAGGAGAGGGAGAGAGAGAGAGGTAGCGAGGGAGAGGGAGAGAGAGAGAGAGAGGTAGAGGGGAGAGAGAGAGAGGTAGCGAGGGAGAGGGAGAGAGAGAGAGGTAGAGGGGGAGAGAGAGAGAGAGAGAGAGAGAGAGAGAGAGAGAGAGAGAGAGAGAGAGAGAAAATAAAAGCGAGAGAAGAGATCAAGGTGTGTGAGTGTGTGTGTGTGTGTGTGTGTGTGTGTGTGTGTGTGTGTGTATGTGTGTGTGTGTGTGTGTGTGTGTGTGTGTGTGTGCGTGTGTGTGTGTGTGTGTGTGTGTCGTCATGTCGCTGACACTGGGAATTTTCCTCATTGATTACACCACTGGGATAAGCTTCAATGCTAATGCATGGGTGTGTGTTTTGGTGGGTGTGTGAAGGTTGTGCTGACGTGTGTAACTATGTGTGTGCGCGTGTGTGTGTGTGTGTGTGTGTGTGTATGTGTGTGTTTGAGTAATGCCGGAAGTCGTGTTGTGTTGAAGGGACACAAGAGAGAGAGAGAGAGAGAGAGAGAGAGAGAGAGAGAGAGAGAGAGAGAGAGAGAGAGAGAGAGAGAGAGAGAGAGAGAGAGAGAGAGAGAGAGAGAGAGAGAGAGAGAGGGGCTAGTGTTCACCTTATTTTTCATGTCCTGGACACTCAATACGCCAAAGACCTCAGGGAGGTGAGACTGATGATGACAGACAGGCTACATGATGTGAGACAGGCTGCAGTGAGACAGGCTGCAGTGAGACAGGCTGCTGTGAGACAGGCTGCAGTGAGACAGGCTGCTGTGAGACAGGCTGCAGTGAGACAGGCTGCAGTGAGACAGGCTGCAGTGAGACAGGCTGCAGTGAGACAGGCTGCAGTGAGACACCTCCTCAGATGCTCATTGGACTGTATTGAATCGAGGAGACAAAAAGGGGCAGCTAGATATCCGGAGATCATATCAACACACACACACACACACACGCACACACACACACACACACACACACGCGCGCGTGCGCGCGCACACACACACGCGCACGCACGCACGCACGCACGCACGCACGCACGCACGCACGCACGCACGCACGCACGCACGCACGCACGCACGCACGCACGCACGCACGCACGCACGCACGCACACACACACACACACACCTCCACCAACCTACTCATGTTTTCTTCAGAACACACACCTGGACCAGGTATTTTTCCCGCCAATGCTGTGAGGTGTCACTTCACAAGCAAAGCTCAGCTTCGCTGGAAGAGAAAAACACAAACCGACATGATTTTCTGCTCTTAAACCCCCTCTCCACCCACCACCACCTCCTCCACCACCACCTCCATCACCAACACCTCCATCTCCTCCACCACCACCTCCTCCTCCACCACCTCCATCACCACCTCCATCTCCTCCTCCACCACCACCTCCTCCTCCACCACCACCTCCTCCACCACCAAATCCATCTCCTCCTCCACCACGTACAACCCCACCGCCTCCCTCTCCTCCACCACCACTTCCTACAACATCCTCCATCCTCCATCTTCTCCAAACCACCACCACATCCTCCACCAACCCCCCAACGAGTTCCCTGGTCCCCGGCCACCGACGCAGCAGACCATAGGCCGTGGGTGGATGCTCCCCACTCAACACTCATCCAAGGAAAGAAGAAGAAGAGGTCATCATCAGGTGTCCAGACCACCCAGGGGGACCGAGGGCCGTGATGGAGCTCACTTTTCTCTCTCTCAGATAGGACCCCTCATTCACACAGCTGTCACACAGGCTTGGCTCAGCTGGGCCGGGCGGGGCTGGCAGGTGTGTGTGTGTGTGTGTGTGTGTGTGTGCGTGTGTGTGTGTGTGTGTGTGTGTGTGTGTGGGCGCGCACGTGTCACAGAGAGCAATGGAAGGATATATATGTGGACACGGTTGTACTGTTGTTTAGTGCAGATGTTGTGTAGGACGAGGAGGAGGAGGAGGAGGAGGAAGAGGAGGAGGAGGGAGGAAGAGGAGGAGGAGGAGGTGATGGAGGAGAGGGCGAGCATCTGTACCGCGGATACAGATCACCTTGACAACACGCTGGGTCACCCCTCCTCTATCGCCACGAAACGGAGGGATTTAATATTCACATAGGGTAAATACTGGAATAGGGAAAAGGCCCAGTGGTTGATAAAGAGTCGGTGCACAAGTCGGAAGAAGCAGAATCACTCATTTGTCGGAGTTTGTGTTCAGCCACAATTCTTCTTTAAGAAAAGCAATTTCCTCCCTTCGGCCCAAAAGTTGGGACCGTCTTTTGAAAGGAAGTTGAAATATTGACCTGAAATCTACTGACTTTCACAACAGTGCAGGGAATATTAATAGTCTTTGACAAAACAATATATTATTATATATTTTATAATACAAGTAATCGGGTAAAATGCTATGCTATATTATGTATTATTATATAATTCAACTAATAGAATATAATGCCATGATAAATGATGTATTATGATATAATACAACTGATAGAATCTAATATATAATGAAACAATTATAATCAAATGTAATGATATATGATATATTATTATATATTATAAAATACAACTTATAGAATATAATGCTACGATATATTATGTATTATTAAATGATAAACAAATCAAATCTAATGACATATCACATATTTACAATTTAAAAAGTTGTGTGTGTGTGTCTGTGTTTGTCTGTGTGTGTCTGTGTAAATGAATGTGTGTGTGTGTGTGTGTGTGTGTCTGTGTTTGTCTGTGTGTGTCTGTGTAAATTAATGTGTGTGTGTGTGTGTGTGGGTCTGTCTGTGTGTCTGTGTGTATGTGTGTGTATGTTGGTGTGTTTTTGTGTGTGTGCGTAAGTGCGTGCGTGCGTGTGTGCGTGCGTTTGTGAGTTCCAGTGTGTGTGTGTGTGTATTTGCTTTTCTGTGTGTGTGTGTGTGTGTGTGTGTGTACGTGTGTATGTGTGTGTGTAAGGGTGCGTGTGTGTACATGTGTATGTGTGTGTATAAGGGTGTGTGTGTGTGTGTGTGTGTGTGTGTGTGTGTGTGTGTGTGTGTGTGTGTGCGCGCGTGTGCGCGCGTGTGCGCGCGTGGCTCTGTGCCCACAGATCTGAGCCGTGCTGATAAGCGGTCACCTTGCTGCCAGGTGATTAAAGGTCTGAACTCTTTAGCTGCTTAACAAGCGGAGGTTTGTCCTCAGAAGGAAAAAGAACACTCAGCCACTCAGGAGAAGAAAGAAGCATATTTTATCAGCCGCCGCCAGATCGCTTCAGAGCCGCGTCACGGTTTCGTTCACGGGTTTCTGTCCACGGGTTCCGTTTAGTCCTCGGGTCCTGGAGGTGAGACGCCTCCCGGATAATAAAGATTAGGATCTCTCAGACAAATCCCTGCCGCCGCCGTACAACCACAAACAGAGAGAAGATTTGAAAGAAAACAAAAGGAAGAAAACTTTGGAGCGTTTCACACACACACCACACACCACATGGACACGCACACGCACGTTCACACACGCATACACAGCGGAACCTGCGCACACTCACACACACACACACACACACACACACACACACACACACACATACACACACAGCCAGAACACACACACACACACACACGTGCACGGCTGAATATTGTAGAATATTCACAAAAGTACTAAAGAAGGTTATACCAGTCGTTACATATGACACCTGGAAGTGTCCTGGAAAAAAATGGAAATCAAATCTCTATGTCTAAATAAATGTCCTTATAAAGAATCACCCTTAAAGGAAACCTTAAGGATGATTCTTAATAGTTCATACAATAGCCTTTAGGCCGGGTCTGTTCGTAAATCCTTTAAACCCTTCTTAAATCAACGACACCTCATCAAAATGTCTATTTTAACTCATACGTCAGCCATCTCCCGCCACTTCTATGCGCCCCAGCCCTTCAAACCGGCAGCCTTCCAAATAAACAGAGACATGATGACCTGGCCTCCTCGTCCCTCCTCCAGAACCAGGCTGTCCTTGTGTCCCCCTGTCGACCCGTCCTGTCTATCAATCAGTCAGCCGTCCCTCCAAGCTGTTAGCTGCTGTAGCGCCGGCTGCTGGGACGCTAGGTGAGGGAGGAGGTGGACGTGGTGAGGGGTGTGGTGGTGTGGTGAGGGAGGAGGGATGGGGGGGTGAGGGGGGAGGTGGTGTGGTGAGGGGTGAGGGAGGTAGTGGTGCGGTGAGGGGTGAGGGAGGAGGGATGGGGGGTGAGGGGGGAGGGATGGGGGGTGAGGGGGGAGGTGGTGTGGTGAGGGGTAAGAGGGGAGGTGGTGAGAGAGGAGGTGGTGTGCTGAGGGAGGAGGTGGTGTGGTGAGGGATGAGGGAGGAGGTGGTGTGGTAAGGAGTGAGGGAGGAGGTGGTGTGATGAGGGGTGAGGGAGGAGGAGGTAGTCTGGTGAGAGAGGATGTGGTGTGGTGAGGTAGGGGAGGTGGTGAGAGAGGAGGTGGTGTGCTGAGGGAGGAGGTAGTGTGGTGAGGGATTAGGGAGGAGGTGGTGTGGTAAGGAGTGAGGGAGGAGGTGGTGTGGTGAGGGATGAGGGAGGAGGTGGTGTGGTAAGGAGAGAGGGAGGAGGTGGTGTGATGAGGGGTGAGGGAGGAGGAGGTGGTCTGGTGAGAGAGGATGTGGTGTGGTAAGGAGAGAGGGAGGAGGGTGGTGTGTGATGAGGGTGTGAGGGGAGGAGGAGGTGGTCTGGTGAGAGAGGAGGTGGTGTGGTGATGGGTAAGAGGGGAGGTGGTGAGAGAGGAGGTGGTGTGCTGAGGGAGGAGGTAGTGTGGTGAGGGATTAGGGAGGAGGTGGTGTGATGAGGGGTGAGGGAGGAGGTGGTGTGATGAGGGGTGAGGGAGGAGGTGGTGTGGTGAGGGGTGAGGGAGGAGGTGGTGTGGTGAGGGGTGAGGGAGGAGGTTGTGTGGTGAGGAGTGGTTCTCAGGTGTCCGTTTGAAAGTGTGGAAATGACTGCAAATACTGCAATTTTTTTCTCTCTCTCTCCCTCTCTCTCTCTCTCTCTCTCTCTCTCTCTCTCCTCTCTCTCTCTTTCTCTCTCTCTCTCTCCTCTCTCTCTCTCTCTCTCTCTCTCTCTCTCTCTCTCTCTGGGTCAAGCGAGGCAACCAACTGATCCGAACTGTGAGGGTGATTAAGAACCTCTGGTAGGACTCAACTTTACCCAACTATACCTGCTGTTCAGTACCAGGACGTGGGTGGGCCTGTGTGTGTATGTGTGTGTGTGTGTGTGTGTGTGTGTGGTGTGTGTGTGTGTGTGTGTGTGTGTGTGTGTGTGTGTGTGTGTGTGTGTGTGTGTGTGTGTGTGTGTGTGTGTGTGTGTGTGCATGTGTGTGTGTGTGTGTGTGTGTGTGTGTGTGTGTGTGTAGCAGATGGCTAGAGGTATGCTTGGGACTCCACAGCCTTTGATATGAGCTCGCTGTCATGTTGACGACCGACATCAAGCAAGATGTGTTGAGGATACACGTGTTACCTTCTGAGTAACTTTGTGTGTGTGTGTGTGTGTGTGTGTGTGTGTGTGTGTGTGTGTGTGTGTGTGTGTGTGTGTGTGTGTGTGTGTGTGTGTGTGTGTGTGTGTGTGTGTGTGTGAAAATCAGCTAAAAGGAAAGGACACACACAAGGCACAGGGGGCGTCCTCAAAGTCCCAGTTAAAATCACCGAAAATCGGTGGTCTTATCTTCCCCCCCCCCCCTGCGGTCGTGTCGTTCGTGTACCGCAGCATCCAGACCAGGACCAGCGGGTTCAAGGACAGTTTCCTACCCACAGGCAGTGAGTTGCCTATACTGAACTGTTAGAGCAGTGTTACGGCGTCACTGCCGTAACACTGTCCCCAATAGGACAAGTCAAGTCAAGTCAAGTTTATTGTCACTTCACAGTTTACACAAGTATAAAGCAGTGATGTGAAAATCTTGGGTGCAATTCCCGACGACAGACAGCAGTTATAAAATAAGATAAAAATAGATAAAAAATAGAATAAAAAATAAAAAATTTAAAAATGCAATTTATAAAATGCAAAATATCAGCACATGACACTGTCATACTTTTTACTTTACTGGACTTACTGGAGACTCATTACTCGTTACTGCACTGTTCTGCACTTCAATTATTCATGAAGCTAGCTAGCCTAGCTACCGCTGCGGTGCTGCACTACTGTCACTTTAAAATACTTTTTAGCACCAGCCGCCATTTGTATTGATCATCCATTAGAAACTTTACTGTTTTATTGTGTATAGTGTTGTTTAAAGTATATAGTAAAGTATATAGTAGGTAGTATATAGTGTTGTTTATAGTATATAGTAGGTAGTGTATAGTGTTGTTTATAGTATATAGTATAGTATATAGAGTTGTTTATAGTATATAGCATAGTATATAGTATATAGTCTTGTTTATAGTATATAGTATAGTATATAGTAGGTAGTATATAGTGTTGTTTTTAGTATATAGTATAGTATATAGTAGGTAGTATATAGTGTTGTTTATAGTATATAGTATAGTATATTGTAGGTAGTATATACTGTTGTTTATAGTATATAGTATAGTATATAGTAGATAGTAGATAGTGTTGTTTATAGTATTTAGCATAGTATATAGTATATAGTATATAGTATATAGTGTTGTCTATAGTATAGTATTGCATAGTATAGTATTGCATAGTATAGCAAAGTATAGTATTGTTGTTTAATTTTACACTGCAGGTGTGAATGCATTGCATTGGAAATCTGGAATCTTGAACCTTGGTCATGTTTGTTTTATTGCATGATTATATTTAACCGCAAGGTTGCACAAGCTACCTTGTCTCGTTCGGTATTAAGAGTTTTTGAAGAAGGTTCGTTCCAGAACCTTCGAAACAATATCATCGTCGCCAACGAAATGTATCTATTATTTTTGACTCTGTCAATAGACAAGGTGATTCAGAGGCCAAGTAATCCAGAGGACGACTTGAAACGTGTAGCAGAGATCTCATGCAGTTCATTTCCTTGGGGAGATGAAGTGTTCTCAGAGGCACTTAAAGAAGGGCTCTCTCTCTCTCTCGCTCTCCTCCTTCTCTCCTCTCTCTCTCTCTCTCTCTCTCTCTCTCTCTCTCTCTCTCTCTCTCTCTCTCTCTCGCTCTCTCTCTCTCTCTCTCTCTCTCTCTCTCTCCTCTCTCTCTCTCTCTCTCTCTCTCTCTCTCTCTCTCTCTCCTCTCTCTCTCTCTCTCTCTCTCTCTCTCTCCTCTCTCTCTCTCTCTCTCTCTCTCTCTCTCTCTCCTCTCTCTCCCTCTCTCCCTCCTCTCTCCTCCTCTCCCCTTTCACTCTGTGTAAATGTTGACATGGCAGAGGATGGAGACTATATCCATACATTACACCTGCAATTATGTCTGCCGGGGAGGCTCCTGCCAACGCACCATGTCTGGGCGTTGATACGATGAGCGTTTATGGATCTGAAGTGGTTCTAATGAATAATGTCAGATCTCTGATAAAGTCAAGTGGTCTTAAGTTGTTTAAGGAGGGTCTTGGATTGGTGAACCAAGTAGCATTACCAGACATCCGAGTCAGAATATAAACACCTTCTTCTGTAAGAGGAATGTCTTCTAAAACTTTTAAACTCTTGGCATTGAATTTGTACTGGGGACAGCTACAGACAAACTAGTTTAGGGAACTTCTTAGGGACAAAAGGTTGTCTGCTGAATGATTAGTTTAATGGTGGTGATTGTAGTGAAACCTGTGAGGTATCTGGTTGTGGTTCCACATTGAGGTAGTTATACACATAGGAGGTAACCCGGATCTTCAAGATTGTTCAATTCCCCCTGGATCTAATCGGGTTAATGAGGTGACAAACTCAGCCACGATGGAAAGTGGAATCCCTTGTATGTGAAAGCTGTAAAGCTGTTGATAGCCAGGGATTGCCTTCCATTTATATTCTTGCTGTTGTCCTTAGTTCATTGCACCACTACACCCGATACATTAACACAGAGATGCATTTACTTTGTAGTTAACAAGTTATCCTTTCTTCACCTCGTACCGGGGGCTGCTAATACACTATCCACCAAACGGAGCGCAGCTGCAAGTGGAACCAAACAATAACGAGGAAACGCTAACAAGCCCGGAGCTCAAAATATAACACCACGTATCTAATGTTCTGCGCTAGCTGCTCGCCAGCGCCTTGGCAAGCGGCTAGCGCAAATCAACCAGACGACATGTGAAACAACTTACCGCCGTTAACCTGACAGCGCGACCACTTTCGGGAGATAGACTCCCGCAATAACCTGGAGTTGGAAAAACGTCAAATTTTCTACAACGCCATCGGTTCATGAAGTGACTGCCAACTAGAGAAAGAAAAAGACTCTTCTCTTCTCCCGGGTTTCACTGCTGCTCCAGAACAAACGTTCTGGAGGCTAGCAGCTGAAAACACCGTCGCTCCCATCTGGCAGCTGGCTGCTAGCTAACACCGAGGTTAATGAAACCCTTGTGTTAGCACGCACCCCTCAGCATCCAGGGGGGGAGGAGAAGGGAGGGAGATCCTCTCCCTCCCTTCTCCTCCCTCCCTCTCTCTCCCCCCTCGAAGGATTAACGGCGTTCCCGGGCCTCCAAGTGTGAAAGCAGGAAGACGCTTCCTGGGGTGAAACGAAAATAAATAAATGAAGCGAATGAAGCGAATTCCCACCTGCTACCTGCTACCTCCCCCTCCCCTCATCAGTGGTTGCCATGCCAACCCAGAGATGATGATGATGATGATGATGATGATGATGATGATGCATTCGGCGGTTCACACCGGGCGCACAATGGCTGCCATTACGGCGGGATGAGTCATCCTGCTAACAGTGTGTGCTCTCCATATATAAAAGTGGACGTGACGGCACAAACAAGAGGCTTTACAAAAGGGTAATAGAGGCAGCCTCGGTGTGATGGACAACACACACCAGTTCTGTGTGTTCCTGTGAGCGCCATCGGGCAACTCAACACTGCCAGGGTTAGATGTTCAAATCCTCCTGGGACCGCCCATTCTAACAATGTATTGTAGGACACTTAAAAACACTGGCACGCACACACAGATACGATCGCTTTTTCCACATCCACTAGAATTAGAGTGTGCGCGTGTGTGCAAGTGGGCATGTGTGCATATGTGTGTGCGTGATTGTGTATGTGTGTTTGGTGTGTGTGTGAGTGCATGTAAGCGTGTGTGTGGTGGTTGGTGTGTTTGGTTGGTGTATATGTGTGTGTGTATGTTCATGTGAATACATGTGTGGATGTGTGTGTGTGTGTGTGTGTGTGCATGTGTGTGTGTATGTGTGTGTGTATGTGTGTGTGTGTGTGTGTGTGTGTATGTGTGTGTGTGTGTGTGTGTGTGTGTGTGTGTGTGTGTGTGTGATGTGTGTGTGTATGTGTGTGTGTGTGTGTGTGTGTGTGTGTGTTGTGTGTGTGTGTGTGTGTGTGTGTGTGTGTGTGTGTGTGTATGTGTGTGTGTGTGTGTGTGTGTGTGTATGTGTGTGTGTGTGTGTGTGTGTGTGTGTGTGTGTGTGTGTGTGTGTGTGTGTGTGTGTGTGTGTGTGTGTGTGTGTGTGTGTGTGTGTGTGTGTGTATGTGTGTGTGTGTGTGTGTGTGTGTGTGTGTGTGTGTGTGTGTGTGTGTGTGTGTGTGTGTGTGTGTGTGTGTGTGTGTGTGTGTGTGTGTGTGTGTGTTTGGAAGACAGGGGTGTGGGAGACTGGGTCCTCATCATCAATACTGGGTCTCTTCTCCTCTATCTATCTATCGACAAGCACTTGGATCAAGATCAAAGAGTCTCTCTCTCTCTCTCTCCCTCTCTCTCTCTCTCTCTCTCTCTCCTCTCTCTCTCTCTCCTCTCTCTCTCTCTCTCTCTCTCTCTCGCTCTCTCTCTCTCTCTCTCTCTCCTCTCCTCTCTCTCTCTCTCTCTCTCTCTCTCCTCCCTCCCTCCCTCCCACCCAGGGATTCATCACAGTCAGCAAATCTAAGGCGGGATGGAGAGCGGGAGAGTCAAAGTGAAACCGATATCTGGATCATCTATCACATGAGCAGAAGAAGAAGAAGAAGAAGAAGAAGAAGAAGAAGAAGAAGAAGAAGAAGAAGAAGAAGAAGAGACGCTACCGAGGACACACACAAAGGAAGAAGGGGCTGAATGCTGTTGAAACGTGGGGGGAAGCCCCGCACACCGCCCTGTTGTTCTAGATCCTTCTCTTCTGGGTTCTGATCTATGACATCATCAGCGGGTCGGTAACTGAGATGCTATCTCAGATGGTATCGGGTCCGTAAGACGTCCACTGCGATCTATAGGAAGGTGTTGTGTCTCAAGGTCCCACAATATTACACTCCAGTGTTAAGCTACACCATTGTGCCGTCATTTATGCGTACTAAAGAGTTAAAGCAGAGGAGTGAGAGCAGGGGAGTGAGCTCAGAGGAGTGAGCTCAGAGGAGTGAGCTCAGAGGAGAGAGATGACAGAGGAGTGAGAGAGAGAGCAGGGGAGTGAGCTCAGAGGAGTGAGCTCAGAGGAGTGAGCTCAGAGGAGTGAGCTCAGAGGAGTGAGAGCAGGGGGGGGAGTGAGCTCAGAGGAGTGAGAGAGAGAGCAGAGGAGTGACCTCAGAGGAGTGAGCTCAGAGGAGTGAGCTCAGAGGAGTGAGCTCAGAGGAGTGAGTCAGAGGAGTGAGATGACAGAGGAGTGAGAGCAGAGGAGTGAGATAAATAGAATGAAAGCAAAGGGGTGAGGGCAGATGCCGGCCTCGAGGGGCAGGTGTTTACCTCCAGTTACATGTCACCAAGGGTCTGCCTTTAACAAGAACAGCACCAGCTGGCTTCAAACACACTCCTCACACACTGCCCCCCCCCCCCCCTCCCTCCCTCCCTCGCCCTCTCTCCCTCCCCCTCCTTTAAACACACTCCCTCGTTCTCCCCCCCTTCTCAAACACACTCCTCACACACTCCAGCGGCACAGTGCCCCAACAAACTGCCAATTTGTGTATTTTCTTGGTCGGCGGCCAAGCCTCTCCTTCACAGTAGTGGCTCCCCAGCACCAGTGCTATCAGTCAAGGTCACTTAACAGATGTAGCAAGGCATCAGTGGACGATACAATGTGTGTGTTGGTTTGTGAGTCTCCGTCTTGAATGCGCGTGTGTGCGTGTGTGTGTGTGTGTGTGTGTGTGTGTGTGTGTGTGTGTATGCATGTCCGGGTCTAGCGTGTTCCTGTGCGTCAGGAGGAGAGGGTGTGATGGATGCATCATGCAATGCTCTCTGATGAGCCTGACAACCTCCTGTCTAAACAGCTGAGCGTGCCGCAGCATGGAAGGCATCCGAACACGCCCCCCCCCCCACGTCGTCGTCCCTGCCACTCCCCCCCCCCCCCATAGAGAGGAGAGTGGCGGGGGGAGCACGCCACTCCCCCCCCCCCCCACATAGAGAGGAGAGTGGCGGGGGAGCACGCCACTCCCCCCCCCCCCCCCCCATAGAGAGAGGAGAGTGGCGGGTGGAGCACGCCACTCCCCCCCCCCCCCCCCCATAGAGAGAGGAGAGTGGCGGGTGGAGCACGCCACTGAGTCCGCACGCGATGCACGCGATGCCGTGTTGACATCTTGGTTTTTTGACGTTTTTGACGTGTGATTCATCCCGGTCGTCTGACGGGATGGGAGGCGACAGCGGCGACCCGAAGGGGACGACGTGTTTAACTGAGACTTTGAGGACGCCCCCACCCCCCTGTGCCTTGTGTCCATTCCCCTGTGAGCTGATTATCAAGCCAGCTTCTCATGCCGCTCACGGTTTGTTTGTTGTGTTGGTTTTTGTTTACATCCATTTTTTCCTCTGGCGAGCGTTTGATTGGCTCACGCGCCTCTTTGAATGAACGGGGATTTTGTTAGCAGACCTCTCTCTCTCTTTTCTCTCCGTACGACTCCAACTGTGTTCGGTGCCAACAACAAGCAGTTTTTTCTCCCTCGATGGAAAACCCCCAGGACCCGATAAGGTGCACAAGACCCACAATACCCGAGTGAGCGCTATCGGGCGTTAGCATGCCCCGCTAATCAGGGAGCGGAGGAACCAGAGGGGTCCGGACTCCCAGAGACTGAGAGAGCGCTGTGATTGGTTTATTTGTGTTTTTTGTCGGCACCAGAGGGACTGTCGGGCCATGTGTTCCGATCTTCGGGGCACATTGTTCCCGTTTTAATGAGGACCACATGGCTAGTCAAATGTAAATTCAATTTTTCGCAGCTTCCCTTTGTTCACTACAACACCAGTACCACAGCGTCAGTACAACATATAGACTACTTCTACGATGACAGACGAATGTGCCAAACGCCTACAATATGAAACTTAAACCCTTAAACGCCTCTTTAGGAACCACTTCACCAAGTACCGACTGCTCCATTCAAAGATAGATTTAACACCCAGAGCACCAACAGTGAGTGCGTGTCCGACATGTCAGTCGATACACGATCAGCTTAGATCCCTTCCGGCTTTAGTCCCTGTGGCTGTTGTTGCGTTCATCTCGATCTATTCGGCTAACGTTAAATCGAAACCTTTTTTTATTTTTATTTCACCCTAATGCCTAATTAGTCAAGGTTAAACGAATGAGGCACGAAGCTCAAACTTTACGCAGATTATTACCGAGAGGCGACTTTCCCCCCCTCGCCTGCGTGAAGCTCCTCTGCGAGGCGTGGCATGTGTTAGCTGGTGGGCGGCGAGCGAGATCACCTCCTGATCTTGTCATTTTGTTCTCCTCGGGGTCCCTGCATGGCGAGGCGGCGTCCCCCTCCTCCCCGAGGCCACCTCGGTGTGACGCCCACCACATGTCTTGGGGCCGCAACCCGGGTTGGCGCCCGCACCTGTCTGGTCAGGGGTGACCGCTCGCCCTCCAGCAGTACCCCCCGGGAGACTCGTTGTGCTCGGTCTCGGTCTCGCCCGAGGCTTTTCTTTTCTCCCCCTCTTCACCTCTCCCTGTGCCCGTCCGCTGTCTTCCCAGGCAACCCCCCCGCTGGGTACCTTTGAAGGGACATCAACGGGTAACAAACAGCCCCGACACGGGAGGTTTCCCCTCTCCCCCCCCCCCCCCCCCCCCCCCCCTTCCCCACACGGTCCCCACCGGTCGCCATCCATCTCAACCTGTCTCTCTTCACACACCCCCTACCCCCCCCCTTTCCCGGACCACCTGGCTCTCACATTACCGCTGATACCCCCAACATCGTCGTAAAAGAGCCGCCGCATTCAGCTGGCATCCTAAGACCAAAGTAGTATGGTTTAAAAGGTGACTTTGGACCAACTATATCCTGGAGAAGAAGCCTTGTTGTACTGTTGTGGGGCCTGACTATTATAGGGGAAGTGGCCTCAGCCTAACACTAAGGCCTGTCTATCTACTGGTAGGATTGGTCATGTCACAGGAGCCTGACTACAACCTGGAGAGGGAGTTTTGTTTTATTATAGGGACCTGACAACAATTAGCTAGAGAAAGAGTCTTGTATTTCATAGGGGCCTGACTAAATTCTGTAGAAGGAGTCTTATTATATCATCACTTTATTGGAAAAGAGGTATCCTTGTTATATTACTCGTCTATTTCCTGGCAGCGCTGCGTGTGTTTGGCCAGACCTGCAGCTCTGGTAACACGCTGTCCTTCCCTTGTTGTACGTTGTCTTACACAACTCATAACTATCTACATCTGCCAGGGTTGGTTCCCACACACGTACAAGCTAAACAGGGTGGATCGTAACCCGGAACGATGTTTTCTTTCCAACCATCGACTCTGCTCCCTTTCATCTCATTAATACTGCGGGAAGGTTGTGTTTTGGAGACCTGCGGCGGGGAGAGAGAGAGAGAACAGCTGAATGTCTAGCACCTCTTCTGGTTATAGATTTACTTTCTGCTCGTCTGCCTGTCCTCTACGCCTCGGTCTACAGTGTCTAACCCTCTGTTTCTCAGTCTGATAGTTTACCTTCAGATCGATGAAACACTGTGGACCAGAGAGAGAGAGAGAGAGAGACGAGGTGTGTGCGCGTGTGTGTATGTGTATGCGTGCGTGTGTGTGTGTGTGTGTGTGTGGGATGCGTGCGTGCATGTATGTGTGTGTGTGTGTGTGTGTGTGGGATGCGTGCGTGCATGTATGTGTGTGTGTGTGTGTGTGGGATGCGTGCGTGCATGTGTGTGTGTGTGTGTGTGTGGGATGCGTGCGTGCATGTATGTGTGTGTGTGTGTGTGTGCGTGTCGTGTGTGTGTGTGTGTGTGTATGCGTGCGTGCATGTATGTGTGTGTGTGTGTGTGTGTGTGTGTGTGTGTGTCAGCAGAATCTATTAGCTGCCCAGGCTGCTGTGAACCGAGACAGACGAGTATCTCGGTGCGTACGGCGAAGTTAAAGGAGTGTGAAGCAGCTTCAGGAACCGTGAGCTTCTCCCCTTTCTGCTCCACAAAAGCTCCCCCCCCTAAACTATACATTCTCATCTTAAATGTATGATCTTAAATGTAGAACAATTCCTTCCATCCAAATGCACAAAACACATTCCCATTTTATGAATTTTTTTACAAATGAACAATAGCCTTGCTTTGTTGTGTCAGAAGGAACCAACCAATCAACACACGTAACCTGTAACCTATAACTCTCCATCCTTAACAGCCTCTCATCACTTCTGCACGCCATACCTTCGCATCCCCTACACACAGCTCCGACCGGAGCCCCGTCGACGGGCCAATAGGAAGACGGATAAGGTGTGTGTGGGGGGTTTGTTGGCGCCGATTCGGACCATTTTGTTCGACCTTCGTCGCTACAACCGCCAGCCCCCCCCCCCCCCCCCCCCCCCCCACCCACCACCACCACCGCCACGAGCCCAGCGTGTCACATTCACACCGCTCTCCCTGGCACCCCAGGGACACTCTGCTTTATACCACCACCCCATCGTAACCATTTATGTCACATCACACATGACCCAACATATATTTGAACTAAGTACGGGAGTGTGTGTGTGTGTGTGTGTGTGTGTGTGTGTGTGTGTGTGTGTGTGTGTGTGTGTGGTGTGTGGTGTGTGGAGGCGGTACCAGGGAGAGAGACTGGCTGCTGGGTGTCTCTCTTTGCTGATGTTGTTTGTGTTAGCCAGTCACGCATGAGAGTTTGATGTATGTCCACACATACACACACACACACACACACACACATGCACAGAAATACGCGCACACAAACACGTGCGCGCATGCACACATACACACACACACACACACACACACACACACACACACACACACCGAACACTACAAACACACACACACACATGCAAAGGAAGGTCAGTGTGTTGGGCGTGTGTTGCCCTCTATCTATGGTTTCAAAGCTTCCGTCGACGTGATTCAACTCCTCAACTCTCTGCCGCTCCATTCATCTCGGTGATGCTCTCCTGTCTGTGCTCTTCAACGGCTCTTTTGAAAACCTCCAGTCAGCAGCCATTGTCCTCTAGGAGACATTCCCCGGCTCTTTTCATCTGTTCTCTGCTGTCATGTGGATAAACACCGGGGCTGGAAAGTAGGCTGCAAGTACACCCAAGTGAGGATACTTTCCCACTCCGGGTACTTTGGTACTCCCAGCTACCGTGGAATATTATTATGTATTAAATAAACGGTTCACATGCTATATACTGTTAACTAATATATATAGACATATTAACTGTCGGACACTTCTTCAGCCTGGGCATCGAACCCGGGGGCTGTCCCTACATGCCGCTACATTCTTCGTGGAGAAAGGTTCAGAAACACATTTCAACAACAACCGTATTGCACAGCCGACCCCCTCCACAAGACAAGCCTTCAACTCCCACTGAAGTACAGTCTTAACCAGCGGAAAATAAAACCCTGTCCGTTACATCCTACCCCCGTGGGGACGTGTGTGTGTGTGTGTGTGTGTGTGTGTGTGTGTGTGTGTGTGTGTGTGTACCGCGGTTCATTAGCGACTCGGCGCTAGGCTAGCCCCGGCCCGTGACAGCTCAGCGCGAACAACCGTCTGGAAGAAGCGGAGGTTGAAGACAACTCCCGGTGCGTCCCGGACAGTGCCGGATGGAGCCGGAGGATAAGGGGTGTCGGGGAGAGGAGAGACTTCCTCCACTACATCAACCCAAACCCAAGGTGCTTTTTTTGGAACGTGAATAAAAAGCCGGCGGGACGTACACTTCACAAAATGAAACGCGGGAAGGAAGGAGAAACTGGATGGAAATGTTCTCAGTGAGCAGAACCAGAACCAGAACCAACGGAGGAGCTGGAGGGGGGGGATCCTCCGACAGACGAGGGAGGAACCTCCGAGCACATCGAGGGCTCAACAAAGAGACGCACGAGGGCGCCGGCGTGCCGACGGGGGGGGGGGGGGAGGGGAAGGTCGCGACAAGCTGTGGGTCGGACCAGAACCACGCTATGGGTCAGCCCTGTCGGAGGAGGGCGCGGGGGGGGGGGGGGGGGGGGGAGAAGACGAAACCACCTCACTACTTCTTCTTCTGCTGGGGATCCGAGACCTTCCAAACCCCCCCCCCCCCCCCAATTCTGAAAGGAAAGCGCCGGAAAGTCTGGGCCCTTCCGTCTACTCTGAGGGTGTGTGATGAAGGGGGGTGGAGGACATAGGTAGGGGGTGGGGGGGGAGAGGAGGGGAGGGGAGGGGAGGGGAAGAGGAATGGACACGGTGGAGCAGAACACCCTGTGGTTGCCATAGGGATGGAAGGGGCGAGAGAGGCGGAGCTTGCCGCTGTGAACAGGAAGAAAACAAATGTGTTATTGTCTGAATCAAAAATCGAAGTCCTCTTTATTGGTCCCATACATGCACACACTCACACACACACAGTGAAATGTGTGTCTCTGCATTTAAACCCATCCTAGTACTAGGAGCAGTATATACTAGCTGCCCAGGGAGCAGTGTAGCAGTACTGGTGCCTTGCTCAAGGGCACTAAGGCCGTGGCCAGATGTTTCGGAGACTTGAACTGGCGACCTTTCGGTTCCCAAGCCCCAAGTCCCATTAGACTGAGCTATCTTGCCGCCCTGTTTTCTTGTTTTCCTCTTTCGTCCCGTGGTGTTCTACAGCTGGAGGTGTCTGTTTAAACTAGTATTCATGTATTCCTATGTATTAAAATATATATGAATGTTCACTTTGATTCATTTCATCTATGTAACAAGGAGAGGAGGCCAACGAGAGTCCTGGTCAAGGTAACACCAGTTAGTCACGGATCTTTATCTTAATCTTTCATCTTAATCTTCATCCTTAGCTCAGTTGAGAAAGTTATTCTTTATCTCACAATGACGCTCGCAGGAAATGAGCTGCTGACAGTTGCTGGCACATAGGGGGTCTAAAATAGAACAGCGTTCAAGAAAGCAAACATACCTAATATAGTGCTCATAATTGCCACTTGTCAGACACTTTCATTTTTGCCTGGTTTTGACCCCGGTGTCAAGGCAGCACCGTGTCAAGATGTACGAACATGTTCTCACTTCCTTTAGTAGCGGTTTTCGCACAAGATGTTAAAATATACCTTCTTTTTTTTTACACGTTTTCCATCACGCCCATTCAATGGTGGAGCTAACACAGAGAGGTGTTTCGGAAATGACACGACCCCTTGATGCTTGGCCCCCCGGTGGAACGAGGTGACAGGATAGCAGCGCATAAGCAGAACCACCTACAACTGAATACATTGTTTACAAAGGCATGATTCAGTCTGTTGATGCGACCAAAGAAAATAAGCCTGCTTTACATCTGTAGAGTCTCACTACCTTCCCTTCATTCGATTCTCTCCACCTTCCCTTGGTTCCTTCTGTAGATGATATGTTCCTTTGTTTCCTTCTGTAGAGTCTCCCCACCTTCCCTCGTTTCCTTCTGTAGAGTCTCCCTACCTTCCCTTGTTTCCTTCTGTAGAGTCTCCCCACCTTCCCTCGTTTCCTTCTGTAGAGTCTCCCCACCTTCCCTCGTTTCCTTCTGTAGAGTCTCCCCACCTTCCCTCGTTTCCTTCTGTAGAGTCTCCCCTACCTTCCCTCGTTTCCTTCTGTAGAGTCTCCCCTACCTTCCCTCGTTTCCTTCTGTAGAGTCTCCCTACCTTCCCTCGTTTCCTTCTGTAGAGTCTCCCCTACCTTCCCTCGTTTCCTTCTGTAGAGTCTCCCCTACCTTCCCTCGTTTCCTTCTGTAGAGTCTCCCCACCTTCCCTCGTTTCCTTCTGTAGAGTCTCCCTACCTTCCCTCGTTTCCTTCTGTAGAGTCTCCCCTACCTTCCCTCGTTTCCTTCTGTAGAGTCTCCCTACCTTCCCTCGTTTCCTTCTGTAGAGTCTCCCCACCTTCCCTCGTTTCCTTCTGTAGAGTCTCCCTACCTTCCCTCGTTTCCTTCTGTAGAGTCTCCCCTACCTTCCCTCGTTTCCTTCTGTAGAGTCTCCCCTACCTTCCCTCGTTTCCTTCTGTAGAGTCTCCCCTACCTTCCCTCGTTTCCTTCTGTAGAGTCTCCCCTACCTTCCCTCGTTTCCTTCTGTAGAGTCTCCCCTACCTTCCCTCGTTTCCTTCTGTAGAGTCTCCCCTACCTTCCCTCGTTTCCTTCTGTAGAGTCTCCCCTACCTTCCCTCGTTTCCTTCTGTAGAGTCTCCCCTACCTTCCCTCGTTTCCTTCTGTAGAGTCTCCCCTACCTTCCCTCGTTTCCTTCTGTAGAGTCTCCCCTACCTTCCCTCGTTTCCTTCTGTAGAGTCTCCCCTACCTTCCCTCGTTTCCTTCTGTAGAGTCTCCCCTACCTTCCCTCGTTTCCTTCTGTAGAGTCTCCCCTACCTTCCCTCGTTTCCTTCTGTAGAGTCTCCCCTACCTTCCCTCGTTTCCTTCTGTAGAGTCTCCCCTACCTTCCCTCGTTTCCTTCTGTAGAGTCTCCCCTACCTTCCCTCGTTTCCTTCTGTAGAGTCTCCCTACCTTCCCTCGTTTCCTTCTGTAGAGTCTCCCTACCTTCCCTCGTTTCCTTCTGTAGAGTCTCCCTACCTTCCCTCGTTTCCTTCTGTAGAGTCTCCCTACCTTCCCTCGTTTCCTTCTGTAGAGTCTCCCCTACCTTCCCTCGTTTCCTTCTGTAGAGTCTCCCTACCTTCCCTCGTTTCCTTCTGTAGAGTCTCCCCTACCTTCCCTCGTTCCTTCTGTAGAGTCTCCCTACCTTCCCTCGTTTCCTTCTGTAGAGTCTCCCCACCTTCCCTCGTTTCCTTCTGTAGAGTCTCCCTACCTTCCCTCGTTTCCTTCTGTAGAGTCTCCCTACCTTCCCTCGTTTCCTTCTGTAGAGTCTCCCTACCTTCCCTCGTTTCCTTCTGTAGAGTCTCCCTGCCTTCTCTAATGTTCCCTTCTGAGCGAGGCTAGTGTCGGTCCCCATCTGGACACTTGAGAAAGAATGTAAACACTCCGCAAGAGCACTCAGAGATGTGTTCAATATAATTAGTGTCATCGCCCCACACGCAACAAAACAGACACAAACAAAACATCGAGTGAAACATAAAGATAAAGTTTAGAAAACCGTACCACTGACTGAGCGCAGATGTCACCCTAAATATTTAAAGAGGCTGTGTGTTAGGAACCTCTGCATTATGATGGATGGAGCACCCAGCCCAGACACAACAGATGTGCTCCACAGAACACCAGGTCTGGGAGTCTGGGTCCAGACTAAACGAGATCCCGGACAACAGGATGTTGGGCACCGCCGCCCCCACTGTCGCAATGGTGACGCTTAACGCCGACGCTTCACACCTAATGGTGACTTGCTGATGTTGTTTACCGGCTGATGTTTACTGGCTGCTGATTCGTTCTCCTGCCAAGCTGACACAATGATGTGGGGCGGGACAAAATACAAGAGCGGGACACAAGAGAAAGAGTAAGGGGGGGGGACACGAGAGAGAGAGAGAGAGAGAGAGAGAGAGAGAGAGAGAGAGAGAGAGAGAGAGAGAGAGAGAGAGAGAGAGAGAGAGAGAGAGAGAGAGAGAGAGAGAGACTAAAGAGCTAAAGAGATTGACAGAGCTACAAATGGAGAGAGAAAAACAGAGAGAAAAAAATAATAAAGTCAGACAGGCACAGATTAGATAGATATACATGATGTGTGGGGACTGATCATGACATCAAACAAGAGTGATAGAGTGAGATTGAGAAATTAGCTGAGAGGGAGGGAGAGAGAGAGATATAAATGGACATAAGTGAGAGGTGGAGTGAGAGAGATGTACTTCAAGACGGAGTGAGAGAGAGACAGAGCGAAATACAGAGAGAGACGGAAAAGTGAACGAGAGATGGGTATAAAGTGAGAGGTGGAGTGAGAGAGAGAGAGAGAGAGAGAGAGAGAGAGAGAGAGAGAGAGAGAGAGAGAGAGAGAGAGAGAGAGAGAGATGGGTATAAAGTGAGAGGTGGAGTGAGAGAGAGAGAGAGAGAGAGAGAGAGAGAGAGAGAGAGAGAGAGAGAGAGAGAGAGAGAGAGAGAGAGAGAGAGAGATGGGTATAAAGTGAGAGGTGGAGTGAGAGATGGAGTGAGAGAGAGAGACGAAAATAAAGTGAATGACTGAGTGAGTGCGAGAGACGGACTTCAAGTGAGAGACAGACGGAGGAGAGAGAGAGAGAGAGAGAGAGAGAGAGAGAGAGAGAGAGAGAGAGAGAGAGAGAGAGAGAG
>CM051021.1:11769698-11772198 GCA_027704905.1 Muraenolepis orangiensis | reverse complement strand
TTGTATTTCGACTATTTATTATTATTATTTTTTATCATAACAGTAAACAACAACAGGGACAGCTTGGCTCCCCCGCGGCACACGGGAACATAAAGTAAATCAGAGGCATATGGACCCCCCCCCAAAGCACACGGCTTCTCCCCGACTCCTTTTAAAAAATATATATATATCCCTTTAAGTTTTAAATAGATATCTCTGTGTTTTATATGTTTCCACATTTCTTTTTTCTCATTGGACCCTTTCTCTCTGGTGAGCAGAAGATTATAGTGACAGCTAAATGTTCACAATATCAGCCTTCGTTTGGTGTGTGTGTGGAGAGGCGTACACTTTTTTTTTTCCATTAAAAAGCCACAATTAGCTTGTTATCAGACGGTCTCGTCGGCCCCGGTTACGACATCACAACAATAACAACAACGACGACGAGACAACAACGAGACCACAACGACAACATCTTTGTATGTTTGGCGGTGAAATTACGTTAATTCAGAACACCACGAGACAGCCAGTGATTTCACATCTCCTCCTCTCTTTATCCTCTCTTTGTCCTCTCTTTATCCTCTTTTATGAAACACCAACCACCCAAGGCTGCCAGATTTTGCCGGACACCTTTTTGCTGTTTTTTCAGTCGGTGTCCTTTCATTATTTCCATGTCTTTCATGTTGGCCTTCGTTCATACAACATACAGTATGTCGATCTGTTCTCAGGGGAGATCTGGTTCCCTGTGGAACCCTGCTGTTTCCCCGTCCCTCTCTCTGTGTGTGTTTTCACTCCTTTCCTCTCGAGGGTCTTTGTTGTTGAGATTAGTCCTGGAGGTGAAATGTTTCTGGTTCTGGTCCGTCACGGTGATCCAGGAGGGACCGGGGCACACATGACCACACGCCAACACGTGGCCATCATCGAGGTCTCCAAACGACCCCCCTCTAAAGAAGTGGCCTGGCTCCGACCGACGGGCCCCGTGTGTCCAACAGACACAACGAGGAACCCAATTACACGGCAGCCAGGATAAACAAAGGACAAAGCCAAGGATATAAAAAAGATATAGCTGCTTCGATAGTAATAGACACGTTTACCGGCCAACAACCAGAGGAAACAATCTACAAACAAATGGAATGTGGAGTCTGAGCCAAACACGCTAACATGCTAGTGACCCTCCGGCAGCCATTTCACAGTCTGCTGACTATACGGCTCTGGGCCCTGACGGCGGTGTGTGCGTGGGTGTGTGCGTGGGTGCATACCTGTGTGTGTATGTGTGTGCACGTGTGTGTGCGCGTGTGTGTGTGTGTGTGTGTGCGTGTGGATGTGTCAGTGTTTGTGTGAGAAAGGTGATTGTCCTGCTTCCCATGCCAACTGTCTGAAAGCATATTCCTGGGTGCACGCCTCCTCCTATGAGCTGCACCTCACGTGTTCGTCCAACCGAGGTCATTTTCTGCTCTACGGGTCGGAGACGCAGGCCCTCCCGACTGAGGCCGAGAAGGCAGGACCTCCACGGTGGCACACAGAGAGCGACTGACAAGATTGAGGAACGTCGCCCGAAGCTCGCGGGACTCCACGTCCGATGCCCTGAGCTCTCCGCCTGCCTGACTTCACGGTGGGAGCAAAGGTCAGCCCTTATTCTTCTCCCCCTAGAGGCAGTGTCCTGCCTCGAGCGGGAGAAGAAGAAGAAGAAGAAGGGTGACCTTTGTGGACCGGCTAAAGAGGGACACCATTGTGGACACAGCTGAATGGATGAGGACTGGTCTGGCTGATGACATAATGATGATGACATGATGATGATGTTGACATAATGACATCATGATGGTGGTGGTACAACGTGTGGCAGGCGGACGCTAAAAGCACATGAGCAGCAGGATGAGAATCGACATGCGTGCAGATTATCCAGATCCTACTGAGATGGAGGTGACAGGAAGAGAAGGAGAAGGAACGGAAAGGAAAGGAAAGGAAGGAGGAAGGAAGGAAAGAGAGAGTGAAGGGATAAGAGATAATCAAATAATTAAGGATAATAAAGGAAGAGAGAGATACAGAATGACCCCAGGAGGGAAGAAAGAAATAGATGGACCATGAAGAAGAAAGAAAGGGAGGAAAGAAATAATTGAATGAAGAATGAAAGTAAGAGACGAGAAGAAATAATAAATAATATAGAAGGAAAGCAAGAGAGAGAGATAAAGAAAACAGAGGAAGACAGACAGGAGGGAGCAGCAGAAGAAGACTCGGTAGTGTCTCAGTGTATCGCGGGGGTCAGCTGACAGCTGTCAGCCATGTTTCTCTCTCTCTGTGTCCCGCTGTGTTATTATCTCAACCCGCCACCCGCCACACGCCATCCCATCCCCCGCTCGGCCGCTACGCCGGAGAAGGAGAAGGAGAAGGTTGCGAGTGTGCGGGGAGAAAGTGAGTGGGACAACGCCACATCGATGAGACAGGCCCCGGGTTGGAGACGGACGGCTACGGAAAACAACTGACAACAGAGACGGTAGCGCTGCTCTGGACGCCAGAGGTCAGGGGT
>CM051021.1:11714698-11764698 GCA_027704905.1 Muraenolepis orangiensis | reverse complement strand
TGATGAGTGATGTGTTCTTACGAGTACGAAACAGTATGAAAATCAGCCTGATTGTCAGCTGTGATCAAAACTAAAAAGTAAGTCAACTAATTCATCTAAATGTATCTCTCAGAACAGAGGGGGCCAACCTGGGATATTAAAGATTTTTTAAAAAAAACATTAAAAAAATAAATAAATCGATTGAAAAATAAATCAATACACTTACTTTCAGATCGTTACAAATAAACAAATCGTTACCCCTTTAGGTATTGGTATTAACACCGCCCTGAGTCCTCCAGGTAACCACAGTCACCAATGTAAGCCATGGGAGGCAAGGTCTATCCGAGGGACTCGCAGTACGTGACATTGGACGTGGGAGGAATCTGCAGGTTCTTTCCTTTACAGGCCTCTCATTACAGGGGAAGATCCAGGGAGGGAGGACATGATTGGACAAAGGGAAGAGAAGATGGAGGGGGAGAGAGAAAGGGGGCGGGGGGGGTCGGGGGAGGGTCGGGGGGGTCGGAGAGCAACAGGCACACACCTCTTATTCTACTATTTAAATGTGTGCATGTGTCGGCCCTGTATAGTGTTGTATAGTGTGGACGTATAGCACATAGTATATAGCACGTAGTGTTCAATTGTAGGGAATTCATACTGTGGCAGGGAATGGGGAATGTAAGCATTCCATTGTACTTGTTACATATGGCAGATCAAAATTCCTCTGTCCTCCAGAATAGAAACTTAATCTTCCAGAATAGAGTCTTCATTCTGCAGAATACAGCCTTAGTCCTCCAGTATAGAGCATTAGTCCTCCAGTATAGAGCCTTAGTCCTCCAGTATAGAGCCTTAGTCCTCCAGTATAGAGCCTTTATCCTCCAGAACATAGCCTTATTCCTCCAGTATAGAGCCTTAGTCCTCCAGTATAGAGCCTTAGTCCTCCAGTATAGAGCCTTAGTCCTCCAGTATAGAGCCTTAGTCCTCCAGTATAGAGCCTTAGTCCTCCAGAAGAGAGCCTTAGTCATCCAGTATAGAGCCTTAGTCCTCCAGTATAGAGCCTTAGTCTTTCCAATATAGAGCCTTAGTCCTCCAGAAGAGAGCCTTAGTCCTCCAGAATAGAACATTTGTCCTCCAGAATAGAACATTCTCCCTCCAGAATAAAGCCTTAGTGCTCTGGAATGAAACATTTGTCCTCCAGAATAGAGCCTTAGTCCTCCAACATAGAGTCTTCATCCTCCAGAATAGAGCCTTAGTTCTCCAGAATAAAACATTTGTCCTCCAGAATAGAGCCTTAGTCCTCCAGAATAGAACATTTTCCCTCAGGAATAGAGCCTTAGTCCTCCGGTATAGAACATTTTCCCTTAGAAATAGAGCCTTAGTCCTCCAGAATAGAACAGTTGTCCTCCCGAATAGAGCCTTAGTCCTCCAGAATAGAGCCTTAGTCCTCCAGAATAGAGCCTTAGTCCTCCAGAATAGAACATTTGTCTTCAGAATAGAACATTTGTCCTCCGTTATAGAGGCTTAGGCCTTCCTTAGACAAACAATAACAAGCGACGCCCCACTTTGGTCTGTTCCGGTGGTCAGGGCATCTCCAACACGTATTTAATGTCAACTTTCCAATGATGACATACCATCCCGCCAACAACAACCCTCTATCCAAACTGAACGGAGGCCGAGGTTGAAAACCTTCCCCATAGTTGGGTGGGGGGGGGGAGGGAGGGGGGGTGTCCCGGGTTCGATCTCAGTCTGAAGATCTCAGCCTGCAGACCACCTGTGCTCTAACCCCTTACTTGCACCCCGGGCCCTGTCTCGGGAATTACTCGTGAGGTGATTCTGCTAAGAAACGGACCAGACAATCCTCTCCCGGGTTATTATGCATCCATGTGACTCCTGGACCAACAGCAGACCCAATGACCCCCCCCCCCCCCAGCCCAGCGGGAGGTCGTCGTAGTTCATTGGCTGTCAGGCGCTTCTCTTTGTTGTACTAAAAAAGTTATTCCTCGACCTTTTCAAGAAGACAGTTGGGTACTTTTGTAGCGTGTCAGCGGTGAATATACAGCCATAATAACAACGCTTCCAGCTGGCTTGGATGTTGTTTGGGCTGAATCGCAAATGGACCATGCATTTTATAGCCATAACTGCCATAACGCAGTCGGACACACACACACACACACACACATGCACACACAGACACACATGCACACACACAAATACACACACAGACACACACACATGCACAACTATGCATGCACACAAACAAACACACACACACACACACACACACACACACACACACACATACCACTGGAAATATGTCAAGCAAGGTCATTGGGGGCAGTTTTTCAGTGTGCCTTGCTCAAGGATCCTTGACACAGGATCAAACCAGCAACCCTCCAACTGCCAATCAACCAGCCATATGGCTACTTAGCTATAGTAATACTTATAGTTATGACCAGTGGCAGATTTTGCTCGGTTTGCTCAATAAAATAACAATAAAAAATGCTTTGTGTTTGGTTCCCATGAACATGCAGGGGGCTCATTACAGTGAAACAATGTAACACAACACACACCAGCACACACACACACACACACACACACACAAGTACACACACACACATGTGTATGTGAGGCTTGTGGTTTAAACAGGCCTGGTATATGAGGTTGCAGGGTATGGGTTCTGACATTCCCGGAGCAGACTGCAAACAACCCCCCCCCTGGGGTTAGAGAGTCAGATGGATCAACATGATTAGCTGTGTTTCTGTTTGAATGGACATGTCAATAACACATCACTCAGGGGGACGCAGTCACCTGGTGCAGTCACCGCGACAAAATCAACTCACAAACAAACAAACAGACACACACAACAAGTCCCAAGTCTCCAACTCCGAACAAAGCTAGAGCAAGAGAAATCGGAGAGAGATGGGAAGTCTTCTCCTTCTCCTCATGTCGGGAAAACAAGCCGAGCCAAAACAACAACAACAGCGATTGTTTGTAGAAGTGATTTACATTCGCCGCAAACAGAAGCCGATGTGCTCAGCTTCAGTCGGAGCACCCTGGGGTTACCACGACTACCGAGAGAGAGGAAGTGATGCTGGAGGAGAGAGAGAGAATGATATTGAGAGAGAGAGAGAGAGAGAGAGAGAGAGAGAGAGAGAGAGAGAGAGAGAGAGAGAGAGAGAGAGAGAGAGAGAGAGAGAGAGAGAGAGAGAGAGAGAGAGAGAGAGAGAGAGAGAGAGAAAAGAGAGTTAAAATTGAGACTAGGAAACAAAGAGAGAAGAGGAAAAGTAAGATGGAGAAAGTAAGAACAAGTGTGAGACAGCTAGAGGGAAAGTAATAGAGATGGAGAGAGAGAGAGATTTGGAGAGGGAGATGGAGATGGAGAGGAATAGGGAGAGAAAGAGAGACAGAGGGTGAGAGAGAGAGAGAGAGAGAGAGAGAGAGGGTGTGAGAGAGAGAGAGAGAGAGAGAGAGAGAGAGAGAGAGAGAGAGAGAGAGAGAGAGAGAGAGAGAGAGAGAGGCTGAGAGAGTAAATAAACAGAGAGAAAATAATAGTTTGCAGTAACCGACTTCATAAACTCCCCACCGCTTTTGTTGTGATGACAGACGACGACGTGTCAAACAAACATGCAATTTACACACCAAACACACCCTTCCCTCCCTCCCTCCCTCCCTCCTTCCCTCCCTCCCTCCCTCCCTCCTTCCCTCCCTCCCTCCCTTCCCTCCCTCCCACCCTTCCCTCCCACCCTTCCCTCCCTCCTCCCCCATAGTCATCAACACCAGAGGGAGACGAGTAATGGGGGAGGGTGCAGGGGGGAGGAGATCCACCGCTGTGCTGAATTGTTGGAGAGAACCCCACGATGTTAATGACGATTAAGTCAAACACAACGGGGGCTGCACACCAGAATTTGTGTCAATGGCTTCCAAACAAAACAAACCAACAAAAGAACAAACCACATACACCACGGGAGATACAGAGTATATATATATATATATATACTGTATATTTATATATATACACAGTGAGCTTTATCCTCCGATACCCTTCGCTCGTACTACG
The DNA here is from genome assembly GCA_027704905.1 of Muraenolepis orangiensis. Lineage (NCBI taxonomy): Eukaryota > Metazoa > Chordata > Actinopteri > Gadiformes > Muraenolepididae > Muraenolepis > Muraenolepis orangiensis. The sequence goes on along the minus strand of CM051021.1, from coordinate 11,760,665 downwards.
AGTTGGCATTCCTTTTGACTTTTGACTTCTGTTGTTCTTCTGCTTCTCGTCTGCTGGAAATCACAAACAGCACAGACTGAAACCCTCCTGGTAGCCGTCTCTCTGGAAGACAGGGGACCACTCTCTCTCTCTCTCTCTCTCTCTCTCTCTCTCTCTCTCTCTCTCTCTCTCTCTCTCTCTCTCTCTCTCTCTCTCTCTCTCTCTCTCTCTCTCTCTCTCTCTCTCTCTCTCTCTCTCTCTCTCTCTCTCTCTCTGGAGGAGAGAGACAGGAGGGTGTAACGATACACTGCTCTCATGAAAGAGGAGGGTGTAACGATACACTGCTCTCGTGAAAGAGGAGGGTGTAACGATACAGTACTGTAGTGGGTACTGTAGTAACAGTTGGTCTGGAACAGGATCACAATAGAGTCAATAACATGTCTGTGTGTTATTAACTGCTCGAAACCATTTACTTCTTTATTATTTTCTCCAATTTTGTGTGAATTCATCTAACCTTAAAAAATGCTTTAGTTGAATTTCCCTTTAAACCTCTTCATGAAACCAATTCCTGGAGACTCTATCTCCACATAATGTGGGTGTAGGTAGCGCTAGCTCATTTCGTTCAATAAGGAAACCTTGGAGAACATTAAAAGGCAGAGAGGGAGAGAGAGAGAAACTATTTACGGGGGATGCTTCAGTCTGGAGTTCCCTAAAGCCAGGAACAGCAACAGTCGAGAAACGAGAAAAGTAATAACAAACTAATAAACAACAAAACGCTTTCTTCATACAGCGCTGGGACGACACCCCCCAGGGTCTCTAGAGATTAATATAATGATGAAGACGGATGAAGATGGATGAGTGGATGGATGCAGAGAGAGAGAGAGAGAGAGAGAGAGAGAGAGAGAGAGAGAGAGAGAGAGAGAGAGAGAGAGAGAGAGAGAGAGAGAGAGAGAGATGGACAGATGAGTGGATGGATGGATGAAGAGAGAGGGAGGGACAGACTGGTGGATGGATAAATAAACAGAGAGCTTGACGGATGAAGAGAGAGGGGGAGGGACAAAGAGTGAGATTGATGGATGAAGAAAGAGAGATGGACAGATGAGTGGACGGATGAGAGAGGGAGTAACCAAGAGAGATGGATGGACAGACGGATGGATGGATGTAGAGATAGAGAGAGGGAGGAAGAGAGAGGAGATGGATGGATGAATGGATGAATGAACAAGGCAGAAATAACAGGCAGATATTCAGACAGTCCTCCACACACAGTGTGTGTATGACATGCATTACGGACGGCAGGTCACATTGTGTCACGACGTACTGGAACGCCAGAGAAAGACAAAGGAGACACGGGAGGACAAAACAAGGAAATAAATCAACTCACTGTCAATCTCTCTCTCTCTCTCTCTCTCTCTCTCTCTCTCTCTCTCTCTCTCTCTCTCTCTCTCTCTCTCTCTCTCTCTCTCTCTCTCTCTCTCTCTCTCTCTCTCTCTCTCTCTCTCTCTCTCTCTCTCTCTCTCTCTCTCTCTCACCCCCTCCTCCCTCCCATCGCTCCCTCCTCGGGAGTGATGCTAATGTGTTGGGGCACACACAGCGTTTTCGCGGCGTGTTTCAAGGCCGCCGCTACCCACCCAGACAGTTAGTCAACTAGCGGCTCCTCTTATTTACCGAGGTGGCGAGGGGGCGCCCTGACGACCGCCACTCGCCTCCACGCTACTCGACTGCCGCCGTCAATACGGGCAAGACGGTTACCCGCCATTTGTCACCGTTATCGTCCCATTTGTCATCGCTATGACAACTGGTGGTACTCGGATGGGGGGGGGGAAGATGGATTTCCTTACATAACATAATAGATAAACAAGCGATTAGCCGACGGCCCGGGTGATGAAGGGCCAGGGACGTCGGAGGGATGGCGGAGAGGGTGGGGGGGGGGTGACGGAGGGAGAGCGAGGCAATTGTTGAGTAGGATACCTTCCTGGGAATCGAACCCCGAGGTTAGAGAGAGAGAGAGGCCCTCGCAAGCTGATTGGGCCTCTTGACATGTTGACCCCCCACTTGATCTGACCGGCGACCTTCAGGCTCACGGCGGCGGCCATCTGGACGTTATTTCTAGGGCTGCACCCGACCAAAGATTCTCCTGGTCGACCAATAGGTCGTCAGTGGAGGACATTAGTCGACCAATAGGTCGTCAGTGAAGGACATTAGTCGACCAATGGTCGTCAGTGAAGGACATTAGTCGACCAATGGTCGTCAGTGAAGGACATTAGTCGACTAGTGGTCGAATAATGGTGCGCATGATGACACAAGCCGCCTGCAACACAATAACTTTATAAAACAAACGATCCTTTGTTAAAAAAAACGAAATTGAAACTATATTTTTCGTTTCTTTTAACAACGTAAAATAATTCTAACTTATCTGTAACTAATAAATAAATATAGGCTTAAGCAAACTTTGTCTACATTGTCCGGGAGAAAGTGAGCTGCTGTGTCTTCGCTCGCAATGAAGCCGGCTTTTGAAAATATGCGCTCCGATGGCGTGGATGAGGAAGGGATGGAGTGGATGCGTTTTAGCTGCTCTTAGGATCATGCGTTAGGATAGCGTTCCTCATTTATTTCTCATTCATATCTCCTGCTGCTTTTCCCTTTTGCTTCTTTGGTGCGGGCTCCCTTCTTTCCTCTGTCCTCTCTCACGTGTCCTCTCTCAAGTGTCTGAACATTTTTTTATTTTTTATTATTATAATATATAATTTTTTCTGCGATTAATGACCAATCGCAGTTGATCGACTATTGACTCTTTGGTTGACTAACCTTTGGTCTACTAATAGGGGGCAGCCCTAGTTATTTCCCAAGCTGTGGTCCCGTCAATCCCGAGAAAGAAAGCAACTGCTTCCGTCATTGTAGTCATCAGTTAGTTGTGTTTGAGGATGGCTTGGTTGAACTTCAGGAGCTCTGGACGAGATGCTCTCTGAAGGAGGAAACCTCTCAGTCACTGGGTTTCCATCGAACAGTCAAAGCAAATTTTAAGCTTTACTTCAAAAATCCAAATATGTTCATGAAAACCCGACTACTGACGGTGGTGGTGAAGTTCCTCACAGACACCTCTGAACAACAAAAATGTCCACAGACCTTCATGTGGTAACATCCCATTAACTGACCAGCGTGGAACAGAGCGAAACGGACTGGTCTAGGCTGGGCTGGACCACACTGAACCCCCCCCCCCCCCAGGTCCTCTGTAACATGTCTCCAGTGAACACTCGGGGGAGGACCGAGCTCAGCCCTCCTCTCCTCCATCTCTCCTCCAGAGTTCTCCCCCAGCTTCAATCCCACTCAATTGTTTATTCCCCACCATTACGGTAATACCAGTCATTTGCCTGACACCAGACTCGCAGAGCTGCAATTTCCAGGCCGTGTAAGTCAGCCTATCTGGAGAGGAGCCCCGAGCTGAGATGATGCCTGGACACGTGATTATCCATGTAACGCCTGTGAGAGCTTCACAGCAGCGCCACAATCACGCTCAGGCCGATTGGAGCCCTCTCTCTCCGAACAGCCCACCGTCAAAAACCTGATTATTTGCCTGGCTGTTTGGTAATGGTGATTGCCTCAGAGACAAGCGCTGTGCTCCGCCCACGGAGTGCTACATGGTGAGGTGAACTTCTATTCACTCTTCGTGTGTGTTCACCTCATGTGTTCCTTTGCTGTGATAAAGCCCTTGTGCTTTGTATGCTACATGGTATTCAGCCAATATATTGAATGTATTTTTCAGTTGAGGATAGGCCAAGGAGCATCAAGGTAAGACCGGTACACAGATGAAGTGAATAATAGTTGGGAAAGTAAAACACGTCTCGGCATGCAGCAGGCATGCTAGACCAATCATAAAGCTCATAGTGCAAACCAAAATGGACAATATGTAAATCAGAGATAAACTACAGCCACACCGTATATATATATATATATATATATATTACAAAATATTATACAAACTAACCATTGACAGCCTATCAATCACGTGACAGGGACACACATAAACCAATCAGAGTGTTGGAAGGCCTGTGACAGGGACACACAATGAACCAATCAGAGTGTTGGAAGGCCTGTGACAGGGACACACAATGAACCAATCAGAGTGTTGGAAGGCCTAAGACTGACAGGGACACACATGAACCAATCAGAGTGTTGAAAGGCCTGTGACAGGGACACACATGAACCAATCAGAGTGTTGGAAGGCCTAAGACTGACAGGGACACACATGAACCAATCAGAGTGTTGGAAGGCCTAAGATAGACAGGGACACACATAAACCAATCAGAGTGTTGGAAGGCCTGTGACAGGGACACACATGAACCAATCAGAGTGTTGAAAGGCCTGTGACAGGGACACACATGAACCAATCAGAGTGTTTGAAGGCCTGTGACAGGGACAAACAAGAACCAATCAGAGCGTTTCCTTATTGTTTCTGCGATATTGAATGTAACAGATTATATACATTAGTACACACACACACACACATTTCCTTCAGGTTCACCTCTCTCTGCTTGGTCCTCCTCTGCTGTGTATATTATAATTATATATCACGGTTAATGTTAACGGTTAATGACACGTGAGACCAGACATACTCCCACTACGGAGGGAGGAGAGAGAGATCTGTGAAGGAGGAAGATATATGGAACCGTTTGAGTTTGAGTCTCTGTACACGCTTTAGTGTCCGGTGACACTCCATCATGAGTCTAAATGCTCATGAGTTTGAAGATGTGTTTGTTTTTATGTGGGGCCTGCGTTGCTCCGCTAGTTACGGATTAATTATACACTCTCTCCGATAAACAGGGAGCCAGCTTTGCGACAGCAAAGGATTCTGGGAAATAGCCCGACAATACGTTCCTAAAGCACTGTGTCAATATCCATCTGTATGCATGGTCTGTTTATCTGCTGCGTGTCCAGCGGCACCAGAGAGGTTAATGGGAGATCTGTGTTCACAAAAAAGCTAATTAGCTCATTTATTGATTCCACTTTTTTGTTTATCTATCCATTATTTATTGTATTTTATTCACTTAATGTGAGTGAGTCCGGTGATTCAGTGTTTTGTCTTAAGGTATAAACATATAGTGGAGACGCATGCATTATTAAACGGCCATTATGTCACGGCAGGACATTAATTAGCGGAGATTTGCGACATCACAACCGGGTCGCGTAGCGCTTCCGTTAGCCGCGACTTGACATCACGTCAGGTGATAAAAGCAAGGGGCCCGGTCTGAAGCCAACATAACGTCGTAACTCAACGCGCGTTGGGGCCCGGCCAGGGAGCTTCATGCTGATGGAGTGTGTGTGTGTGTGTGTGTCCTCGCCGCACACTTGGGAAGAGACTTCCATGTAAACAGGGAAAGATTCTCTCTCTCTCTCTCTCTCTCTCTCCCATGGATACTGTAGCTCTCTCTACAGTGACACATTACCCCAGGGGCTCGGAGGGAACCGCACAGAACTGCACACACACGCACACACACAAACACACACAATGTACTACACACACACACACAATGTATGTACTACACAAACACACACAATGTATGTACTACACACACACACACAATGTATGTACTACACACACACACACAATGTATGTACTACACACACACACACACACACACACACAATGTATGTACTACACACACAATTTACCACACACACACATAATGTACGTCACACACACACACACACACACACACACACATGCACAATGCATGTACCACACACACACACACACACACACACACACACACACACACACACACACACACACACATGTATACACACCTACATCCACTCTGTCTGACGTGATGTAGAATACATTAGAATACATTAGAATACATCAGAGGAACCCATTAGAAAGCGGTACAAAAGGTAGAAGGTTGGAGGACACAGAAGGAATACGTTAATATCGACGTATATTTATACTAGTATCTATACGTTTATATGTACGTAAACTGTATATTTACTAGTATCTATACGTTTATATGTACGTAAACTGTATATTTACTCGTCGCTACACATCTATGGAACATACAACTCATAGGTTAATTAATTTAATGTATACACACATTTATATACATATATATGTGTATATATATATATATATAAATATATATATATTTATATATATATTTATATATATTTATATATATATATTGTGACTATAACGACCTGTATATGAGATCTATGATGTGTATAAGTCGAACGGTTTGTCTGCTAAATGGCAAAAATTTTGAATGAAGCGCTGTTAACCAAAGAAGCTACGCTACGCTTGCGCGTAGCGCGGTGATTAGCTTGGAACCATAATAGGATAGCATAATACGACGGCGGCTAATAGGATTTGGAGGAATAATAAATTAAACTGAAATGTGGCTGCAAGCGACGACGCCCACAACGGAAGAAGAAAAAAAAAACAAATCAAATTGGAAATTGTAATCCACACACACACACACACACACACACACACACACACACACAGTGTTCTTTAATTAACCTTTGGATAAATTAATGTCACAGTCGTATTCTTTTTGTTTTGTCGCCGGTTGGCCCTCGAAAAACCGCGGTGCCTCGGCTGTAGCTAAGAACGTAGCATCCGCCCCAAGGTCGGAGACCAATCGTCGTACAAATATACATTTTAAATCCTCATGTCTGTGTGTGGATGAGGACGTCTGGAACAACTTCAATCAACACCATTGTAATGAAGTCATCGTACGACCGGTGTGTGTGGAATACACTGGTCCATCCACTGGACACACACGCACACACACACACACACACACACACAGAACATACAAGGAACATACGTGTGCTACACACTTTGATCCACCCCGGTTCTGTGTAAAAAAACCACACTGTATTTATATTTTAGTTCAGTGTACTTAAACAGGTGTTTAACACAGAGTCCAGTATACAATGTGTGTGTGTGTGTGTGTGTGTGTGTGTGTGTGTGTGTGTGTGTGTGTGTGTGTGTGTGTGTGTGTGTGTGTGTGTGTGTGTGTGTGTTCGGTATTGGAGGCACATTGTTGAGGGCCATTGATCGCATGTATTATTGGCACAATTATAGGCATGACCCTCAGCATGATGCGTGTGTGTGTGTGTGTGTGTGTGTGTGTGTGTGTGTGTGTGTGTGTGTGTGTGTGTGTGTGTGTGTGTGTGTGTGTGTGTGTGTGTGTGTGTGATGGTGACAAATGGGTAATGTCTGTCTAATGTGCAGACAGAGTTTAGCCAGTGATTATATAATGCTGTTCAGTGTGTAGAGGTTGTTACACTGTCTAGTGTAACACTGTCTAGTGTAACACTGTCTAATGTAACACTGTCTAGTGTAACACTGTCTAATGTAACACTGTCTAATGTAACACTGTCTAGTGTAACACTGTCTAATGTAACACTGTCTAGTGTAACACTGTCTAATGTAACACTGTCTAGTGTAACACTGTCTAGTGTAACACTGTCTAATGTAACACTGTCTAATGTAACACTGTCTAGTGTTACACTGTCTAATGAAACACTGTCTAGTGTAACACTGTCTAATGTAACACTGTCTAGTGTAACACTGTCTAATGTAACACTGTCTAGTGTAACACTGTCTAATGTAACACTGTCTAGTGTAACACTGTCTAGTGTAACACTGTCTAATGTAACACTGTCTAGTGTAACACTGTCTAATGTAACACTGTTTAGTGTAACTGTCTAATGTAACAATGTCTAGTGTAACATTGCCTAATGTAACAATGTCTAGTGTAACAATGTCTAATGTAACACTGTCTAGTTTAACACTGTCTAATATTACACTTTCTAGTTTAACACTGTCTAATGTTACACTTTCTAGTGTAACACTGTCTAATGTAACACTGTCTAATGTAACACTGTCTAGTGTAACACTGTCTAATATAACACTGGTCCATTATGAGTTTGTTGGCATCATATTCTTTGCAATTGTGTTGTGTTTACAATTTTTCAAAGGAATTTCGCAGGGAAAATATGTAATCAAAGTCATAATACTATAATGTTCTTGTTTAAGGAACATCTGTAATCTACCCTCTCTCTCCTTTATAAACGGATGTCTCCTCTCTCCTTTATAAACGGATGTCTCCTCTCTCCTTTAGAAATGGATGTCTCCTCTCTCCTTAATAAACGGATTGTTGTGCCCACACGCTCTAATCAATCCCAGGTGTTGCCCATCATAATCGGGCCTGCTGAGGCTAAGGAACACCTGGGATCTAAGGCTGCCGAAGACCGACGTCGGGTGCTTGATCATTGAGAACCCCCCCCCCAGCTCCAAGGATCCTCCCCGCGTTCCACCCTCTGGACCATCTCGTTCTCTGGCACAGAAGCAGGGAGCGGGACACCAGCCGAGTCACGCAAGATTGTAACAGAACAAGCCATCGAACTTACCCTACTGCAGGTCGAACTGGGAAAGGCTTTTCACTCGGTCCAGTCCGAGATTACCGTCAGTACGGTCACCAGCCTCACCGCCAAGGTGGACGCTATGTCCGGAGCCCTTGCTTCCATCCAGCGCTCTCTGGACGCGTTAGCCGTCCGCACCTATCCAGCCCCTGGTTCCGGTCCGGGAACCACTTCTTCCTACATCCCAGCTGGCCCCGATGTCCCCGCAGGGTCAGTCTTTTGCACCGAGCCCAGCTTGGTTAGCCCCAGAGCGTTCAGAGGCGATTTGAACCAGTGCCGTGGGTTCCTAGCTCAGTGCGAGTTACTGTTCATACATCAGCCATCCAAGTATTCCTCCGGTGGGGCCAGGATTGCTTTCGTGATGTCCCTCCTTGCCGACAGAGCTCTTAGCTGGGCGATAGCCGCGGTGAACAGCGACGGGGGTTATGCCACCGATTACCCCCTGTTCAAGCGAGAGTTTTGCGCGATCTTTGATCATCCTTTAGACGGGCAGGATTCTGCTAGCCGGATGCTAGTTAGCCATCAGGGGTCTCGCTCGGTGGCCGATTACACGGAGGAGTTCCGGATCCTAGCCATAGAGAGTTGCTGGGACGATAGAGCTCTTCTCTGTCTCTAGCGCAAGGGTTTGAGAGAGTCATCGTTCAAGACAGCCCGGAGACGCTGAGGGATTTAATCACCCTGGCGCTCTGAATGGACTCACGGCTGCGTGAACGCCGTTTGGACCAAGCCCAGCATTCGTTCCTTCGCCCGGCTCCCGGTCGCTCTGCCTCGGAGACCGCCACCCCGTCCGCTGCGGGCTTGACCACGCCCCCTTTCCAGCACGCGCTATCTCCTGCCAGGTCGACGTCCGGGCCCGGAGAGCCCAGGGAGATCGGCCGATCCCGCCTTTCGTCAGTTCAAAGAGAGTACAGGATGTCCTACCAACAGTGCCTTTACTTTGGGAAGGAGGGACATTATGTCAGAGCCTGCCCAACCCACCCAAACGACTGGTGAGCAAAGCATCCTTTTCCCCACCCCGTAGTATGTTTAATCGTCTCTTCCCGGCCACCTTAGCCTGGGGTAAGGAGACCGTGTCTGTTGGTGCTGTCACAGACTCGGGTGCAGACGAGTGTCTGCTTGATGTAACTCTAGCCCACCAGGCGAGGGGCCCTTTGGTGGCTTTAGATCGCACTCTCTCTCCCCGGGCCATAGACAGGCAATCTTTGGGTACTATTATGCACGCTATTGAACTTCTCGCACTCACTCTTTTGGGAAATCACTCCAGTCCATTTGTTTCTTCGTTTTGCACGTCCCCACGGCGCCTCTAGTGTTGGGTAGACCCTGGCTGGAGAGGCACGACCCTCACATCTCCTGGGCGTCTGGGAAGGTCATGGGGTGGAGTACAGCTTGTCACGCTACCTGTCTGCACTCCGCCCTGTCTCCATCCAGCGGTTCCAGGCCTGTGTCCTCTCCGCCAAATACCACTGGGGTGCCTCACATGTATCACAACCTCTCTCTGGCGTTTAGTAAAGACAGAGCCCTCTCACTCCCCCCTCACCGGCCTTATGATTGTCCAATCGACCTCCTTCCTGGGGCCGCCCTACCTAAGAGGCGGCTCTACAACATCTCCCAGCCGGAGAAGGAGGCGATTCGCAACTATATCGCAGAGTCCCTAGCCTCAGGCCTTATAAAGCCGTCGTCTCTGCCCCTCGCAGCGGGATTCTTCTTCGTGGCTAAGAAGGACGGTGGCCTGAGGCCCTGTATAGACTATCGGGCACTGAACTGATCATGGTGAAGAATAGGTACCCCCTGCCTCTTCTTAGTTCCACTTTCGATCCACTCACGCACGCCCGGGTGTTCACCAAATTGGACCTTCGTAACGCTTACCACTTGGTCAGAATCAGGGAGGGTGACAAGTGGAAGACCGCCTTCAACACCCATCTCGGTCACTATAAGTACCACGTCATGCCGTTCAATGCCCCACGGGGTTTTCCAAAGCCTTGTGAAGGACGTGCCGAGGGACATGCTAAACGTCTTTGTGGTGATGTACCTGGACGACATCTTGATTTTCTCTAGGTCCATGGAGGAACACCACCGGCACGTCCGTCTGGTGCTGCGACGGATGATGGAGAACGGGCTCAACGTTAAGGCAGAGAAGTGCGTCTTCCACAGCAACTCGGTGATGTATCTCGGCCACGTGGTGGAGGATGGACAGATGCGTGCAGACCCCCGCCAAGGTCAAGGTGGTGGTAGAATGGCCGCGCCCTACTGACCGCACGCAGCTCAGGCGCTTCCTGGGTTTTGCAGGCTTTGTCTGGACGTTCATCAAGGGCGGCTGCCCCCCCTCGACGCCCTCACCTCCCCCTCTCGGCCGTTCGTGTGGAGTCCCGAGGCGGAGTTGGCCTTCCTCCGACTCAAGAGCCTGTTCACCACAGCCCGGTTCTCGTCCACCCCGACCCGGCGAGGCAGTACATCGTCGAGGTAGATGCATGTGACACAGGCGTCGGAGCCGTCCTCTCTCAGCGGTCGGAGGAGGACCACAGGGTCCACCCGTGTGCCAATTTCTCTCGGCGCTTTGAACCCGCTGAGATGAACTACGACCTTGGGCAACAAGAAACTTTTGGCGGTTCACGCCGCCCTGGAGGAGTGGAGACACTGGTTGGAGGGAGCAGAGCTGCCGTTCATCGTGTGGTCGGATCATAAGAACCTGGCCTACATGAGGACGGTGAAGAGGCTGAACTCCAGGCAGGCCCGCTGGGCCCTTTTCGTCAGCCGGTTCGATTTCACCCTCACCTAACGTCCGGGCTCCAAGAACGTCAGGGCTGACGCCCTCTCCCGTCAGTTCCCGGGGGAGGGTCCTGCCGTCAAGGAGAACCCCGACACCATCCTTCCCTCAGCCCGGGTATTGGGTGTTGTCACCTGGGCCATCGAGCAGCTGGTGAGACAGGCCCAGCGGGTCGAGCAAGACCCAGGTAACGGTCCCTGTAACAGGGTGTTTGTGCCTCTTGCTGTCCGCCCGCAGGTGTTGGAGTGGGGCCACTTTGCCTGTCACCCCGGGGAGCGGCGGACGGCGGAGTTCATCAGCCCGGAGGAACTGGTGGTCCACCCTCAGGAAGGATGTCAGGGGGTTTGTAGCCGCCAGCACCACCTGCGCCCGGAGCAAGGCCTCACATCGCCCTCCAGCAGGCCTCCTGCACCCCCTTCCCGTTCCCAGTCGCCCATGGTCCCACATAACCTTGGACTTTATTACTGGGCTTCCCGTGTCCCAAGGCTGTGACACCATCCTGACCGTGGTCGACCGCTTCTCTATAACCTGATGTCTCCTCTCTCCTTTATAAACAGATGTCTCCTCTCTCTCCTTTCTAAACTGATGTCTCCTCTCTCCTTTATAAACTGATGTCTCCTCTCTCCTTTATAAACTGATGTCCCCTCTCTCTCTCCTTTATAAACTGATGTCTCCTCGCTCCTTTATTAACTGATTTCTCCTCTCTCTCTCTTTTATAAACAGATGTCTCCTCTCTCTTTTATAAACTGATGTCTCCTCTCTCCTTTATAAACTGATGTCTCCTCTCTCTTTTATAAACTGATGTCTCCTCTCTCCTTTATAAACTGATGTCTCCTCTCTCTTTTATAAACTGATGTCTCCTCTCTCCTTTATAAACTGATGTCTCCTCTCTCTTTTATAAACTGATGTCTCCTCTTTCCTTTATAGACAGATGTCTCCTCTTTCCTTTATAGACAGATGTCTCCTCTTTCCTTTATACACTGATGTCGCCTCTCTCTCCTTTATAAACTGTCTCCTCTTTCCTTTATAAACGGATGTCTCCTCTCTCCTTTATAAACCGTCTCCTTTTTCCTTTATCAACTGATGTATCCTCTCCTTTATAAACTGATGTCCCCTCTCTCTCTCTCCTTTATTAACTGATTTCTCCTCTCTCCTTTATTAACTGATTTCTCCTCTCTCCTTTATTAACTGATGTCTCCTCTCTCCTTTATTAACTGATTTCTCCTCTCTCCTTTATTAACTGATTTCTCCTCTCTCCTTTATAAACTGATGTCTCCTCTCTCCTTTATAAACTGATGTCCTCTCTCTCTCTCTTTTATAAACTGATGTCTCCTCACATTTAAAAACTGATGTCTCCTCTCTCCTTTATAAAGTGGCGTTGGCTCCGTTTAAGAAACTCGATCCCAAACAAGCTGCTGATTGAGACACATTTCAAAGGCCCCGTGTGCGCCAGCGTCAGCGGAAAGCGAAGGTCTTGGGGCCCCGCTGGACTTAATGTGTTCTAATGAGAGCGCATTATGGACCATCAGTGGCCTCTGCAACGTGAGCCAAATGGAAAGTGAATGCTTTCCCCGCACACAGGGGCCCCTCCCACTCGGACACTTCAACCAGCTTAGCGGAGGAGGAGGAGGAGGAGGAGGAGGAGGAGGAGGAGGAGGGACCCCTGCAGAGAAGCACCAGTGTTATTTGGGGCCGTGAAGCACCGCCGGTTGCCGTTAAAGGACCCCTTTATGTCACCACAAGGTGTGAGGGCGATGAATGCGATAGCCGCGGGCCGTCTTGAAACGTAACCATTTGTGACGTCACAAATGTGGGGTTGTTCACCAGTGTGTGTGGGGGTGGACACTCCCACTCACACTCACATTACAAATGTGGGAGTGTCCACCCAGACGTAAGGATGTATATATCCGCTTGTTCATTTCACAAGCGGATCTATACATAGTTTTATGAACGTTTTTTTTTTTTTTCTGTTTTTATTGGCTTGGTGGAAAAATACAAGCTCTTTAAAAGTGTTAAGTGTTCCCTAAAGCAGTTCAGACCTTCAGGCCTAATCTGTTAGTTTAAGTGGTTGCACAATGCCCATTAGAGAGGGGTTTGTGTTTGCAAAAAATAAGAGTGTTTCATATTTTGGGTCTATTTTATCGCGCCGCGTTTAATCGACTTCTGACACAGCGAAATGTTACGGAAATGAAAAAACCAAACTGGTCTTTTTTTTATTATCGAGTGTAAATAAGGGAATTAGGGTTTTTTTTTTTGGCCTGTTTTGATGATTATTATTTGCGGGGGAAAAAACGTTCCAAATAACCAAGCGTTCCCACAGGACGCATCCCCATTCGTTTTGTTTTTTACGATCAGAAAACCCAGCGAGGTGCAAGAAAAGCTAATTACTTATCGGGTTTTTTTGGGGGGACTCTGACCCAGAACGGCCGGGCTCCGGAAACGACCGGGTTCCAGAACGACCGGGCTCCGGAACGACCGGGTTCCAGAACGACCGGGCTCCGGAACGACCGGGCTCCGGAACGACCGGGCTCCGGAACGACCGGGCTCCGGAACGACCGGGCTCCGGAACGACCGGGCTCCGGAACGACCGGGCTCCGGAACGACCGGGCTCCGGAACGGCCGGGCTCCGGAACGACCGGGCCTCAGACTGGATAATGTCAACCGAACAAGTTGCTTTTCTAAAAAGCCACTAAATGCCCTGGGAGAAGAGAGAAGCAAAGGAGTAAAGAAAGAAAGAAAGAAAGAAAGAAAGAAAGAAAGAAAGAAAGAAAGAAAGAAAGAAAGAAAGAAAGAAAGAAAGAAAGAAAGAAAGAAAGAAAGAAGAGAAAGAGAGAGCCAAAAAGAAGGAGGCTATCTAAAAGGGTCTTTTTTTTTCTAGAAGTCAGCCTAGTCCCAGAGCCAGCCAGGACTCAGGGGCCCCCTGCAAACACACCGACCAGAAACTCACTAATGAGCCGGGTCCCTCCAGCCCAGATGAGCCCTCCTCAGGAAAGAACAAAATAAATAAAATGGGAAAAATCACCCAAGCCAGCAGTCTTCTCTCTCTCTCTCTCCTTATTTCATTCTTTATTTTTAGGTTATCCAGCCTTGTTCCAAATAGGTATCTCTCTCTCCTTCCCTGTGCTCTCCTCTTACGCTCATTTCATCTGCTGGAAATGGAGGAGAGGCTCCTAGGAGAGATCTCTCTCTCTTTCTCTCTCTCTCTCTCTCTCTCTCTCTCTCTCTCTCTCTCTCTCTCTCAAACGACAACAAATGGGCAAGGCAGGATGGTCAGGTGGTCACTGGTGGTTAAGGACGTTAACCGGGTCATCTACAGAAGAACTAACACATATCCCTCCTTCATGACCGACCGTGTGTGTGTGTGTGTGTGTGTGTGTGTGTGTGTGTGTGTTTAGCTGGACGCAGGCCACCTAATATAGGGCTGATATAATAGACGGCGTTTAGCTTCTCCCTAGTTTTAGTTTTTTGATTGATGGCCCTTGACGTGACTCCGGACCGTTCCGCCGGGGAGCGGCAGGGTGGCGATCCGCCAGGCTGTCACTCTTCACGGTTAAAAACTGTGTCCTCGGGCGCCCGCTTCTGCTCGTAGTGGGCGAGGAACACTTTTGGTTTTTGGTTCGTTAGCGCTAGCCGACGAGACTGTTGATTGATTGTTGAAGTCTGTTGTTTCTGTGATTTCTTGTGCAGGGTTTAGGGAGCGATACGAACGTACTGAACTACACCCGTAACCTTTAAAGAAAACCAGATTGACTGGAATTAAAAAGGAAGAGGGATGTTTTGAGTTGAATAGGGAGGATCCGTTAGAGCTGTGACATGTTAGTGGACTGCCAGGGTTCCTCCGTTACCCGACTACCCTAGGGCTCTGAGCAAGGCACTAGACACAGTGGTACACTGGTCCAAAACACACCACTAACCCCCTTTGACACCTCTCTCTCTCACACGCACACACACACACACACACACACACACACACACCACACACACACACACACACACACACACACACACACACACACACACACACACACACACACACACACACACACACACACACACACACACACACACACACACACACACACACACACACACACACCAAACAAAAGAGGGAGCTGATTGGTTGGATAACAGAACAGGATGTCATACAGAGGAGAGGCCAATGAGAATATAGATTAATAAGGGAAATGAGCGGTTGATGTTTCTGGAACATATAATGATCAGGATGTTTTTGACGGCGATGTTTGTTTGTATCCCAACAAACCAAAAGCTTCCAAAGTCCTCACGGTGTATTTCAAAGCACCCCGATGCAAAGTGAGCTCGACGACTAACTAACCAAACGCCCTGTGAAACTTTCTCTGCCTGACATCAAACCAAAGGACACGTTTTCACTATCAAAAAGAGCCGGCTGACATTTAAAGGACTCTGAGCCTCGCGACCCTAATTAGGGAGGCCATCCGCTTGGCGAGGTCACATGAAAGCCTGACCAATCACACGGCGGACCATCAAACACCAAGCGCTGGTTAGCCAGAGCGCCGGATTTATTGATTATATATTACGGTGTTGTGACTGAGTGTTAAGTCACACACGGTGTCATGTTCTCTCTGCTCCCTGACGCCTGGTTAAGGACATTCAGGGGAAACATGGAAGCAAGACTTTACTATCAGCTTCATCTCACAATGACAAAAAGGAGAACAAGGTAAATACTACAGTCAGTCCTCATTGGCCACGTTATGACACTAAGCAGGCTATCCTGACCCGTTTCCCCAGGAATATATTCAGTCCTCATTGGTCGACATTGTGACACTAACCAGGCCATCTTCACCCGTTTCCTCAAGTTCCTCAAGTGTCGTACAAATAGGCTTAGAGATAGCTTCCACAGTCAGGCCATCAGGCTGCTGAACAAGGGCGTATAACATATAACAATGTATATTTTATTACATTGATTTATATATATATATTGCTCTTTTCTGTGCTGATTTTTGCATTTTATAAATTGCATTTTTTATTTTTATTTTATATTATATTCTTTATTCTATTTTTTATTCTATTTTTTATCTATTTTTATTTTATCTTATTTTATAACTGCTGTCTGTCGTCGGGTATTGCACACAAGAATTTCACATCACTGCTTTATACTAAACTGTAAACTGTGAAGTGACAATAAACTTGACTTGACTTGACTTGACTTGACTAATTCAGTCATCACTTCGCCCTCCGCCTCGTAGGCCCCCGGCCCTGATTAAAGAGGATGGGGTTTATTCCACTGCGTTGGCGTGAAAAACAGACCTCAGCTCCTCCTCCTCACTTCCTCCAGGAGAATAAAAGAGAAGAGACCAGAAGAAGAGACCAGGAGAAGAGACCAGAAGAAGAGACCAGGAGAAGAGACCAGGAGAATATATCAGAAATGAGACCAGGAGAAGAGACCAGGAGAAGGGACCAAAAGAAGAGACCAGAAGAAGAGACCAGGAAAAGAGACCAGAAGTAAAGACCAGAAGAAGAGATCAGAAATTAGACCAGGAGAAGAGACCAAAAGAAGAGACCAGCAGAAGGATCGGAAGAAGAGACCAGGATAAGTGATCAGAAGAATAAATCAGAAGAAGAGACCAGAAGAAGAGACCAGAAGAAGAGATCAGAAATAGAGACCAGGAGAAGAGACCAGAAGAAGAGACCAGGATAAGTGATCAGAAGAATAAATCAGAAGAAGAGACCAGGAGAAGATACCAAGACATTTTTTGAAGGTTTAAATCCCGGCTGTGGACGGTGGGCCTACGCTGCATTTTCATCCTTCCCCATGTGTCCTCGTAGACGGGCTTTAACTAATCTGTCTATCTCTCTCTCTCTCTCTCAGCGGCGGTGGAAGCCATTAAGGGCCAGACGACAGCGGTCCGGAGCCAAGCACCCTGCTGGGAGCTCTTCTTTACACAAGAAGAGGTCGCCCCCTCTCTCTCTCTCTCACCACCTCTCCCTCTCTCTCTCTCTCTCTCTCTCACCCCCACGTTCACTAAGCCTCTTGTTTAGTTTGCTCTTCTGCACTGTGTTGTACCCTTTCATGTCTCTCTCTCTCATGTCTGGTCAGGATCTCTCTCCCTGCCTCCCCCTCACCCACTCTCTCCGTGCCTTCGCTCTCTCTCACTCACTGCCTCCTCCTCCTCTCTCTGCGTCCTCCTCACCCTCCCTCTCTCTCTCTCTCTCCCTCCTCTCTCCCATCCTTCTCCCTCCTCTGCTTCTCCCTCCTCTCTCCCACTCCATCTCCCCTCCTTCTCCCTCTCTCTCGCCCACTGTCTCGGTCTACTTCCCTCCACTTCTCTTTCATACTTTTGTCTTTTTCCTCCACCTCCGTGGTCTTTTAATCTTGGGCGGCAGTGAGATGATCATCTCTCTCTCTCTCAGCTTCTGACAGATTGAAACACTTTTTATTCCACCTCTTTGTTTTTTGCGGTTCGCTCGTTTAATGGAACCATTGGTCGGTGTGAGACATGACCTGGTGAACCATTGGTCGGTGTGAGACGTGTCCTGGTGAACCATTGGTCGGTGTGAGACGTGTCCTGGTGAACCATTGGTCAGTGTGAGACGTGTCCTGGTGAACCATTGGTCGGTGTGAGACGTGTCCTGGTGAACCATTGGTCGGTGTGAGACATGACCTGGTGAACCATTGGTCGGTGTGAGACGTGTCCTGGTGAACCATTGGTCGGTGTGAGACGTGTCCTGGTGAACCATTGGTCAGTGTGAAACATGTCCTGGTGAACCATTGGTCAGTGTGAGACGTGTCCTGGTGAACCATTGGTCAGTGTGAAACATGTCCTGGTGAACCATTGGTCAGTGTGAGACGTGTCCTGGTGAACCATTGGTCAGTGTGAAACATGTCCTGGTGAACCATTGGTCAGTGTGAGACGTGTCCTGGTGAACCATTGGTCGGTGTGAGACATGTCCTGGTGAACCATTGGTCGGTGTGAGACGTGTCCTGGTGAACTATAGGTCAGTGTGAAACATGTCCTGGTGAACCATTGGTCAGTGTGAAACATGTCCTGGTGAACCATTGGTCAGTGTGAGACGTGTCCTGGTGAACCATTGGTCGGTGTGAGACGTGTCCTGGTGAACCATTGGTCGGTGTGAGACATGTCCTGGTCAACCATTGGTCAGTGTGAGACCCGTCCTGGTCTCACACATGTCCTGTGACGGCGAATGAGAGCCAAGCAGTGTTGAAGAAGTACGAGTTATAGAAAGAAGACTGTGTCTCCGTTTCTAATTCTTCTAAGGATTACCCACAATTCCTCCTGGATAGTCGGGGATTTATGAGGCTGATTCAAGGCCTTCGACGGTCTCGACTTACAACTGCTCCTACTCCGGAGTTAGGAGCACATGGACACACAGCTCCCTCTACCTACAGATTTCCTTTTTAAGATATGGCATACATCACGAAGATAAGAAACGTGTCGGAGGAGGAGATCCGGCGGCCAAAATCAATATTGTGACACTCAGCTGTTCTCCCGACTGTCGGCAACAACAATATACGTCCAGGGAAAAGACCTCATCATCTGCATAGTGTGGTAGGTTTTATGGGGCCTGCCACGGCTTATAAAAATGTATTAGCTTAGCGGGACGCGAGGGGACGCTACCTAGTGCTGATCTCAGGGCGTGGTGTTGCTGAGAAGACCAGACTTCACTTCACAGTTCATGACGTGCGGCCCCGCCGGGGAGTGATGTCATCATGGTGAGACCAACGCCTTAGACACAACCCTGGCGCTAACGCCGCTGGCGCTAACTAGTCTCCTGGCTAGCCGCCGGTTCTGCTGGTCAGATACCGTTAGAGCGAGTTATGCCGTTAGCGCTCGAGGATCTAAATGGTATCTCGCAAAAAAAACTGAAAGTTGTGCTCAATTATTAACACAAAAAAAGACAAAAAGGCTGTTTCAAGATTGTTTCAAGGTTGTGGCGTCCCATGATGAGTGTTTATTTATTCATTCGGAATGATTGGTTTTGTACGGCCCTTCTAAATAAAATTCATACCAATAATCGGAAAATCGGACCGGCCCAAACAAGGCATCAAATAGCAATGAAGCAGCTTAGCAGGCAGACCAGTCCCTCAGATCTATGGCTGAAAACATTGACACATTCTATCCCTTCATCCAGTCAGTAGAGGCCCATTAAATATTATGTGAGGACAAGTGTTTGTCCAAGACCCACACAATATTTGGAGCCGTAAAATCAGCATGTTATTGTTCATCAATACAGTATTCCCCCTTTCCACACAAACAAAAGATCAAACTAAACCAAGAAGGCATGTCTGCATTTAGATGACTATGTCCCCCAGGATTTCACCGTCCCACGACACTCATGGGACCCCGCTACTGGGCCCCCTGCTGGGACCTCATGGCTCTCAGAAACCCTTGTTTTGTTGGGAGAGAATCCTCCAGTAAAGACTCAGGTCATTCTTCTCCCATCTTTCATGGAGTTCTGGGAAGAACCAGAACAGCCCAACAAGTTCACCGGATCACCCCCCTGGCACCGTCCCTCAGAGGGTGGGGGGAAGCACCACCAGGAGCTGCTTTATTGACAGACTTTAGCCTCAGATAAACCGCCGGGGAGAAAAGCCGCTGACAAATAGCTTCTCTCTCTGCGGCGGCGAGGCGGAAGTACGGGAGCGAGCGAGCGAGCGGGGGTTAAACACAACTCCATTACCGCGGCTAACGGCTGGCCTCCGGAACATAAATCACCGCCTCAGCGGCTCTTTAAAAATTTAGCCGCGCCGGCGGTTTAGTCGCTGCAGTCGGTGCGTGACACATGCTGGTTGGGGCGCATTGTTACAACATCAATCAGCCGGCTCTGAGATTGACGCCGCCAGACCCCCCCCCCCCCCCCCCCCCTTACTCCTTACCCCCCTGCTCCCCCACTCCTCCCCCACTCCTCCCCCACCGATATCCCGGCCGTTTAACTGCCTAAGTGTCCAGAGAGGTGTGAGGCGAGGCTACATCATAACAGGTGATGTTCCATGTTACTGAGCTGGGTGTCAGGACCAGTGTAAAGGTGATGTTCCATGTTACTGAGCTGGGTGTCAGGGCCGGTGTAAAGGTGATGTTACATGTTACTGAGCTGGGTGTCAGGGCCGGTGTAACGGTGATGTTACATGTTACTGAGCCGGGTGTCAGGGCCGGTGTAACGGTGATGTTACATGTTACTGAGCTGGGTGTCAGGGCCGGTGTAACGGTGATGTTACATGTTACTGAGCTGGGTGTCAGGGCCGGTGTAACGGTGATGTTACATGTTACTGAGCTGGGTGTCAGGGCCGGTGTAACGGTGATGTTACATGTTACTGAGCTGGGTGTCAGGGCCGGTGTAACGGTGATGTTCCATGTTACTGAGCTGGGTGTCAGGGCCGGTGTAACGGTGATGTTACATGTTACTGAGCTGGGTGTCAGGGCCGGTGTAACGGTGATGTTCCATGTTACTGAGCTGGGTGTCAGGGCCGGTGTAACGGTGATGTTACATGTTACTGAGCTGGGTGTCAGGGCCGGTGTAACGGTGATGTTACATGTTACTGAGCCGGGTGTCAGGGCCGGTGTAACGGTGATGTTACATGTTACTGAGCTGGGTGTCAGGGCCGGTGTAACGGGGATGTTACATGTTACTGAGCTGGGTGTCAGGGCCGGTGTAACGGTGATGTTACATGTTACTGAGCTGGGTGTCAGGGCCGGTGTAAAGGTGATGTTACATGTTACTGAGCTGGGTGTCAGGGCTGTTTTACGTAATTTTCTATAATTAGATGTAATATAACTTGTTCAGTCCTCGCTGAAGTACCGTGGACTAAGATCAACCGGAAGCAAAACTGCTTTTAAAGTGTCATTTGTGTTTATAATCAGTTTCCCCTTAAATTAATTTATGTATCTATGTACCAAATGACTTTAATAATGTAAAGTGTCTTTGAGTTGTATTGTTATTATTATAGTTATCATTATTATTATTATTACACATTCCAGCCATACATTAATCACCAACACCACGGGGGACCTATTCAACTTTACCTCAACTTGATTGGCCGTAACAATGCAACAAAAAAGCACTCACACACACACACACACACACACACACACACACACACACACACACACACACACACACACACACACACACACACACACACACACACACACACACACACACACACACACACACACACACACACACACACACATACTCAGTGGGAAGCGCTTCGTTAGGGTGGAGCATGTCAGCTGCCCCCCTGCGGTGCGGTGGATGGAGCGTAACCGAGCCCCTTCCATCTCGTTGTGGAAGATGCCGTGTGGTGGAGGGGAGGGAGGAGGGAGACGAGGGGGGAGACAGGGGTAGAGGAGGGTGTGGTGACGGTGACAGGGGTCAGGGGTCAGCCCCGAGGAGGAGAGGGACAGCGAGAGGACCGAGGGAATGTGTAAGTGGAGCAGATGGATCGCTGGGCGGAGGTGACCAGAGGGGGGCTAATGGCTGTCAAGATCCCTCCTCCAGTCCAACACAGTAATGACACACACACACACACACAAATGACCACACACACACACACACACACACACACACACACACACACACACACACACACACACACACACACACACACACACACACACACACACACACACACACACACACACACACACACACACACACACACACACACACTGATAACATCATCATCATCATTATCTGGCCTCTTGTGAAGGACAAGAATTGAATAAGAGTTGGACCAGAGTTAAACCAGAGTTAAACCACAGTTAAACCAGAGTTGGACCAGAGTTGGACCAGAGTTAAACCAGAGTTGAACCAGAGTTGAACCAGAGTTGGATCAGAGTTAAACCAGAGTTGGACCAGAGTAGGACCAGTTAAACCAGAGTTGGACCAGAGTTGGATCAGAGTTGGACCAGAGTTGGACCAGTTAAACCAGAGTTGGACCAGAGTTGGATCAGAGTTGGACCAGAGTTGGACCAGTTAAACCAGAGTTGGACCAGAGTTAAACCAGAGTTGGACCAGAGTTGGACCAGAGTTGGACCAGAGTTAAACCAGAGTTGGACCAGAGTTAAACCAGAGTTGGACCAGAGTTAAACCAGAGTTGGACCAGAGTTAAACCAGAGTTCGACCATGTTAATTCATCCTCCATAACCATCTGTTCAGAACTCTGTGTATTTGTTTGTATTCCGTTCCTTTTCACTGACATGTTTCCCGCCGCGCCGGTCGGTCAAAGTGTTGTCGGGTCAAAATCTTCTGCTAAGTGACTCAATATAAATGTCAGGGATAGTGAGGGCTTTCTCTGCCCCCCCCCTTGTAATGACACCTTGCTTCTGGTACTTCATGGCTTTTATCCACTCCGAAAGCCCAGGTGAACTCAGCTAAAGGTCAGCGAGGAGCAGCTGCTAGAGGGGGTCAGAGGTCATCATTATAGCCCTATTATAGCCCGTCATTATAGGCTAGGAGGCGACCCCCGCTAGGGTACCGAAGCTCTTAAAAAACACCACAGACTCTCGGACAAAATGTTAAGGCTAAGACCAGGTGTGTGTGTGTGTGTGTGAGTGAGTGAGTGAGTGAGTGAGTGAGTGAGTGAGTGAGTGAGTGAGTGAGTGAGTGAGTGAGTGAGTGAGTGAGTGAGTGAGTGAGTGAGTGAGTGAGTGAGTGAGTGAGTGAGTGAGAGAGAGAGAGAGAGAGAGAGAGAGAGAGAGAGAGAGAGAGAGTGAGTGAGTGAGTGAGTGAGTGAGTGAGTGAGTGAGTGAGTGAGTGAGTGAGTGAGTGAGTGAGTGAGTGAGAGAGAGAGAGAGAGAGAGAGTGAGTGAGTGAGTGAGTGAGTGAGTGAGTGAGTGAGTGAGTGAGTGAGTGAGTGAGTGAGTGAGTGAGTGAGTGAGTGAGTGAGTGAGATGAGTGAGTGAGTGAGTGAGAGAGTGTGTGTGTGCATGTGTGCGTGTGTGTGTGTGTGCATGTGTGTGTGTGTGTATGTGTGTGCGTGTGTGTGGTCCCGTGGGTCAGAACCAGAACAGCTCTAATGAATGCTTGTTGGTGAGCACTGACGCACAACACTCATTAACAACCTGGGGTGCGTTTCCCGAAGCCTTCTTAACGCTACGTCGTTCGTAAGTTCCACCTTAAGCTGTACCTTAACGTCTCGCCGTGTTTCCCGAAACGTTCTTAGCTAAGTATACCTTCCGTAAGTGACCGTTTCGTAAGGCAGGTCTGGACCTCTCTTAACTCCACCTTAGCGATGTTGTCAGTTCACTCCGCTAGTGGCCACCACTGTTCCGACCCGCAAGCCTCTGAAATCAGCTGTTGGCCTAGTTTAATTTCAATCTGTGAATCAATATGTAGTTCATAACGGTAATAATATACAACAAAAATACCACATTAATGGGAATGTTTTCATGCCGAAATTGTACATTACATTTTGCACTTTATTGAACATGAAATCGCCTCTTAAACTCCTAAAACTCGAAAACAGTGCTCGAAAACAGTCTTCACGATTCAGCGCCACCTCATCCAGCATGACCTCCATCTCCACATTGGTGACGCTGGCGGACCGCTTTTTGCGATGTTTTTGCCCTGACATCAGTGGCGTAGCGGAGGCCCCCGCAGACCCCGCGGTGCGGGGGAGCCCCGGAGTTTAGGAGGCCCCCACCCCTACCTGTTAAGTTGCTAGGCACCACGGTTTGACTGGCCATCTGGCATACCTGCCGGCCCGGACCACCACCCTACCATCGGACTTCACGATCGCGACCCCCCCCCCCCCCCGTTGGACTTCATGACCTGCGGGGGAGCCCCGAAATATTGCGCAACACCACTGCCTGACATATCTAATGTTACATATCTAATGTTCATTTCTTGTTGGTGCGCTTTTATTGAAATTGTCAGCCAATCAGAGAGAATTGTGAACTACACCAGTTATGTGATGGGGCTGCTGGTTAATCAACCCTAATTGCAAAGTTATTTAAGGCACCATGACAATGATATAACAAATATTTAAATCAACCTTTTCTTGCCAAATAAGGTGTACTGGTAGGTGGCGTAATTAGCTGAGGTGGTGTAGCGGGAAGAGGCTTGATATCACAATCTGAGGTGGCGGGCTCGTGCCACCTGTAGGCAATCATTACATTTACGGTTTGATAATTGAGTTTGTAAGTTTTAAATTCTATGAATATGTTCTCAGTCATGATAAATGCAATATTATTTAGTATTCCTGCAGTGTTTTATTGATACAACTCTCATAACGCGGTGAAACAGTCGCTACCTGGAGTGAAAAGTCGATTCTCGAGTCATCGATTTCAGCACAACGTCGGACGTAAGAAGGTATACCTTAAGCAGCCGCCTAAGGGATAGTTCGTGGAACACACGTAGAACAGTAAACAACTTTAGTAAGGTATACCTTTCAAGTCTTCGTAACACGCTAAGAGACAACGTTATCGGGAAACCCACCCCTGGTCATTACTCAGTGTGTGTGTGTGTGTGTGTATCTGTGTGTGTGTGTGTGTGTGTGTGTGTTCACACTTCTGATTGTCTGCATTTCTGCGTGTTTAATGGAGCCATTTCTTAACATGTGAATTTCTGTATGCTTCTGTATGTGAGTATAAGAGTGTGTGTGTGTATATATACTGTATGTGGGTGTGTATGTGTGAGTGTGTGTGTGTGTGTGTATATGTGAGTGTGTGTGTATATATGTGTGTGTGTGTGTGTGTGTATCTCTGTGTGTGTACAAGTGTGTGTGTGTGTGTGTGTGTGTGTGTGTGTGTGTGTGTGTGTGTGTGTGTGTGTGTGTGTGTGTGTGTATATATGTGAGTGTGTGTGTCTGTTTATATATGTGTGTGTGTGTGTATATGTGTGTGTATATATGTGTGTGTGTCTATGTGTGTGTCTGTGTGTTTGTGTGTGTATATGTGTGTGTGTGTGTGTGTGTGTGTATATATGTCAGTGTGTGTGTGTGTTTATATATGCGTGTGTGTGTGTGTGTTTGTGTATCTGTGTGTGTGTAAACGTGTGTGCGTGTGTGCGTGTGTGTGTGTGCCCTAGATATGTCCTCCTTGTGTGCTGTGTTCACACTCATGCTTACGGCGGCAAACGGCAGCATATTTAATGCAGCTCCTGACGCTGCGTGGATGCTATTAAAGCTAAACCCGAGCGAACACACAGGACCGGCTAAGGAGGCCCGTGATGGATGATCAGCATTAACTATTTGTGTGGAGGATGATGTAATCACGTCTCTCTCTCTCTCTCTCTCTCTCTCTCTCTCTCTCTCTCTCTCTCTCTCTCTCTCTCTCTCTCTCTCTCTCTCTCTCTCTCTCTCTCTCTCTCTCTCTCTCTCTCTCTCCCCCCTCCTCGGAGGCAGCGCCACCTCCCCCCCCCCCCCCCCGCCCCCTCCACACCCCAGCATCAGGACCACTCTCATCTCTCTACCAAGCCCCCCCCCCCATCTCTCTCTCTCTCCCCCTCTTTTACCCCCCCCACCACGTCCTCTTCCTCGTCTCCGACAATCACTTCAGAACAGTCGGGTGGCCTCATTTTAGGAGAAACATGTAGATATATAACACACAATAAAACTCTCTCTCTCTTTCTCTCTCTCTCGCTCTCTCTCTCTCTAGCGTGGCGGAATGTAATTTTTGGTGTCACATCACTTCAGCGTGAGGAAGACAAACGGCCCCGGAACCTGCTCAAGCTGGTTTTATTTGGTTAGCGTTTGGCCCTCGCCGCCGTGTGGAACGCAGGCAATAGCAACGGTTTCTAGATTTAAGATTGAAGATTTTTATTTGCCATTTGCAACAAGTGCAATGGAACGCCTACTCCCTCCCATTCCCTCCCGCAGTATACATTTCTTAAAACACTACTACTATAACAATTCTATACACAATAAGAACAAACATAAAAGTGACTGAAGGATGATATGTACAAGGGTAGAATTGCGCGATTAAGCATTTAAAATATTTTTAAAGTGCCAGTAGTGCAGCAGCATCATGACTACAGTGCAGTACACTGCAGTCACTGTAATGAGTCCAGAAAGTCCAGCAAAAGTATGACAGTGTAATGTTATATGGATGACAATGTTATGATAGATAGTGGCAGCACTCCTAGCAGTTCAGTAGGCACACTGCCTGTGGATAGAAACTATCCTTGAAAGTGGTAGTCCTTGTACGGATGCTGTGGAAACAGCGACCTTCTAATGCGCTATGGCGCTACGCCTCGTAGCTTCTACGCAACGCCAGACGCTACATGGGCGACGCCAAGTCAGCCGCTGACGACTACTCACAACTTTGAAACAACTCCAACAAAAACAACCATGATCAATGATTTTCCTGTGAAGCCATTTCCCACTTAACAAACTTCTGCCTTCTGATTATTATTATAATAATAATAATTATTATTATTATTATTATCCATTTTAATTTGAACAGACAGAGAAAGAGAAAGCGCTGCTGAACACCAGAGCACCAGAGCGGCTTCTGAACCTTTGAACCGTAACACTCCGACCTGACGGGTGTTTCACAGACCGTTTCAGAGACTCGTTGTTGTGATGGGAGATCGAGACAACCGACAGTGCTACACCTCTGGCCTCCATGATAGTTATTAGTATTATTAGTATTTTTGATGTACTAACACAATAGCGCAATGGGCTACTGGCTGCTTCAAAGCGGGGTTGGGTTGAGATGTCCGAGGAGGACGGGGACGACAGAGCATCTTAGCTGTCGGTAACCAAGGCGGGAGACGATGTGCACGATGTGACATGAGGGGGAAAGGGAGAACCGGGGAAGGGATGGAACCTTCCAGTTAAGAGATGGAATGGAAACTGTTCACGGGAGACCACCTTGGATAAAGGTAAATAAAAAGGTATAAAAAGGGAAAAGGCCTGCGTGTGTGTGTGTAGTCGGAGAAAAAGAAGAAGAAGAAGAAGATAAAATATGGGGAAGATAGATGCCTCCCACACGGGCTGATCTTCCTCGACTACGACCTGCCAGCGCTGAGAGAGAGAGAGTGTGTGAGAGAGCGTGTGTGTGTGTGTGTGATAAGTCTTGAAAGGATATCTGACGTACGATCCGGCGGTGCGATCCCGCAGCCTACGGTGTGAAATACGCTGACAGACAACGTCTGCCATTGATGGAGAAAACAAACACACTCCAACGCTCTCAGAACAAAGAGGACCGCTTGCAGCCAAACATCTCGTACAGCCTGGATTTGTAATTACATCTGACTAACGCTTTCCCCTTTGAGTGGCTGAGAGAATGCGGGCTCTAAAAAAGATTTGATCCCATTTTGATCAACAACGTACAACCTTCCCATCCCCCCGGGTAGCACAGTTACGGCTCGGTACCGGGTTCGATCCCGATCCTGCTTCGGAAAGACACCTTGTGACCTCGCTGGCTGTGTCCGAAATCATTCCCTCATTCCCTTATAGTGGGCTCATTGCACAACGTTAGGTCATTACCGGCTCATAATCAAACATGTCAGATCTACGTTGGTGGGCGTATATAGTGCACTACATAGTGAGTTCACTATATAGTGAGTAAACTATATAGGGCACTATAAAGTCAACTTACTATATAGTGCACTACATAGTGAGTTCACTATATCGTGCACTTCATAGTGAGTAGGAGGGGATTTGGTACACAGCCACGGTAAATCAGGACTAAAGTGTCTATTAAATGACTCGATAGTGAATAAAGTATCGTGGACTCGAACAGTACTGCAAATAGAATGGTATATATATATATATATAGATATATAATGTATATATAAATACTGTATCGGCTGACTGCTACTGGAAAACATCCAAGAAAACAGATATGCTCAGACACATCATTTCCATCATCCCACGAGACCTGAAGAGAGAGGAAACAGAACGGTGTATGTGTGTGTGTGTGTGTGTGTGTGTGTGTGTGTGTGTGTGTGTGTGTGTGTGTGTGTGTGTGTGTGTGTGTGTGTGCGCGCGTGTGTGTGTGTGTGTGTGCCACTGTATTGCTATTAAATCCCTTACTTAGTCCGACATGAGTGCCACTCAATGCCACACACGATGCCATGTGTGTTAATAATACATAACAATAATAATAATAATTATTAAAGATATATAGGTTTTCACCCCACACACACACCGCCATTCCAGCGACCGCAACAATTACTGAGGCAATAATTGCAATTCTGCATAAGTGCCACGTTAAAAAACCTTTTTTTAATCCCATTCGGTTCTTACAGTACACAAGACACTTCCCTAGAGCATCCACACCATTTTCTTTAGTCAATTAGTGTTTGATTCGAATTAGATTGCTGAATATTATAATATGTAGATTTGTGTAATTTTCTAGTCATTTTGTGCATTTTGAAACGGTAGTCATTTTGAGCACATATTTTGGAGCTGGCAATAACGTGTCACTGTGCTGCGTCCACTGTACCTCAGTATACGTTTGGACTAATGAAACATATAAGAATAATAATGAAGAATCAGAATCGAAGAAGCTGTATCTCTCCTACCTGCCTGCTTTGTGTTGGCTTGACCAAGGTGACACCGTGTGTGACCAATCCAATCTGCAAAAAATAAAAGAAAGGAAGTAGATATTCAACTGTTTAACAAGAATGACACAGCAAAAAGCTGTGTGGACGTAGTGGAGCCAGAAGAAGTAAAGCAAAATATGTGTTATCGGTGGAAGACTTAGGCGCCAAGGCTGTTGCTAACAAGTAGCAATGGTAATGGATGCTTTTATATATATTTTATGCAAGGAGACAGCTAGCACGTCAGGAGCAGTTAGGGGTTAAGGTGTCTTGCACAAGGACACCTCGACAGTTTTTGCTAGGAGGAGCCGGGGGATCGAACCAGCGTACATAGCTCTACCTCCCGAGCTATACTGCCACCGGGTACTAGTGGTTTGTTTTAGTACCACCAGCATGATAAGTAGTATTAGTAGAAGTAGTATAATTCATGCAAGTAGTACCATTAGTAGTATTCATAGTAGCAGTATATGTAGGCATAGTGGTACGATAAGCACCAGCAGTAGAAGTTAGCATGACAAGAACATTAGACTATCAACCTTATCCCTTCTCCCTTCTTAAAGCAGCCAGTAGAAAGTGCACATGACCTCCTTCTGACTTTGACCGCAAAGTCTAGTGCCCCCTACGGGGCGAAAGGGGTACCAAACTTTTTACTACTTACCGGGGAAACAAATACGTGTGACAAATCCCTAAGCTTTTAACAAGTCACAGGCTGAGATACGGGCGTTTCAAATTCTAACAAATAATAATAACCAGAAGAATCCCCAGGAAAACAAAACAGGTATTCACAGATACTCTGTGAATACCTAATGATATGATAATGTAGAGCCTAAGTAAATATATATATACACACACACACACACACACTACACAAACACACACTACATAAACACACACACACACACACACACACACACACTACACAAACACACACTACATAAACACACACACACACCACACACACACACACTACACAAACACACTACATAACACACACACACACACTAAACACACACTACATAAACACACACACACACTAACACACACACTGCACAAAACTAATACAACACACACACACACTACAAAACACACACCACACACACACTACACACACACACACACACGACACATACTACAAAAACACACACACTACATAAACACACACACTACACACACAACACACTAACACACAACACACTGCACAAAAACTAAATACAACACACACACTACACATACTACAAAAACACATTCACACACACACACTACACACACACACACACACGACACATACTACAAAAACACACACACACACACACACACACACACACACACACACACACACACACACACTACACACGACACACTACAGAATCACACAACACACACACACTTCACGCTCACTAAACAAACTACACTACACTACACAAACACACCAACAACACACACACACACAACACACACTACATAAACACACAACACACACACACTGCACACTACACAAAAACACAACACACAAACACACACTACACACACTACACACACACAGAGGTCGACATAATCGAATAAGAGATTTGACTCAACTACTCAACTTTTCTAAAGTAGGATGTTCATGTTTCAGCTCTGCCTGCATACTTTACACGGTGCCTTCACTTCATTAGAAGCCCCTATCACAGACAGGCAGCTGTCAGCCCTCCACAGGGGAGAGTGTATGTGTGTGTGCGTGTGTGCGTGCGTGTGCGTGTGCGTGTGTGCGTGCGCGTGTGTGTGTGTTAGTTGGGTAGACGGACCAGCCCTGAAGTTCCGTCCAGGGGATGAAACCCCAGGACGAGGGTATAGTGCTTGAGGAGGGAGACTAGTCCTGTCACACCTCAACAACTCACCCCATGACCAGGGGGGATTCCCGGAGTGAGTCTGAGCCAAGCGTGACCGACCGGACGGGTCTTCAGAAGAGGAAGAAGAAGAAAGGGACACACCCACTCTCCCACCCCCCCACCCACCCCCCCCCCCATCCCCGCCCCCCCCTCCCAATCCACCACTGTGGATGACTTTCCGAAAATCGACTCGGTTTGGAAACACGAGAGCTTAAGGATGTCTGATGTGGAAGGACAACCGCTGAGATGCAGGAGTGGGGGGAGAACTGTTGGGGTGTTTGTCGGGCTTTAGACACGGTACATAAGAGAGAGAGAGAGAGAGAGAGAGAGAGAGAGAGCAAGATACTTTCTTTTGCACACAAACTCACTCACACACACACACACACACACACAAACACACACACACACACACACACACAAACACACACACACACACACACAGCCTTTAAGTGTTGATCACAAACAACAGTGGACAGTTCTCTTCTGTGTTAGTTATAAAGGAAGCTACGATGACTCCTGACACCATAAAGGAGACACAACAGCCTGCTATGTCCACAACTTCTCCCACTCGGTAACTTTAGTGCGTACAGGACCTCTCTACCCAGCTGTCCTACAAAACACCACCAGCACCACCCGTCTCCAACGCCCCCCCCCCCAACACCTCCTACCCTACCTCCTACCCCATCCCTAATCCTCACCAAATACGTTTATATTCGTTATATTCGGCACTCCCGGTGGCACGGTATAGCTAAATAAATAAATGATAAAAGCGGCATTTTGTGAAACCCTTGTGTGATTTCCCTGTTGGTGTCTGGCGAGGGCCCCGCTGCAGGCTAAATCCTATTTGCGACAAAGCGTCACACGCCGAGACATTAGCATGACAAAGAAAAGTGCAGCGCTCGGCTCCGCTCCTCGCCGCTCTCCGGACCTTCCTCCATCACCGCCCGGGGAGACGGCGTTTAGAGGACGCTGGAGGGCCCGGCCCAATCAGCCGCCAGCGACCCGATCTACTGCCACCCAACCGAGTGCTGTAAATCTCCGTAACGGGAGCTACGAGTTTGTCCCGGGAAGGTTACAGCTAAAGCTACCGGAACAACGAGCTATCGGTCCAACCAATCAAGATGGCGACGTTTAAAATAACACTATATGAATATTCATACGTTTTCTCCGAGTCATTATTTGGTTCACAGGGAGTTCGCTGGGGTCTCGCAAAAACCCCGCACAACAAAACAACACAGCTTGTATGGTCTGGTGTCAGAACCAGCAGGAGGCCAGAGAGGAGCTGTGAGCTCCCTCTCCCAGACGGTTCTCTCTTTACACCGACAAATACACTGTGTTGTAAACACTCTCTTTACACCGACAAATGCACTGTGTTGTAAACACTACAGTCGAGGCGTTTTCAGAGCTCTTCAAAGTGAGCCAGAAACACCATCTCTAAAATAATAACGCCACTCGAGTTACGACTCAAATAAACTGATGTGCTGCGGTCGCTGGGAATTTTCCTCTGGAGCCGATTTAAAATTGTCGCCCTTTCCTCGCAAATATGAACACGAGCCGTCAAATGGCGGCCGTAACCGTGGCATCGTAATAATAACGGTGTTTTGTTCGTGTGTTCGGTGTGTGTGTGTGTGTGTCGGGTGTTGGCTCTGAGCTTCCAGGCGGAGCGGAGGTGATTCAGGGACCATATGGTAGGGGACAGCCGCCACGGGGCCCCTGGTTGTTAACTGACGGTGATGGAGCCGAGCATCGGCGCTGCGAGGGGCGGGACAGGAAGCTAATTGGGCGCGCGACACATGTTACCCTGTAGCCTTTGAACTGTTGGGCAGTTGCCTGAAAGTCAGGTGAGATGTGGTTCAGTGACGTCTGTAAAGTAACGGAGAGTCAGGTGAGAAGTTGTCCAGCCACGTCTCTCCAGCGTAACCGAGCAGGCGAAGAGGCATCGACCAAAGTCCAGACACAAAGTCCTGGGATCCTAAACACGTGTGTGAGATCTAGTCAGGTGGTTTTTCTCTCTCTCTCTCTCTCTCTCTCTCTCTCTCCGTTTCTCTCGATGGGACTGACGGGTCTACAGATAAGCGACACATCGACACAGTGCTTCTGGTTTCACCTCGTTCTGTTGTCTTGTCCCTGCTGTGTTATCTTTGTGTGTCTGAGTCACTGAGTTATACGCTCCTGTCTTCTTGTCGTTGTTCTTCGTCTTTTGGGTTGTGTAACACGTTTCCAAGCTGTGTCGTGTGGCGTCCTCCCTCCCTCGTAATTAGTTTGATGTTTTCTGTGTTGTCCTAATGTGTCTAATATTGTTTGTTCTTCAGGTGCCAGGAGGAAGGCCTGTTCCCTGCCCACATTCCCACAGTGTCCCACATGAGCCAAAACAAATGGAATTAATTGACTCGGAGAAAAAAAAAAAAAAAACTAAGAAACAAATCAACTCAAGCCAAGCTCAATCTAAAATAAAACCCCGCATGCGCATGTTTTGTTTGTTTTTAACACTGTTAGAAACAGTCGAGGGTGCGTTCAAGAACGTTCACCTCGCTCACCAGATCAAACACACCGTGTGTGGGGGGGGGGGGGGAAAGATAAGAACAATGAGAACAACAGGAGAGCAAACACCCGGAACCCGGGGTAAGCCCGTAAATCAAAAGTTCAGCGATTCAGTGATGCGCTTGCAGGTCCACGCCCGGTAACCTTTCCTACGCACACACACACACACACACACAATACTGTATTTACATACGGCTTCGAATACATTAATTATTGATGCGACGAGCGGTTAATGAATGATTTATAACTAAAGCCAATCAAGAATGTGGCGTCTCCAGGTGCCACCAGAGGAGCATTATATATTTATAAGTCAAGGACAGGCTGCTATTGTTTTGAGCGGCGCCCCTCCGGTCCCTGGGAGACCACACTTCAAAGACAACCCCCCCCCGACTGTATATAAATACATACACAGGTTTGATATATACAGTATTTAAATATATACAAGGTGAGCCTGGCAAGCTGGACGTTATCACAAGTGTTAAGTGCGTTAAGTTTTTTTTCTAAAAGTCGGAAAGTTGCGACAAGTTGCTACGGCGGTCGGTGTCGAAGCATTCCAGCAGCTTGATGATGAGGAGGGAGGAAGAGGAAGAAGAAGAAGAAGGCGAAAGAAAACCGAAAAGGAAAAAAGAGAGAACTCCATTAACCTTTATCCAACGACCGCCGTTCCTTCAGAGTCTCACCGGAGGAACGGTCACCGTCGGACCAGTCGGCGTGATGTCATTAACGGCCACTCACAATCTAAGTGTCTTTGAGGAAAGTGAGACCACCGACAGGACAAGAGGCACAGCTAAAAACGTGACCCCCGTGAGAGGAGCTCTGTGATTGGCCGGGTGATCGAGCGTCTGGATTTTGATTGGCCGCGGTGGACCTGAAGGTCATGGTGGGGGGGGGGCTGTAAAACACAGAGCACAATTGATAATTCCCCACGAACAAGACCCCCCCCCCCCCCGCGGGGGTCAAAGGTTGCGGACCGCCGCCACCTCTTCCTGTTCCCGGCTAATGGCGGAGGTCGCCGATGATGACTTTGTGCACATTAACGATTAGCGCTGAGAGCCACCGTCTGCACGCCCTCCGGCTACATTAGCATCCAGGGACTGTGTAGGAATATGTTTAGAGCAAGCCGTCGCTAGGCTTCCTTCGTTAGCCAACACTAGCCGCTAACCGCCCGCCGCCGCGGTACATGTACAACGTGTTGATTGTCCAGTGTTTTCAACCTGTAGGTGGGACTTGACATATCTTGAGATAGATTAACAATAAGGGACACAATTATAAGCATCCCTGGAAATAATTAATGTCTTTGAATTATGGTTGAGTAAATATGATATTATGGCTCGTTATTATTGAAAAATGTGTCCCCATCACACTGCACACTGCATCACTGCACAGTGCAGGCTGTATGTTATGTTATGGTATGTTATGTTACATTATAGTATGTTATATGTTATGTTATGTTATATTTGATGTGAATTATAGTATGTCATCTTATGTTATAGTATGTCATCTTATGATATGTTATTTTATGGTATGTTGTTGTATGTTATGTTATATTATGATTTTTTTTGTCATAGTATGTTATCTTATGTTATGCTGTCATCTTATGGTATGTATATGATGGTAAGTTATGTTATGTTATGATTTGTTATGTTATATGATGATGTGTAATGTTATATTATGATATGTTATGCATGGGATAGTATTTTATCTTATGTTATGTTGCTATGTTATGGTGTGTTATGTGTGTAACGTGTGTTTGCATGCATAATCAGGTCTTTAACAGACGCGGTACACATGAGTTAGTATGTTCTCAGTTTACCGTCCACCAACTAACAGATAGTTAGGAATAGTTATGGAAATATCTATATCAATATCTATATATAGATATAGATTTTTACATTTAATACCGTCACAGAGTCACAGACATCCTGTCTTGACATATAAAGCAGGTCCTCAGAAGAGGGTGGGAACCAATCGCCGTGGCCCACTCCACACACCCCGATCAATCTCCTCCTCTCTTTTCTTTTGTCCTGGATCAATATTAGTCCAGGATCTCCCCCCCCCCCCCCCCCCCCGCCAGAACCTCGCCGGCCGGGCGGGAGGAGGGATTTACATATTCATGAGGAGTTACACAACCACTCCCTCGTCCCTCCTCGTGGATAAGCCTCAGTCTCACGAAGAGCCCTTCAGAAGGACCCCTGTCTGAAGTGTGTGTGTGTGTGTGTGTGTGTGTGTGTGTGTGTGTGTGTGTGTGTGTGTGTGTGTGTGTGTGTGTGTGTGTGTGTGTGTGTGTGTGTGTGTGTGTGTGTGTGTGTGTGTGTGGGTGTGCGTGTGGGCGTGTGTGTGTGTGCGTGTGTGTGCGCGCGTGCATGCATGCGCATTTGAAGTGGATTTGGTTGGCAGTCATCGCGTGGAGGCTAGCTCCCCGTAGCTGGCGATAGCCACGCGGAGGGCCTGCTGTTGGTTAGCGTAGCCAACAGCTAACTGTTAGCCAACAGCTAATTGTTTCCATGTCCTCCCCTGTTTGCGGTGGCCACGCCCGGGTTTCCGCCGCAGTTCCCGCGCGTCAAGGGAACCGGAGGGTCAAGTGGGTGAAATGTAAAAATGCTTTACTAATACTAATATCCACTTAAATGTATATACAGTGGATACCCTTGGCAACAGCTCAGTCAGTAATTCACTTAAATACACAACATGTGTACCACGTGAATTATGAATGAGATGAGTGTGTCTAATGATATGTAAAGATAGAATCAGTCCGTGGATGCCCACCATTAGGTCCACAACCACAACTACAACAACAACAACAACATTCTATTTTTAGCCCGATCCTGCAACAGGTGCGCAGGACGGCAGCATACCCATCTGAGACCTACTGGGGGGGACTTAGTACAACCAGTACCCAGAACCCACTTAAACAGAAGAGACGGTCATTTCGGGTGACTGAAGTGGGGACATTGGTGAGGATCCCAAGGATATATATACGCCTTGGAGACGACGCATCAAAACGTTCCTCTCCAGTGGTACTCTACATTAAAAAACCAGACACACATTTGGACACACACAGCAGGAGAAACCGAAGGAAGCGACATTACGGTCACTCAAGACGGTTCCTACACCAGAGTGGAGTTCTCACCTCAGAGTTATGTTTTCTTATTTAGCGCTTATTGAACCCCGGGGGGGGGGGGGGACGGACACACAAATGGACTTTCTTTGCGGTCTCTTCCTGGGATTTGTTCAGACTCTATCACTCTATTTGAGCCTGTGTTTGTCCGGAGCTTCGTTTAGCAGGAGGGACCACTTGTTGAGCCGCCGCCGGTTCAGATCGGTTTCCCACGGTGTATCAAACACGTCTCGTCTGTAGCGTTCAGCTGTCTCTTGTCCCCCGCCCCCCCCACCGCCTCCCCCCTCTTTATAGACCCCTCGGTGGGGTGAATGTTGGAAGGGCTTGATCATCTTAACAGAAACCCTTTCAGGTTCATGTTTCAATAAGAAGTAATCAATGACATATACTGTATATATATATATATATATATATATATATATATATATATATATATATATATATATATATATATATATTGTTTCCAGTGGGTTTTGGTTGAAGAGAACCTTCTAAGAGCTTCAGGGATACAACACAGTATATTCTATTTTCTTGCGTAGTACAAACATAGCACAGTAAAACTAGACAAAGGAGAGAAGTACAGAAGGAAACCACACTCCTTCAAAAGAGCTGTCCTGTCCTGTACTGGTTTGTTATTAAAAGGTTTTTCAACACACAATCACAGAATCAGCAAAAAAAACAAACATTAAAATATGGTTTTTTTTAACACTGAACGCGTACAGCGGGTAGCAATGGGGCTAATACGTTTTAATCTCTAAAGGTTTATAATTGTATAATTAGCCTTCCTGTGAAACAAACCAAACCAAACAACCAACAAACAACAACAACAAGCAGAAAAACTGACATACGGAAAACGTGCGAAAAAAAGTGCAAGCCATCAGTCCTTTTCTGTTTCTACCCTCTGTCGCCTTGCACCTTGGTAGCGTTCATACATTCCTGTACTCCCGATATTGATTGTGTATTGTGCCGCCTGGGAGGAAAAAAGCATCTTAATGACTGCATGTTAAAAATGTTTGATGATAAATGTTTGACGAGGGCCCTTATGGTGGGGCCGTAGGGGGCGATCAAGAGCCTTTAGCCCGGTCGTCCTTTATACCAGACGGCCATGTTATCTACTGCCACAGCTGCCTTGGAACCAAGGGGGAACTCTAACTCTCTAACTCTAACTCTCTCTCTCTCTCTCTCTCTCTCTCTCTCTCTCTCTCTCTCTCTCTCTCTCTCTCTCTCTCTCTCTCTGCTCTGAATCCCGCCAGACAGGCGGAGGTGTGGAGGAAGGTGGGGCTAACCTGCTCTCAACATGGCTGCCCCACTCCCCCCCGTTCTGCCCCCCCCCCCCCCCCTCCATCTTGGCAGGAAGCAGGATACTGTTCAGATGTCACTTTCACTTTCATTTTCTGTTTTTTTCTCTCTCTCTCTCTCTCTCTCTCTCTCTCTCTCTCTCTCTCTCTCTCTCTCTCCGTCTCCCGGAAGGAACCACCGCGCTCCGCTGTGATTGGCCACCTGGCGGAACGGCGCTGGTGTGTTGGGTTCCAAGTCCTGCTTGCCAAAAGGGACGCCGCCGCCTCCCTCCCCCCCCCCCCCTCCGCTCTCCTCCTCCCCCCCCCCCCCTCCTCCTCCTCCTCCTTCTCCTCCTCCTCCTCCTCCTCCTCCTCCTCCTCCCTCCACCCGCCGCATGCCAACGCTCCAGCCATCCTTTAAATTGCTACAAGGCCGCGCGGTGCCAAGATGGCGCCGGTGGCGGCGGCGGCGCTAACCGCCAGCTATCTGGTGGCTATTGTCTGGCTGATGGACGCCTGTTCCCGCTTCATCCTAATTCAGATTTAAAACCCGGTATAAATATCCTGTTTAAAGTCTGTTGAAGAGCAGAGTATAAATGGGCTGGGTATAGCATGGGCTCATTGTATGAACGTGATATATAGCGTAGTATAATATTTAGTATTAGCAGATGGGCTGTTAGAAGCTAGAGGGCCTCCTTTCCATCACTCTAGTGCAGGAATGGGGGGGGGGGGGGGGGTCGAGGTCCAGAGATCCCACCACCCAAATGTACCAGATCCTATGTTCACAGTACTCTGTATCTGTGTACTTTAGTAGGTATTATGTACATAAGTATCTTTGTTCTTTTCTTAGTATTAAGTACGCAAGTATCTAGGTTCTTTGGTAAGTCTTTTATTTCTATGTATTTAAAACATAAGTATCTTTGTTCTTTAGTAAGTATTTTGTGCGTAAATATCTTTGTACTTTAGTTTGTATTCAGTACATAAGCATCTTTGTACTTTAGTATGTGTTTAGTACTTAAGTATCTTTGTACTTCAGTACATAAGTATATTTGTACTTTACTAAGTATTAAGAGCACATGAGTATCTTTGTACTTGACTAAGTATTTAGTACATACATATCTTTGTTCTTCAGTATGAATTAGAACTTCAGTATCTGTGTTCTTTTGTAAGTATCTTTGTACTTCAGAATTCCAACTAATGATGCACTTAATTGTCTTCATTTTGTGGCAGTGTTTGAAGATCTACTTTAATATTGTCTGTGAGGGATAGTTTCCGATTTTGGCAGATCAAATATCTTGCATATTGAGCGTCAAACCTCAATATATTTAATTGCACAGAAGCTTTACAGAGATTCCCCTTTTCCCCAGTTTACAGAACACCGTACACTGATATATAGGAGTATGCCTTGACAAAGTGCTTCTGTGCATACACACTGTACACTGTAACAAGTAATAGTCTTGCTATATTTATTCTATGCTATTTAATTTGACCTCAAACACAGCTAGATTGCCATAAGAACCAGCAATGCTGCAAATTGTGGGGGTTTTTTTTGTTCACGACATCTAATAATGAATCGTTTCATATCTGCCCAGACGTATGTTCACCGCTGCCACAGAAACATTAATAAGTTCACAGTTCTGTTAAATTAGCCTCTCCTTTCTTCAACCGATAAAATGTTGATGCTTATTTTTCTTTTTTGTGCGTAATGAAGAACTTATCTTCTAAATTGCACCAGAAAAAAAGCTCAGGTTGTCCATTCTGCTGTTATCTACCGAGGGATGCAGGGACTTAACAAAGGGGGAAAGGGAGAACGATTTTTTTTACAAAAGACCCAAATATTACAAGCCTTGCAAGACAAAAGTGCTGCTGTTCCTCGTTTGATGAAGTAACTTTGTTCCGCCAAAGATAAACGCACCGCGTAGACAAAAAAAAACAAAACAGTAACTCCCAAAACTTCCGCGCGCTAGCTAACGCCCCGCTAGCCCCGGGACCGCTAGTGGCGCCAGTGAAGGCGAGGAAGCCATTATGGGAGATTCTTTTCTCTTTTGGTTCTTCGCCTGATTAATCAGAAGCACCTTCAGACACACGGAGCATTGTTCAGCACAGGCATTGTTACACAGGAAATACCGCAGGCCGCTTGGGGGCGAGAGAGAGAGAGAGAGAGAGAGAGAGAGAGGAGAGAGAGAGAGAGAGAGGAGAGAGAGAGAGAGAGAGAGGAGAGAGAGAGAGAGAGAGAGAGAGAGAGGGGGGGGAAGGGTTCACATGAGGGCCGGTGAGAGAAAAGGTGTAGAGGAGAGACAACACCGAGAGAGAGAGAGACGGGGTAGTCCTGCTGACACGATAGTGCGAGGACAACGGCCTTGCAACTGACTAAAGGAGCTCATCGGGGGGGACTTGAGGAGCCACGAGGCACCCACTCCACCATCAGCCTTGATGGGACACCGGTGGAAATCGTCAACTGCTTCCGTTTCCTGTGACTACAGATCTCTGACGACCTGGCGTGGACCCGCAATACGGAGGTCATGCTGAAGAAGGTACAACAGTACACCGAAGCAGCAGCATTGGCAAACGGTGGCTGGAGAACGTTTACCGTGGCACCGTAGAGAGCGTCCTGACGGGTGGCGTCACCGTGTGGTACGGAAACACCACTGCACGGGACAAGGAAGACCATCCAGAGGGTCCTGAGAATGGCAGAGAAGATCATTGGGTGTGCACTTGCACCATGCATTGAGGAGATCTTTAGGAACAGAGGTCAGAATAAGGCCATGTCCAACACCAAGGACTGCAACCACCTTGGGCACCATCTTTTCTCCCCCCCCCTGTTGTCCTAAGTTTTTACCCACAGGCAGAGGCCTACTGAACTGTTAGGAGAGCTGCCACTATCAGTGGCAGCACAGTGTCCCTAATGTCACATTACACTGTCATACTTCTTCCTGGACAAATTACGACGCTGCTACCACTACGGTGCAGCACTACTGCCACTTTAAAATGCTATTTGCACCATCCACCCTATGTACATTATATATCATCCATCAGACACTTTATTGTTCTTATTGTTCTTTAATTTTGTAAAGTATTGTCATTTTATGGTGGTGTTTATAGTATATAGTTTATAGTATGTAGTATAGTATATAGTTTATAGTATGTTGTATACTATATAGCATATATAATATAGAGTTGTTTATAGTACATAGCATAGGATATAGTAGATAGTATATAGTGTTGTTTATAGTATATAGTATAGTATAGTCTAGTGAGTATAGTATAGTATTGTTGAAATTCAGACTACGGGAGTGAATGGGGAGTTAGCGGCGTTCCATTGTACTTGTAACACATTAAAGGACAATAAAGAATCTTGAGTCAACTCTTGGGGAGGAGATTGTGGGAGTTGAAGGCAGGGGGTCCTGGAGGACTACAAGAGGAGAGGACGGAGGGAGAGGATAGAGTGAGGAGGTGGTGGTGGTGGCGGTGGAGGAGGTGGCGATGGAGCTGATGGTGGTGGTGGTGGTGGTGGTGGTGGAGGAGGTGGCGATGGAGCTGATGGTGGTGGTGGTGGTGGAGGTGGAGGAGGTGGCGACGGAGCTGATGGTGGTGGTGGTGGTGGTGGTGGTGGTGGTGGAGGAGGTGGCGATGGAGCTGATGGTGGTGGTGGTGGTGGTGGTGGTGGAGGTGGTGGCGATGGAGCTGATGGTGGTGGTGGTGGTGGTGGTGGTGGTGGTGGTGGTGGTGGTGGAGGAGGTGGCGATGGAGCTGATGGTGGTGGTGGTGGTGGTGGTGGTGGTGGTGGTGGAGGTGGTGGCGATGGAGCTGATGGTGGTGGTGGTGGTGGTGATGGTGGTGGTGGTGGTGCAGGTGGTGGCGATGGAGCTGATGGTGGTGGTGGTGGTGGTGGTGGTGGTGGTGGTGGAGTTGGGCACCGCTGCTCCTCAGTGGGAGTAAATGACGGTAATGGTCACAATTAGCGCTGTGAAAAGTCAAGGAAGAAAATGAGTGGACTCCTCAATGTCACCGAGATGCTTCCTCAAATCCTCCTCCCCATTACATGTTCCAACAAGACCCCTTAAAGTGGGTTAAGTGCTCTCTTTAATTCAGCGCGGCGTCTGGCAGGGATTAGCAGTTTCAAGCTGTGAATGAAAGCCCTCCCTCACCCCCCTCTCCCTCACCCCCTCTCCCCCCTCTCCCCCATCTCTCTCGCTCTCGTGTCTGACTCCCCTCTGGGAGACAAAGGAGGGAGGAGGACAGGAAATCACCTCTCTCTGTTCAGCCTGTCTGTGCGCACGTGCACACACACACACACACACACACACACACACACACACAAATATTACACACACACACACACACACTCAAGACAATTACACGAGTGTGCAGGGTACAAGTAAAGCCAGAGGAGTGCCTTTAATAGCTGTTTCCAAGGAGCTACGATAGCGACGGGATAATTAATTGAACATTTATTTTAGACGACGGGTGTCTGTCACACATGGAAGCAAATCACAGGTGGGAGAAAATTTGGGAGTTGGGAGTTGAGAGAGAGAAAAAAAACAAGCAACACTGAAAGGAGTGAGTGTCTCACTTCCATCACCCAGGAAGGACGGGGTTTCAGCAGGAACTCAGGAGGTTACCAGAAGGCAACCAGAAGGTCGCTGGTTCGATCCCCCGGCTCCTCCTCCTCCTCCTCCTCCTCCTCCTCCTCCTCCTTAGGCCGGGTGTCCCTGAGCAAGACACCCCTAACCCTAACTGCTCCTGACCAGCTGGCTGTCTCCTTGGATCACATCGCCGGAGGTGAATGAATGTGTGCATAAATTCAAACTTTGAAAATAGCACTACGACTCACAATCAAAAATACAACCGTGACACCTACTCGCTCCTTTGGAAAACACAACGATAACAATATATTCATTAGTGCCACACATTCATGTTGTTTTCGTACTCATTTGAACCTTTTTGGTGTCCAGGCGGCTCTGGGAAACGCCGGCAGGCGAATCGAATCACTTTGTTGGCAATTAAGATAGCCAAAGCCCTGCCCCTGTTCCCACAAGCAAGGCACCAGGGTGTTGTTCTAAACTCCTCTTTGAAACTGTCCCCTGAACCCTCTCTCTCTTTCCCACAGTATCTCTCCCTCTTTCCCCCATGTAGTGTAACCTCTCTCTCTCTCTCTCTCTCTCTCTCTCTCTCTCTCTCTCTCTCTCTCTCTCTCTCTCTCTCTCTCTCTCTCTCTCTCTCTCTCTCCTCTCTCTCTCTCTCTCTCTCTCTCTCTCTCTCTCTCTCTCTCACAAAGCCTCCCTCGTTCTCCTCCTGTTCCTCTGTCTCTTTCTGTCTGTCTCCGTCTCTCTCTTTCTCTCTCACTGCCCCCTTCTTTCCCACACATAGTCTCTCGCCCCCCTCTTGTCACTCCTAAGCCCCAGACTAGAGCAGGCGGCCGGGCTGCCATCTCTGGCGCTGTCTCCTGCAGCTAAAGGAAGAAAGTAATAACTAAAAGGGAGAGAAGGGCTGACCCGGCGGGACGCGAGCTGCTAATCGCTGCCTGGAACCACAGCGGCTCTGAGGGCCAGGAGATAAGGAGGGCTGGGGGCTTTTCCTGGCTTTACGGGCCTTCGGACGCTGTCTCCTTCGGGGCTGCGAGATGCGGCGGCAATGTGTCTGAGGTGCTAGCGGTGTGTCTGAGGTGTGCTAGCAGTGTGTCTGAGGTTAGCTCGCGGTGTGTCTGAGGAGTGCTAGCAGTAGCGGGGGAAACAAAGGAATGAAAAAGGGAAATAGCGAAAGCGCCGGCGGCCAGCCTAGCGTGACTTACCTTCCTCTTCCTCGCGGCTTCCAAAAGTTCCACGCTGCAGTCTGGAGCTGAGGGAGAAAACACAGGGAAATGTCACCTTTTGTGTTAGCTCGGCGCGCGGCTGGCTGATGGCGCGCCGCGTTTTCTTGCATAATAATTCTATTCTTTATCAACCAGAAACAAATTTTTGTGCAAAATGTTGCTTCTCTCGGCAAGTAAACAATAGGCGGCCCGGAGAGCGAGTTGTTGCATGGCTGCACAGCATCCGCTATTAGCCATGTCATTAGCATCCGTTTTATGGCGTAAGCGGGTGTGTGCGGTGATGAGCGGTGGTGATGAGGGCAAACTCCGCGTTTCCTCACTGACCCGTGAAGCCAATATTTTTTTTTTTTTGCAGCTAATAGCGATTGAATTGTATGTATTTGATCAGTGAACTCGGCAGAGGGAGGTCTCCTTTTAGCGAGGAAATGATCACTAGCTAGCGGGAGGTGGCGGTAGAAAGGCACCGGCAAGGCGTTGGGAGAGCTTGGTGGTCGGTGATTGGTTAAAAGTTGCTAGTTTAACTGAAACGGCACCATTAATATAATACTTTTTAACTCATTTTCAATTTGGTATATTTTTAGAAGAGGCCTTTTAATGGTCGTCATTATCACGTTTTACCACAAAGTAGTTCAAGTATTTTAAAACCACAGACTATCTTCTTTCAAAATAAAATACCCCTACTATAAACAACACTATATACTATCTACAATATACTATACGTTATACTATAAACAACACTATATACTACCTACAATATACTATACTTTATACTATAAACAACACTATATACTACCTACAATATACTATACGTTATACTATAAACAACACTATATACTACCTACAATATACTATACTTTATACTATAAACAACACTATATACTACCTACAATATACTATACTTTATACTATAAACAACACTATATACTACCTACAATATACTATACGTTATACTATAAACAACACTATATACTACCTACAATATACTATACGTTATACTATAAACAA
The DNA here is from genome assembly GCA_027704905.1 of Muraenolepis orangiensis. Classification (NCBI taxonomy): domain Eukaryota; kingdom Metazoa; phylum Chordata; class Actinopteri; order Gadiformes; family Muraenolepididae; genus Muraenolepis; species Muraenolepis orangiensis. The sequence goes on along the minus strand of CM051021.1, from coordinate 11,716,387 downwards.
CACTATATACTACCTACAATATACTATACGTTATACTATAAACAACACTATATACTACCTACAATATACTATACGTTATACTATAAACAACACTATATACTACCTACAATATACTATACGTTATACTATAAACAACACTATATACTACCTACAATATACTATACATTATACTATAAACAACACTATATACTACCTACAATATACTATACGTTATACTATAAACAACACTATATACTACCTACAATATACTATAAGTTATACTATAAACAACACTATATACTACCTATGATATACTTGACTAGATATACTATAAACAACACTATATACTATCTACAATATACTATACTATATACTCTAAAAAACACTTTGTACTACCTACTATATACTATATACTATAAACAACAATATATACTACCTACAATATATTATAAACAACACTATATGCTATCTACAATATACAATACAATATACTATAAACAACACTATATACTACCTACTATATACTATACTATAGATACTATAAACAACACTATACTATCTACTATATATATAATTATATATCATTAATAATTTATATTATAAACAGCACTATATACGATCTACTACATACTATACTATATAGACTAGCATAAGCAGCACTATACACAATCTACTATACTATATACTATAAACAACATATACTATATACTATTACTATATACACTAGTATCTACATTAGGCGTTTCCCACAGATCTAAAATATACTTGTGGGGCTAGCTGGCCTAGGGGCGTGGCCTAGGGGCGTGGCCTAGGGGCGTGACCTAGGGGCGTGACCTAGGGGCGTGGCCTATGGCGTGGCCTAGGGGCGTGGCCTAGGGGCGTGGCCTAGAGGCGTGGCTGGGGGCGTGGTTTTGGGGACAGCTGATTGTGTGGTTGCATAGCAACAAAAAAAAACATGTTTTTGAACGGCTCTCCAGAACGGCGTCCTGTGTGATCGATAGACCCATACACCTGGCGTCTTTTTCTAGCCTGCAAAACTAATGGGACTAATGCGACTGTAGGAATTCAAAAGCCGAATCCCCCCGTTTTCCCCCATCCGCTTTTGGTGGTCCTAAAATAAATCACATTCTACCGATGCTTTGAAGATTTAAGACACAGCTCGACTCCAGGCAAATCGTATCGTGAACTTTGATGCCGGTGTACCGATGGCAATCGGTGAATCCAACCATCCCTACAGCAGACCCTTCAAGTGATAGCGATAGCGGAGCGAACGGGGGGGGCAGGAGAAGGTAGAGCGAGACGGGGGGGGGGGGGGGATCATTGATCACTAGTTAATGGATTGCGGATGGGCGACGGTTAATATATCAGGGCGGCCCGCCCGAGTAAAGTCTATGTGTAGGGGGGGGGGGGGCAACCCTGACATTATACTATCCTATAAACAACACGACAGTTAGGACACGGGTGGACGGATCACGTTGGGCTCCGAGATAGTGTATTTGATGTTGGGTGGTGTTGGTATGATTGCTCAAAAGATTAGATAAGATTCACATGTATTGTCATTGTACAGCACAGTAAGAAAGTACAGTTAAAATAATTTAGCATCTAACCAGAGTGCAAATGTTCCAGTAAAGTGCATGGTAATATATAATGTACAGTGGTTAAATAAGATGTAAAGACCGTCTACTAGGTATAAAAACAGGTATAATATAA
>CM051021.1:11683313-11701198 GCA_027704905.1 Muraenolepis orangiensis | reverse complement strand
CCACCTACCAGGTGGGCCAGAAGGTATGGCTGATTACTCGGGACATACCGTTGCGGGTGGAGTCCAACAAGTTGGCGCCTAGATTTATTGGCCCATTCGAGGTCCTGAAGGCAGCCCTGTTTACTCCGTCCGCCGCCTACTGCGTTCCCGTTGTCGTTGGAGGGGCCTCCAGTACCTGGTCGATTGGGGGGGTAAGGCCCGGAGAAAAGATTGTGGGTTCCGGCCCGGCATATTTTGGAAAAGGACCTCATTAGGTGTTTCCATCAACACCACCCCGACCGGCAGCCGGCACCATCATGGAGATTCTGTTCCTCGGGGTGTGTGCCTTCCTCGGATGAGAGCGAGAACCCTCAGGAAGTGGAGGAGGAGGTGGACATGTCCAAACCTAACCCGTGACAAACAGAGACTGATAGAGACCAATAAAGTCCAATTGAGGCCAATAAAGTCCAAAAGAGACTGAAAGAGATCAATAAAGAATTATAGACTTATAGAGACAAATATAGACCAATAGAGAATAAAAGAGACAAAGACTAAGAGACTAATGCGACCAATAGAGACTCATAGAGAATAATAGAGAAAAACAAAGATCCCTAGAGACTGACGGAGACTACTAGGAGCTATAAGGGACCAATAGAGCCCAAAGAGACTTCTAGGAGCTACTAGGGACCAAAGGGGACCAATATAGACTAATAAAGACTGATAGAGACCAATAGAGGTCTCGGTGTTAGACATTACTGTTAAACATAAAGCATAAGCCATTCCAAAATCCATCAAATTAAGTGTTAAACGTGAGGTGCAGACACCAGAGCCCTGGTTTTATTAGACAGTCTGTGAAGCGCCGTGAAGCGCCGTGGAAACATAACATGTTTTCCTTTCTGTTCCCCCGCGTGGTATTGATAAACCATCAGGGTGTTGTACAGTGAATTATACGACTCACCCGTGGGCTTGTGTTACCGCCTGCTTGTTAGTTTTTCCCGGCTGCCTTCTTGCTGTTCAACCATCGGAACAGACTGCACATAGACAACAGCCGGTTAATGGTATTTTGTAGTACTGTAGAAGGAACAGCCGGTAAATGTTATTATGTCGTACTGTAGAAGGAACAGCCGTTAATGTTATGTAGAACAGACAGTCCGTTTTGAAATATAATATTTTTTAAATGGCTTCAGAAGCCATTTAAAAATCCGAAGCTGTGATTTGCTCTCAAATGTTTTATTGAAATGTTTTAATGAATTAATGAAAAAATTAATTTAAACAAATGACAGACTGTGTACTCTCTCTCTCCCTGTCGCTCTCTCTATTTCTATATCTCCCTCCCTCTCTCTTCCTTCTCCCTCTCCCTCTCTCGGTAACTCACACCCCACCAACCCATAAGTGTTTCAAAGTCTTTAAATGGGGTTCAGAGATTAAAGGCAGCAAAGGATCCCCTGAGCGCGCGCGCGCTCTCTCTCTCTCTCTCTCTCTCTCTCTCTCTCTCTCTCTCTCTCTCTCTCTCTCTCTCTCTCTCTCTCTCTCTCTCTCTCTCTCTCTCGCTCTCTCTCTCTCTCTCTCTCTCCAGCCTCTAATCAGAACTGACAGCCTTCTTCGATGGCAGGCTCCTTCGTTGAAGCAGGAGCGCTCATCTCTCCGTAATGAGTTACAGGAATAAACATTAGCCGGCCGGCGGGGTGAAGGGGTTCTCAGTTCTGGAGACCTGTGCTCCATTCCTGTTGGTGTTGTGAAGGAGAAGCTGTGTAAGTATACTGGGTGTGTGTGCACGCTGTTTCTAGTTAGAATTTTCCTTTTCAAAAGTAGTCAGACACCACTGCACCACTGTTCCAAACATTTTGGAAACTGTCATGTCAATTGTAATGTCAATTATAAACTCTGAGCCTTGGGAAACTAAATTAAGATTATCAAGTCACTTATATTATATATATATTAATATATTATATATATATATATAATATTCACTGTTCTAAAAAAAATTACTAGGACACCTTTAGCTGTAACTGAACTAACTGGAGCCATGGGTTCAATTCCCACAGATGACATTCTCTATTGAAAAGTTATTAAAAACATGTCACAAAGGTGTGTGGTGAGGTTGGACCCAGAACGCAGGCGGAGACCAGAACAGGGAGAACAGGGGTTTTATTACGGCACAGAACACAATCGACAGTTATCTCCAGGACAGACGAGGGATCTGGGACCGGGAGGTCGAGGTGCGTCAAGCCGACAGGTAGCAGACGTAGGGATAGTTGGGACAGGCGATGGGTCGGGTTGCCGGGAAGTCCAGGTGCGTCGAGGTGCGTCGATCGTCTGGACCGACGAGGGGCTGGAACAGCAGACGAGCGGGCTATCTCTCTGATAGTCCGTAGCAGCGGGATCAGAACCAGGGATGAAGGTCACCTGGGGACTGGTAGCGTACCCGTTACACAAAGTACGAACGAGCGGCGTCTCTCACTGACCCCGCGGTATAAATAGCCCCCAGGTGAGATCAATGGCAATTAGCCACGGTAATGGTTGGCAGGTGCGTGTGTGTGCGCCTCTAGCGCACACGGCCTCGTAACGCCCCCTGTCAACCACCGTAACCGTGACAATAACAATGTCGAGTACTACCTCCGACCAATTCATAGCAGTAGTATATAAAAATATGACATAGGTATGGAAAAATTGGGCAAAAAAATAAATAAAGGGTAGCAATATGTCTCTTACCCATAACTATTTTTGGCCCAATCCTCAAATAACACCACTTCACCTCTCTGTATCTACCGTGCTCTCTCTGTCTCTCCCTCTCTCTCCTGCTCTTCCCCCCTCCTGTTTCTCCGCTTCTCTCTCCCTCTCTCACATGCCCATCTCTCTCTCCCTCTCTCATCTCTCTCTCATATATTTCTCTCTCTATTGCACTCTCATATCTCCCTCTCTCATATCTCTCTATCTCTTATATCTCTCTCACACACTCATGTCTCTCTCTCTCTCTCTCTCTCTCTCTCTCTCTCTCTCTCTCTCTCTCTCTCTCTCTCTCTCTCTCTCTCTCTCTCTCTCTCTCTCTCTCTCTCTCTCTCTCTCACTCTCTCTCTATTGCCCCTCTCTCTCTACCCCCCCCCCCCCCCCCACTCGTCCAGACCCTGTTGAGGATCGTGGCAGGTGTCAAAACAACACTTCCACCCACAGGTAACACACACACGGCAGGTAACTCCACAAGGTGTCTCACTTGCTTAAGGCAGGTAACTCCACAGGGTGTCTCACCTGCTTAAGGCAGGTACCTCCAAGGCGTCTCACGTGGTTAAACCTTCCCTCCAAGGCGTCTCACGTGGTTAAACCTTCCCCTCGGCGTTTCACAGACGTTAATACAGACAGAAAGTAAAGGTTTTGTTCAGGTTACCGTGCGCTTGCTTTGGGTTCGGAATGCACACACACACACACACACACACACACACACACACACACACACACACACACACACACACACACACACACACATGGACCAGGCACCGCTTCGCTTTGAGAGGGGAAAAACCCGGAGAGAAAAACAGAAAAACTGCCGATAAACCCAGAAGATATAAATAAAAAGAAGTCTTAATTAATTTTATTTACCGTTGTCCTGCACCCACCCGACAATCTGCCCAGTTTCACCTGCTTCCCACACAACGATATCCGGGACTTATTTATTCTCTAGGCTGCGGAGAGCGAGGTGGTGCTGTATCCTCCTGACATGTGGTTTTTACCCCAAAACTGAACCCATTTGAGGTGCAGCAGACAGAGGACATCAGGGTCGTCTCCTTGGTAACACCGGGTCAGTTGTTGAATGGGGAGACAGGGGGGGAAAGAGAGAGAGAGAGAGAGAAAGAGAGAGAGAGAGAGAGAGAGAGAGAGAGAGAGAGAGAGAGAGAGAGAGAGAGAGGGAGAGAGAGAGAGAGAGAGAGAGAGAGAGAGAGAGAGAGAGAGAGAGAGAGAGAGAGAGAGAGAGAGAGCGGGAGAGAGGGAGAGAGAGAGAGAGAGAGAGAGAGAGAGAGAGAGAGCGGGAGAGAGGGAGAGAGAGAGGTGATGAAGTGTTGAGGTGCGCATGATCCGTCTCACTACTCTGCTTTACTTTTTGAACACACTGAGGAAAAGTCTTTGATGGATGGTCGGCGACAAAAATACCCCCATTGTTTCCGCAACATAACTTCTCGTTACATCTCTAAACCTCTCGTAACATCTCGTTACAAATCGTATTGTATTGTGACATCTCGTAAAGGGCACGTACAAATCTGAACATTTTGTAACATATTGTAACAAATCGTAACATCTTGTAACATCTCATAACATTTTGTAACAAATCACATTAACAATCTCTAACATACCGTAACATCTAAATAGAAATCTGGGGGATTCAATCCTCTTTATTGGTCATATACATGTACACACGGAACACAGAAATTTGTTTCTCTGCATTTAACCCATCCGAGTATTAGGAGCAGTGGGCAGCTCTTGTATATACAGCTGCCCGGGAAGCAGTGTAAGGGTCTGGTGCCTTGCTCTAGGGCACCTCAGCAGTGCCCAGGTTTTTTCGGTTACCTTCCGGTTCCCAAGCCAAGTCCCACCACACTGAGCCACTGCCTCGCAACGTCTGGTAACGTCTGGTAACGTCTGGTAACGTCTGGTAACGTCTGGTAACGTCTGGTAACGTCTGGTAACGTCTGGTAACGTCTGGTAACGTCTGGTAACGTCTGGTAACGTCTGGTAACCTCTTTAGCAGATTGATGAAGAGCTGAAGATCTCCTCACAGCAACACCCCTGGGAGTCACTTTAGAGGCAGCTTGATGTTTTGTCTTGTGCAGGTACTCGCTTGCTTAATGATTATGGGAACGAGCAGGTCTTCCTCTGAAAAGAGAACAACGTTACAACAACAAAATAAGTACAACGACAGAAGAAACGACAGAGTGTGGAGATATGTAGAAGGTGTGAAAACAAATCTACTCTTAAGCTCTGAAGAAACAAGATCAAGGACAAAGCAAAGCCAAAGAAAAAAGTTTTTTTTCTCTCCAAATTCCAACATCAGAGAAACAACCCTAAACAAGCAGCTTATCCTGGAGTCCAGACATCCCAGGCGCTTCACCCTGTGATGGAGGTCCTCCGTCAGCCAGCTCTTTATCTCCCCTGGTCAGGTGTGAGTGATTACAGTCTCTGGGCCAGTTTCATGGAGACCTCACCACACACCTCCAAACTTCAGGATTTAGTCCCAAGCACCACACCCATCACCACCACCTCCATCAGCCCTAGATCCACCACCACCATCTCCATCACTCCTAGCTTGACCCCCACCACCAACCCCCCTCCCACCACCACCACCCCTAGCTCCACCACCACCACCTCATTCACCCCTAGCTTCACCAACACCACCTCATTCACCCCTAGCTCCACCACCACCTCCATCACCCCTAGCTTCACCACCTCCATCAACCCTAGATCTACCACCACCCCTACCTTCACCACCTTGTCTTCCTCTACCACCACCACCCCTAGCTTCACCACACACAAACACACACACACACACACACACACACACACACACACACACACACACACACACACACACACACACACACACACACACACACACACACACACACACACACACACACACACACACACACACACACACACACACACACACACACACACACACACACACACAGAGTTTGTTGTAATCTCCAACCTCACCAATGGATGGCACTAGATCCCTGTTAAGGACCAACAGCTAAAACGAGTCATTAGGGCTGAATGGGAAAGAGATGAGAGCCAGTGGTGAGAGAGCGCAGACGTACAGCATAGACATAGAACCATTTATAAACAGACTAGACCTAAACCTGCCACGCCTGATGTCCGTTCATATTTAAGATGTTGTGTGCCGACATCCTTCAGATATCCACCCGATTCTCAAAACTATTGTATTATACCAAGTGGCACTCCATTCAACAATGAAATAGACAGTATATATACATACATTCTAGTGCTCTAGTGGTTTAATGATCATTTAGTTGATTTCACATTCTTTACATAAGCGTCGTCAAAACAAGCTACATAGTATATATAGGAACTAATTCAGCCAAAATAATAATGGAACTCCATATCTGTTATTATGTTGAAGGACTTACATTTTATGAGATTAGAAATTAAAGTCAATTATATAAAACAAAACCTGTGATTACCGATGAGTCTTTTTACAGTCATATGATGACCAGATAACTGTGATATTACTTCACTGCATCATCGCCCAAAACTATTTACACCTGGATACCTTTGAGCAAACAAGTATTGTACAAATCTCTCATGCCTTTGACGTTTTCGTTCCACTTCAGAAGGAAATCTCCATATTTCATATTTTTTAAATCCTGATGGAAAGCTTATCTAATAAATAATAACACTGTGACATTTGAAATATTAATATTAAGCAGTGAGAGAGACAAGTCCCTGGTCACTGATTCGCGAGCATGGCTGAATCGCATCTGATTTCCCCCGTAAATAAAAGGGCCTTCGTTTTTCCGTCCTGTTGAATTAAGGCGGCTTCATCTTCTTCCTGCATTTGCTAACTTTCAGATATCCTATCTCCCTTAACGGTGCTGACATTTTGGTAGCCTTATTTGTGTTTGGCTCTCTTCGCCTTCACTGCGAAGGTCACTCCCGAATTACGTTTGGAGCGTGCAAATCCCAGTGTCTACCTTAATGTTTACCGAGCAGGCTGGAAAGGCATCAGAGAGCCGGACAAGAGGTCATAGCGCCAAGACGTTGCACTTTTACAAAACGCTTGAGGGATTCCCGCCCAAACGACCACTTGGGTCGTGATATACACGACCCGAGTCTACTTAGAGACACGTTTCACTCATGGGTGACCTTAGCGTTCCCATGGGGAAGAATTTTATCTGTTTACCTTATTCCCTTTTCCGAACGCAGAACAGTTCCTGGGTACGTGTGACTCCGCTTTTGTTGAGTTAGGAGACGATGAACTAGCGGTGCCTTCTTCTCCTGTATCTCTACCCATGGTTACATATACATTTTTTTCAGTTTCACAAGTACGACAGACACACACACACACACACACACACACACACACGCACACACAGCACACACACGCACACACACACACACGCACGCACACACACGCACACACACACACACACACACACACACACACACACACACACACAGGCACGATTTCTCCCCTCACTTTGTTGGATGGGGTTGCCATGACAACCTCCATCACCTTTCCCCCCGATCAGAGGTGTAATCTGGTGCTGTAAACTGGAACCATTTATCTTGGGAGCTCACAGTAGTGTGTGTGTGTGTGTGTGTGTGTGTGTGTGACTGTGTGTGTGTGTGTGTGTGACTGTGTGTGTGTGTGTGTGTGTGTGTGTGTGTGTGTGTGTGTGTGTGTGTGTGTGTGTGTGTGTGTGTGTGTGTGTGTGTGTGTGTGTGTGTGTGTGTGTGTGTGTGCGTGCGTGCGTGCGTGCGTGCGTGCGTGCGTGCGTGCGTGCGTGCGTGCGTGCGTGCGTGCGTGCGTGTGTGTGTTTGTTCTGGGCCGCCAATGAAAAAGCCTGGTGTTTGTGTTTCACAGCTTCATCACAACAACAGGAATTCAAGTTGAGGACGTAAAGCCCCCCGAAGAGGAAAGGACCACATGGGAAATCAACAAGCAGGTTAGGTATGAGAAACAAAGTGTGGATGTCCTCAGCCCATGTGACCTGCAGCACAGCAGCAGGAGGAGTGTGGAGTTGTAATTGAAAAAGCACTGAATGAAACACAGTCGCTGACAAAAGGTTTGGAAAGATGAGAGGAAAATCAATTCATTCAATTAAAATAGAAGCAATATCTGTGGAGTGGAAATATGACTAGTGTGTGTGTGTGTGTGTGTGTGTGGTGTGTGTGTGTGTGTGTGTTACACCAACCATTTACTGTAAATATCGGCAGTGAGGAGATCAATACTATGCTAAAGTTAGGTATGAGGCGTATGAATGGGGAGTCAGAGCTGGAACACATACACCACACACACACACACACACACACACACACACACACACAACCATAAATCGAAGCAGCCGTTAGTCCAGCTGTGCTAAATCACACACACACACACACACACACACACACACACACACACACACACACACACACACACACACACACACACACACACACACACACACACACACACACACACACACACACACACGTATATATTAAGTTGTATATGTGTGTGTGCAGGTGAGCAGCGGCCCGGTTGGGGTTCCTCTTGCTGCTTTCTTAACCGTTTCCTCCTTTTGTGAAGCAAGTTCCTTCAAGATGAGAACCTGAAATAAAAATAATTTTATCTGACTTTTGGAGGAACCAATGAGGTTCCTAGATGGGGGAACCAATCAAGGTTGTTAGATGGCAAAACCAATCAGGTTAAAAGTTTGGGGAACCAATCAGGTTCCTAGATGGGGGAAAGAGGCACTCACTCGTGGGTGGGGTCATGTGAGCATCACACAGCTCAAATGTCAGTCAAACCGAAAGCCGAGAGTCATCGGTGTTACAACCGGAGGCCCTGCCTCTTGAAACTGCTTCTGAAACATTTCTGAGATCATTTCTTGTGCGGATGAAACCCAACCGGCGACAAATGTGGAACAATCTGTGAGCAATTTTCCGAATTTTCTTCCCTTATCCATCTACCCGTCGGGAGCTGAAATGAGCAGGTCATGAGCTAAACTACTCAATAAAGACACAGTGGTGGTGTGGTGTGTGGCTGGTGATGGCTGGTTTCAGGCTTGGAAAATCATTGCAAAGACTGCTCATCTTTCGAGGGTGAAGAATATAAACAAGGTTCTTGGAGAAAAAAAAACAACCTCCCAAGCCACCAATTTTATGAAGTTGTATATTATTAATAAATATCACACCTCTGTTGTGCCGCTTCAACGGCCCTGGAAACCAGGGTGATGGCTTTCTCGCCATCCTCTGGGCTAACGGCAGACCAAGTGTGTCAAGTGGAAACCGTGTTTCTTCTGTATCTGGGATAACCGTGGTTAAAAACAGAACCACACAGTGGGAACTTAAGGTGGGTTCAGCTAGATGAGCGTAATCACACACACACACACACACACACACACACACACACACACACACACACACACACACACTTGTGTGTGTTTGTGTGTGTCTGTGTGTGTGTGTGTGTGTATCCAGACACCAAAAAAGTTTCCCAGTGTTAACAGTGTGAGTGTTCAACTAGGTCAACCGTGTGTGTGTATCTGTGTTAAAGAGATGGCGTGTGTGTCTGTGTGAGTGATAGTGTGGGGGTGTGTATATGTATATGTCTGTGTGCGCGTGTGTGTGTGTATATATACATATATACATAATATATCCCTGTATATACATGTATGTCTGTGTGGAAGTATGTGTGTGTGTGGCTGTGTGTCCATGAGAGAGTATCATATTTCATAACCTGGGGTTAATAATGAACACGGCTGGGACAATCAGTTCACAAATTGCGGCGTGGCCGTCTGATGTTTCATGGAACAGGACAAAGAAGAAGATGAATAAGAAGAACAGAGTCCGCTTGTTGTGTGAGCTTTGAAACACAACCAGAGAGAGAGAGAGAGAGAGAGAGAGAGAGAGAGAGAGAGAGAGAGAGAGAGAGAGAGAGAGAGAGAGAGAGAGAGAGAGAGAGAGAGAGAGAGAGAGAGAGAGAGAGAGAGAAAAGACAGAGAGAGAGCGAGAGTGAGTGAGAGCGAGAGAGCGAGAGAGCGAGAGAGAGAGAGAGAGAGAGAGAGAGAGAGAGAGAGAGAGAGAGAGAGAGAGAGAGAGAGAGAGAGAGAGAGAGAGAGAGAGAGAGAGAGAGTGAGTGATTGAGAGCGAGAGAGCGAGTTCAGGAAGCCAGCAATGCTTTCACAACATCACAACAAGTCTTCCTTCAAAACAACTTCGAAGTGAGAGCAACAGTAATAGTAGTTATGGGAAAATAGCCTATACTTCAGATGTGGCTACGACTGAGAAATTAAAAAAAAAGTCTCTTACCAGACATTCATGGACTCTGTGTCAAGTAAGGACGAGGGCAAAATGTCTTTCACGCAACTGCAAAGATCTGAATACATTTTATAAATCATTTATTTCATTTCTGTGTATGCTATTTGATTTGACATGATATTCCTATAAAATGGGCAGACAGACAGACAGGCTAACTGACAGACAGAGACAGATATATAGAAAGAGGGACAGACAGGCAGACAGACAGACAGACAGGGTAACTGACGGACAGACAGACAAAATAAATAGAGACAGACAGACAGGCAGACAGGCTAACTGACGGACAGATAGACAGATTAATAGAGAGAGATGGACAGGCGGACAGATTCATTGACAGAACAAAATATAAAAAAATAGGTGTCGCTCCAGCGATCAGCATCAGCATCTCTGATTAGAAATTGATTTTTGTTTCCCCTTCCGTTCATCTCCCCCGTCTCACCCCCTGGTCCCCCACCCTGGTTCAGACTCCGTTCTGACAAGGGCCAGTAATAGCGTCTATCTGCAAAAAAAAAACAGACCGCTCCCTTCCCTCTCAGAGCCATCACGCCGTGATTGGCTCCTAATTGATTCAGTAATTGCTGATTATTACAAAGTCAGAAGGCTGCTCTGTGAGAGATGGTTGAGTCGGAGGGGGGGGGGGTTATCGCCTCCTCACGGAGGGGGACATTCAGAAACCACAAGACCGGGTTGAGAATAGCAATCAGAACACGGCACGCTGTGTTGGATTAAAATATGCAAAGAATTGGAATTACTTCATAATGCATCCTAATTGCGTGTCGCAGAAAGAAACTTTGTGGTGGCAGAAATCTAAATTACTGCAAATTGCAGCAGAAGCTAATGTAATCAAACGCTCACTGAGTGATATGGAAGGAGTCAGTCTCTCTCTTCTTATCAACCCCTTATATCAATCTTTCTAAGAATCTTTCTATGAATCTTTTTTGTGAATCTTTCCATCAATCTTTATTTTGTTCCTTGTTGTCTTTACTCTGTGGAGGTTAGACAAAGACACGTTGGACAAACGTATCCCTTTGTTAATTTAGAGAAATGCACCCTTTGTTTTCTACAAGGCAGACCAAATGAAGAAGCTACTGGCTCACAGCAAAAGCCCCACTGATATTTGTATTAACTAGTGTCATATATTTGATTCTCAGCAGGAAACCGATGGATTGTCTCCAAGTTTGTCTCCTACTCCAAGTAGGGAGGGAGTCCTTATCCCAAGTGAAGGAGTTCAAATATCTCGGGGTCTTGTTCTCGAGTGAGGAAGAGGTAAACAATAGAGTAGGTTTTCCAGGGCTTATGGTCTCTGAGAGACGAACGCTTGTGTATATATATATATATATATATATATATATATATATATATATATATATATATTTATATATACACACAGGCACACACACCTTGTGTAATCACCATCTGTTCAGTCACTGAGGAGACACTCTGACAGCTCATCACGGAGGATAACAATATCAGCGGTGCTGTAATGAGAAACACAATCACTCTGGAAGTAGATCCAAGGCCACAGTGGTTGGTGTACGGTTTACACCGTGTTTAGGTGGAGCTGTTCCCACGACTCTTGTTACCTCGGCAGACAACCAACAAAAGCATCTTTTTAAACAAGATAATTAAATAGAATTTCACTATTCTGATTTGGCTCTGAATGTGTTAATGTCTGATAAATGTAATGCATGTCCAGAAGCCCAAACTAAATTAGGTGTGTGTGTGTGTGTGTGTGTGTGCATGTGTGTGCATGTGTGTGTGTGTGTGAGTGTGTCGGTGGCAATACAGTTGTGGAAATAATTGTAAAGCCCTTTGGCGTTATACAAATGCACTCCATTTACCAATAACCACTCCACACACACACACACACACACACACACACACACACACACACACACACAGATTTGTGCGTGATTGTGAAATTGCTGGAGCCCAGTCCATTATTTGCTCAGTCAGGTTAAGTGTGGCGCTGACTATAAATGATTATTGATTGCCTATAATTGAACTGTCTAGAAGGTACGGTGATCTACAATATGATATTGAACGAGGATAATAAGGGGGAATGTATAAACGGGGAGATAATGAAGGTCTAACTCTAAATCTAAATCTTTATTGGTCACATACACATGTACACATGTAGTGAATTAGTTGATCTGCATTCAACCCATCCTGGTATAAGGAGCAGTGGGCAGAGCTATTGTAAATACGGCTGCCCGGGAAGCAGTGTAGGGGTCTGGTGCCTTGCTCAAGGGCACATCAGCAGTGCCCAGGAGGCAGACTGGCACCTTACCAGTTCTCACTCCGTACTCCGTAGTCCGTAGTCCGTAGTCCGTTTCGGGGACTTGAACCAGCGACCCTCCAGTTCCACACACCACGGTCATGAACACAATCCCTTATTCCGTGTTTCGATTGCAAAGTACAAAATGTTTTGTCTTGCCGACTAAAACGACCATCCCTTGAATGGTAAAAGGTGAAAAGGTAAATAGTTAATTGAGTCATTTCTCCTTCTCCCAAAAACAATTCATGGGTTCTTATTTTCAGTCTTTATTTGGTAGTTTGTTGTCAGCTTATAGTCTAGTTTATGGCATTAAAATATATCAATTACATTTTTAGGAATAACCACAAATGAACAAAACCTCTTCAGTAGACTTTCACCGAGCCAAGAACGATGTAGCCAAGAGCTGCTTGCAGTCATGAAGGTTTCAAAATCCATCACCGTGTTTGTTGATGAGATTGAGAACAATTAAAAACCCAGATCACAGAAAATAATGATTAAGGTATGAAAAGAAAAGAAAAGGTAATTTGATGTTTATCTGAGTGTGCTTGGTTTTGATTGAAGTGTTTATTTCGAATATGAAAGCAAAAATAATAAATAAGCCATTAAAGAAACAAAGAAAAATAGTGAGAAGAAGTAAAACTTATTAACTACCACCCCTTCTCCATAAATAATACATAATAACAAGCTTCCTGGTCTAACCCTGTCTATACACTACTGTGTAATATTTACTAGTAATTCTGTTTCAGATTTTATAATATTATGAAAATATAAATATAATATATACATATCATACAATACTATATATATAATATACATATATTATGAAAATATAAATATAATATATACATGTCATACAATAACATGTAATATATACACACACCCATTCAGATGATTATCTAAATATATGCCTACAATACTCATTATATACGCATATTTACACACACATACGGAAGAGCAACAAGAAAATAACCCCCCAGAAAAAAATAAAAAAATAAAATAAAAATAACAATAAAAAAGCAGTACCCTTATAACACCTAGTGCTACCGTGCCATTGGATGAGTGTGCGTGGTTACCGGGCATGTTTGCACATGTCAATGTAAAACGTGTGTGTGTGTGTGTGTGTGTGTTTGTGTCACTCCTGTATCGCAGTTGAAAAGAACAAAAACCTCCAACAGAATAGAGCGGCCTATTTACTGGCTCGATAGAGATGTGGGGCTTGAAATATTTGTCGATGCGAGAAAAACAGACCGACTGACAAGACAGGAGGACCTGTTGAGGGCCCCCTTGTTTCAAAAACACAGGGATATTCACTTAAGGAAGCAAACACACCCTGAGTGAGCTGACACACACACACACACACTCTCTCTCTCTCTCTCTCTCTCTCTCTCTCTCTCTCTCTCTCTCTCTCTCTCTCTCTCTCTCTACTCTCTCTCTCTCTCTCACACACACACACACACACACACACACACACACACACACACACACACACACACACACACACACACACACACACACACACACACACACTCATACACGCACACACACACACACACACACACACGGCGATGGTGCTTTCGACAGGAATGTTTTTAGTGTCGCCGGGGTAAAGTAAGGAATACAAAAATAGTCCGCCGACACACAACACGCACAGCGACCTCTGGTCTACACAACCGATAAGATGTACGACTCTCTCTCTGTTCTCCTTTCTGTTGAATACCTGGAACGCAGGTTTGCCAGAAGAACGTTGCCATAGGAACCAGATTAGTTTACACAAATCCGTAAAGATGCTCTCCCCCCCCCCAGACAAGTATCCACGATATTTTTTCATTGTTCAATTATTATATATATTGTTAAATATATAATATATTATGATATATTGTTTCTGCTAGTCATTTGACTTGTAGCAAGGGGAGCTTGTGGGTGGCCCCCTGTGTGACTTGCGGCAAGAAGGGTGAATCAGAATGCACAACGAGGGAGGAGAAGAGAGAGAAAGAGAGAGAAAAGAGAAGAGAGAGAGAGAGAAGAGGGAGAGTAGGAGAGAGTAGGAGAGAGAGGGGAGAGAGAGAGAAAGAAGAGACAAGAGAGAGAGAGAATGAGAGATAGAGAGTAGAGAGCAAAAAAGACGAGAGAAGAGAGGGAGAAGAGAAAGACAGAGAAAAAAAGAGAGACAGGCCAGCAGCAGAAGAAGAAGAAGAAGAAGAAAAAGACGATTTTCCCGACCTCATGTTGACAGCTGTCCTCCTGTCAGCCGGCAGGTCGCTGGTGTTATTGTTCCACTGGTTTGTCTTCTACAGATGTTTTTTAAAACACTCTTCATGTCTTTTTTTTCAGAGTTTGATCCGACAGACGTTTTTTTTGGGTGGGAACGATAAGAACGTTACGATGTTAACGTTGAATAAGTGACATTGTTGTGTGTGTGTGAGTCATGTTTGGCCACCCCGGCCTCCCGCTGTGATGAAAAGCCTCTGTGTGTGACGTCGAGGTCGGCCTCCCGTTGAGGTTATCCTCACATCAAACGACATGACTGATGACTGACAGCTCGCCATGCGGACACATTTAAATATTAGATTACAGATCAAGGTAGTAGCGGTGTTTAATCATACAAAGCATCTGCCGATTCCATTCATGTCTTCCAAATGTGTTTTTTCTTCCCCATACATGAAAACACTGGACGTGAAATACTTCAATCGTTTTTAGTTTTGCTTTCATGCTCGTAGGCTCAGACCAGATGGCATCTTTTAATGACTTAAAAAATGTAATGATTGCATTATTGACATATCGTTGCTGTAGCAGGCGCTGCTGCACCAACACGATGTCATCGTATCTTTATATCTTTAGCTTTAATGAGTGAACAGCGCCTCTCGTGATTTAACTGAAGTCCCGCTAGCCACCACAGCCCCGCGCGCTAAGGCAGGAATTACACGCGGAAAAGTCGCAAAAGAAGGGAACGAGAGCACATAATGAATAAAACCGAATTATATATACATACATATGTATGTATGCTGTATATATGACGAGACACAGATACCACAATTGGCAGTGAATATATGCATCTTTTTGGCAGACAGCATACAGTATCTAATGAATACCAAGGCGCATCTATTGACAATGAATACATCAAACCGATCTAAAAGGAGACGCTGCTTTCAAATAAATGTGCATTTAAATGAGTGTTGAATTAAAAGTTGTTAAAATAAGCAGTTTCAAAGTGACACTCTGCGTCCCAGACAGTACGTATATTGACACTGCATCTAAATCATCTGAAGTTTAATTTCCCCTGCTCTGTTATGTGAATGATCAGAGAGATGTGGACGGCCTCGTACCGTTACCTTCTGGAGACGGATCAGCAGACTTCTGGACTGACATCTTCATCGTCACAACCACAGAGGAACCTCCATCAACATCATCATCATCCATCAAGGCCACCACCACCATCAGGGTCACCATCACCATCCATCAGGGTCACCACCACCATCACCATCCATCAGGGTCACCACCACCATCACCATCCATCAGGGTCACCACCACCATCACCATCCATCAGGGTCACCACCACCACCACCACCACCATCCATCAGGGTGACCACCACCATCACCATCCATCAGGGTCACCACCACCATCACCATCCATCAGGGTCACCACCACCACCACCACCACCATCCATCAGGGTGACCATTTACATTTACATTTAGGGCATTTGGCAGACGCTTTTATCCAAAGCGACTTACAAGGTGTACATTAGTTGAAGCAGACAATAGCATAACACTGGGGTACGCAAACATATAAATACAGCAGTTCACAAGTATTCATATTGACAAGATGAATAACACAATTTCGTACTGCTAGGTCACCTGCTTAAGTAGCTGTGATAAGAGCGTGTTAACAACATTAAGGACATACACTTGCTAACATATACAACATGCTAAGAGCTATTAATGTCAGGACTTAGGCAAGTTTAGGGGTTTCACAAAGGAGAGTCCAGGTGGACTCTGAACAGGTGGGTCTTGAGTCTCTTGCGGAAGCTGGCGAGGGACTCTGCCGTCCTGACATGAGACGGGAGTTCATTCCACCACTGTGGGGCCAGAGCCGTGAAGAGCTGTGTTTTGGACGAGCGATGTTTGGTTGACCTTAGTGAAGGTCGAACAAGTCGCCTGGCAGAAGTTGAGCGGAGCGCTCTGGCTGGGATGTAGGGTTTGACCAACGCCTGGAGGTAGGCCGGGGCAGTTCCATTGACTGCCCTAAAGGTCAGCACCAGAATCTTGAATTTGATGCGAGCATTTACCGGAAGCCAGTGGAGTTCGCGGAAGAGAGGGGTCACGTGGGAGAATTTCGGTAGGTTGAATACCAGGCGTGCTGCTGCGTTCTGGATGCGTTGGAGGGGCTTGGTTGCAGAGGCGGGGAGTCCCGCCAGGAGAGAGTTGCAGTAGTCGAGGCGGGTGATGACGAGCGCTTGGACCAGGATCTGCGCCGCTTCACGTGTGAGGAAGGGCCGGATCCTGCGGATGTTGTAGAGGGCAATTCTGCAAGATCGGGCCACCGCGGTGACGTTGGCATTGCAGGACAGCTGGTCATCTACCACCACACCAAGGTCTCTTGTTGTGGTTGAGGGGGAGACTTGGGTGTTCTCGATGGTGACCAGTAGGTCCATCTGAGGGCAGTCTTTCCCCGGTATGAAGAGGAGCTCAGTCTTGTCAAGGTTGAGCTTCAGGTGGTTGGCGGCTGTCCATCTGCTGATGTCGGCCAGGCATTTCGAGATGCGTGTTGCTATTTGGGTTTCTGAGGGGGGAAAGGAGAGAAACAGTTGAGTGTCATCCGCATAGCAGTGATAGGAGAAGCCATGAGATGCGATTACAGAGCCTAGCGATTTAGTGTAAAGAGAAAACAGAAGGGGTCCCAATACTGAGCCTTGAGGAACTCCGGTGTCCAGGGTGCAGGGTTTGGACAGGGAACCGTTCCATGTGACCTGATAAGTCCGATCTGCAAGGTAGGAGGTGAACCAGGATAACGCAGTTCCAGCGATTCCAAGCTCGGCGAGAGTGGAGAGGAGGATCTGGTGGTTCACTGTGTCGAACGCCGCAGACAGGTCGAGAAGGATCAGTACCGATGAGAGGGACGAGCTTCTGGCATCACGAAGAGACTCTGTCACTGCGAGCAGTGCCGTCTCCGTGGAGTGCGCAGCCTTGAAGCCTGACTGGTGAGGGTCGAGGAGGTCGTTCTGGGAGAGATAGGAAGAAAGTTGTGAGGAGACAGCCCGTTCAAGGGTTTTGGACAGGAATGATAGGAGAGATACCGGTCTGTAGTTTTGGACATCAGTGATGTCTAGGGATGGTTTCTTGAGGAGCGGCTTGATTCTGGCAGTCTTGAAGGCTGCCGGAAACAGGCCTGCCTCAAGGGAGATGTTGATTTGGGATGTAAGGAAGGGAAGGATATCGCCCGAGATGTCCTGGAGAAGAGAGGAAGGGATTGGGTCGAGGGGGCAGGTGGTAGGGTGGTTAGATGTCACCAGTTTGTTAACTTCATCGGGGGAGAGGGGGTTGAAACAGGTAAGATTAGTAGGGGTGGGAGAGGAGGGAGGGAGGAAAGCGGTGG
>CM051021.1:11673313-11678313 GCA_027704905.1 Muraenolepis orangiensis | reverse complement strand
CATGTACTTTGTTTATTTGTTTCAAGGAGGAAGAGCATGAAAACCACATGGACCAAACAATGAAGGTGCTTGTGATCCATCAGCCCACGGACGAGGAGGATCCAGGAGACGTGTCGATTGTTCTAGAGGGAGACAAAGTGCTGAACGCGTGCGGAAACCGAACCAAGGCATGCATGCTGTTAATGGGATTGATCTACGCCCTCAACCTTGAGTATCTCAAGAAGCTGAAATATACCTTTGAGGTATTCCAGAACAATTTTTGAGCTTGATGGAGCAAAGATGCTCCAGATGCTCAAGTCCAGAGCCTCAAAAGTCGAATGCTTTTGGAATGAACAATTTCTTCTCCAGTTTGTGTGCAGACTTTTCCTTTGTGTTGGTGCTGAGTGACACTCACTAAAATGCCAAATTACTTTGTTTGCACATAAAGGTTGTACAGGAATCTTATTTTATGCCAATGTTAAATTTGGGAGTGTTAAATTATGTCTTTAATGTGGCCTGGTTCTTCTAAAATAAATGTTTTAAACTATTCCTTTAAAGTGCATTACAACTAACATGGTTATACCAGCATGTTCTGCTGAGATCCTTTGATTCTCACCTGCATAACAGCTGACACTTTAAGGTTCAAAGTGGGATTTTATGACAACTTGAATTTGTCTTTATAGCTCATGTTCTTTAATGTACAACTTGAATTTGTCTTTATACCTCATGTTCTTTAATGTACTACTTTTGACGAGCTAGTTCTCAGCTTAAAGTGTTCTGCTGAAGAGAATGTTTATGTATTCCCTGAAACTATTGTATTGATCATTTGGTCAATAAAAAAAAAACATGATCAATATCATCTTGTGTGTGTGGGCAACAATTTAGGTACCCTTCCCAATAAAGTAATTTTAATTCTTCATATTGCTCAATTATTACTTAGAATTATTAAGTACACACAAGCCTATAATTCAGAGTTAATAGTACACATTTTATGAATAAGTATTATTAAGTTGTATTAGAACATTTAGTTAGACTTTACCTAATTTATTTAAGTGAATCTTATTTGTAAAATGTAGGTTATCTTTACTTAAGTAAAATATACTCAAAAGATCACAGTGCAAATTGTTACCTCACATTTATTGAGTAGATCCTATATAGGTTGTTTTTTACAGTGGCTGCTCACTACCTGTTCAATACTTACCTGTATATATATATATATATATATATATATATATACCTATAATTCTGCACATATCTTATACTCTATTGTGCTGTGCAATGACAATACCTTTGAATCAAGTCTAAAATTTAGGATTTCATATCTCAGCGAGGAGCTCAGAAGAGGTCACAAGTCCTCCTCTCTCCTCCTTTCCGCCCTGCTGATCTGAGAGATAGGGAAGTATAAAGGTATAGGAGAGAAGGTGAGAGGGTTTTGGTAAACAAATAATAACCTGTTTGTCTGATATGTGTGGGGCTTCAAATGAAGGTGAGAAGGAAGATTGTGAGAAAGATTAGCTTTGTGCTTTTGTAGTTAAAACCCTTTTTCTGGCTACATTGATCGACTGATTCCTAATTTACCCGTTTTAATGAGATGTTTCAGACACTCCAAAATAAATAACCTCAAAATGAACCTAATTAAGAAAAGAGGAAAAACTCATTAGAAAAATGCAAGGTTAATTAAGAAAAAATAAAAAAAAGTCATTCCAGTAACATCTACCCATGGGTTAACACTCTGGTAAACACGTCGTAAGCCATCTTTTATTTCACCGAATATAAAAAAAATGATAAAAGCCATCTTCACCTTGTGAGCACAGTGAGTCATTTGAATTCCGATCTCGTAAACTAAACATATTTAAATAATTGTATGAAAGCACTCAGCACAGACACAGATGGTCCCAGATTTATATGAAAACCCCGTTTTAAAAGAGAAAGTGAGAGAGAGAGAGAGAGAGAGAGAGAGAGAGAGAGAGAGAGAGAGAGAGAGAGAGAGAGAGAGAGAGAGAGAGAGAGAGAGAGAGAGAGACGGAGAGAGAGACGAGAGAGAGAGTAGACACACGGTGGATCAAATCCCTCACATTCTTCATGTCCTCGTCGTCGGGCTCTGAATTATTAATTCGACTGCCTGCGTTCCGTTTGTGCGTGCTTGTCACCTTATCTAATTATACGCCGCATATCTCTCCCCCTTGCTTTTAATTCCACCGACCACACGCCACGGCCTTGGAAATTGAATATCTTTCGTGACCGTTAATATGTCTTACATGTGATGACAATACATGACATGGACATGATTTCCGCATTTTTTCCAAAAGGGTTAAGAGTTGTGATTATTCAAGGTGTTAGTATCGAACAATTCTCCGCGTTTAAATTGACATATATATATAATAAATATACATATATACATATAGAGAGAGAGAGAGAGAGAGAGAGAGAGAGAGAGAGCGAGAGAGAGAGAGAGAGAGAGAGAGAGAGAGAGAGAGAGAGAGAGAGAGAGAGAGAGAGAGAGAGAGAGAGAGAGAGAGAGAGAGAGAGAAACAGAGACATTTCTCAATTTCTAAATAAAATTAAGATAAAAATAAGATGGGATGAAGTGTATTATAGATAAAGCGCAATGTTCAACAAGATGAGGTAAGATGCAGTATTTGGTAAAATAGCAACATAAAAACACAATAGAGAAAGAGGACCTCAGGTCACTGTGCCTCCTCTGTCCATTTTACGACCTAAGGTGGATGCATTGTAAAGTCTTATAGATTAGATCAGATTAGATTAGATTAGATTCAAATGTATTGTCATTGTACAGCACTAGTACAGTACAGCGAAAATAATTTAGCATCTAACCAAATGTTGCAGTAAAGTGCATGGTAATAAAATATAATTTACAGTTTAAATTTACATTTACAGGTATTAAATCAGATTCAGATTACTTTATTAATCCCGAGGGAAATAAATGGGATATGAGCAGCATAATAATAGGTATATATAAATATATATGTATATATACAGGTAAGTGAGTATTTAACAGGTAGTGATCAGGGGTCTGCAATTATTGAAAGCAGGATAAATATATATAAATGTAAATGTATACACAAGTGAGCATATATAAATGTATGGCATATATAAATGTACATGTATATACAGGAGAAGGAGCAGTTCTATCAACAAATGTTTATATATATGGCAGGTACAGAGTCAGAGACATTGGTGGTGATTTGTATAGGTGTTGAGCAGAGGTGTGGGTCGTCGGCAAACTTGATGATGGTGTTTGTACAATGTACAGTCGTGAGTGCAGTCGTGGGTGAAGAGGGAGTGCTGTGTCGACTGCCCTCAACCTGCTGCCCCAGCACACGACCGCAAAGAAGATGGCACTGGCTACCACAGACAGGTAGAACATCCGCAGCATAATACCACAGACATTGAAAGGTGGGTAAGGCAGCAGAGGCAAAGAATGTAAGAGAACAGTTGGATTTGTATTCAAAGTTCTGCTCTGTGGGACCGGCCCTCCTTCCACCCAGAAGGTGAACCCGACCAGCACCAGAAACACTCTCTCTTCAACAGGTGTGTGAACCCGACCAGCACCAGAAAGACTTTCTCTTCACTAGCGTCCAATTGGCCCACTCCCCTCACCGCCGGTCCCTCACCGTTTGCCTCAAATCCCCTCGACTCTGAGTCCGAGGAGCGAAGGCACTTGAACTCTCTCCTCGCCTGCCGGTTATTACAACAGCTTACTTTTTTATTTTGCTATTACTTTTTTAGTCGGTGACCGCAGAGTCAATCTCTTTGTGAGTTCCAGGCGAGCCGTATCGCCCTCAGCAGGAGTCAGAAGCTTCAAACGACTGGCCGTGCTGCATCTTGTCTGACCAGCCGCTTGTCCAGAACAACACCACCACCACGCTGGGTTGATCTTTTGTTGTTCTCTAATTGCGTTTTAGATTTGTTTGTAGCGCTTTCCTCTGTTCCTCTGCCCTCAATTAACCTGAGACGTGACTTTAGGAGTAGTCTGAGGTGTGTTTTTATTCTTGTGACTCTTTAGTCATTAAGCAGATGTCCTCCTAAATGACCCTGAGTTTAGACACAACGGACATCAGTGGGGATCGAACACACGTACCATTCGGCCGTTCAGACGATCACCGCGGCCACAAACCCCTTACGCTATATCCTTCATGGTTCCACACAAGCTTTCCCTGTTGAATGAACACAAATCAAAAAGCACACCAAGACAGAGCAGCTGTTTGAATACAAAATGAGATGGAGATTATATTGTGTTTTTCTTTCTTATTCTTCTGCGAGTTGGCGAAATTGCTTCAGAGTTTATCACGTCTATAAAGGTGGAGGGAATGAGTCATCGCCTTTTCCTCTCAAGGTTGTCCGTTTCCGGGGGGAAAGAGAACAGAGGCTTTCACCCCCATTATGCTATATTGAAATACACTTACAATCACCTCTGGGATAGTAGCTTATAGACCCTGGAGAGAGAGGGAGAGAGGGAGAGAGGGGGAGAGAGGAAGAGGGGGAGAGAGGGAGAGAGATGGGGGGGGGGGAAGAGAGAGGGGTGGGGGAGAGAGAGAGAAAGAGAGAGAGGGAGAGAGGGAGAGAGGGAGAGAGGGGGAGAGGGGGAGAGGGAGAGAGGGAGAGGGGGAGAAGGGGAGAGAGGGAGAGAGAGGGGTGGGGGAGAGAGAGAGAAAGAGAAAGAGAGAGAGGACTAGTGTGTTGCTCAGCCAACCAGCCGCAGTGTCAAGATTGATGCCATTTTGTAACACAACCCCCCCCAGCTCTCCTCTTCTTTCCCAGTCCTCCTCCTCCTCAGTCCTCCTCCCTCCAAGCAATCCTTCTCCCTCCCAGCCCTCCTCCTCCTACCCAAGCCCCCCAGCCTCTGATTCAGAGTCAGATAATTGTAATATATATATCCATATATATAAATAGTATATATACATATATATATGTATACCCATATCCATATATATATTAATATAATATAATATAATATAATATATATATATAATAAATAATAACATGCTATGCTTTCTTTC
>CM051021.1:11660813-11663313 GCA_027704905.1 Muraenolepis orangiensis | reverse complement strand
AATGTTATTAATCCGTGTTAATAATTTGTTAATAATCAGTTGTTAATAATCAGTGTTTATCTCCATTAGTATTCCACGGTCGTCAGACACATTTGTGTTCCCCGAGGGTTGATATAAAAATATAAAAATATAATATAAAAATTTGCTTGTCCATATGTTTTACATTTAATAATTGTATTATTATGTTATCATTTTAATTGAATTTTAATTTTAACTTCTTATTTTATCCCGAGGGAAATTAGTTCTCTGCATTTGACCCATCCTAGTGTTAGGAGCCGTGGGAAGCCATTAGTACAGCGCCCGGGGAGCAGTGTAGGGGGTGCCTTGCTCAAGGGCACTTAGGCAGTAACCTGGTGTTTCCGGGTCTTGAACCGGCGACCTTGCGGCTCCCAAGCCAAGTCCTTATCCACTAGTAGGTATGGGCCTGGAGGCATTTAACATTATTTTAATGCTGAAAGACTAAATTAAATGAATAGTATAGCATTATACCAATTTATATAATAAGATGTTTAATACACATGTGGGTTTTGGGTGTGAATTATACTCACTAAACATCCGATTAAAAAGTTTAAAAGATTGTTTAAACCTTAGGGCTCCTAAGAAAATGGTCTCTGAAATGATTCAGTTGGATGGACGGTGGACAGGTTCATGGATACCTTATTATACAGTTATAGCCTTTTGTCCAAAACGACTAACAATAAGATCATTGAACAGGTAGACCAGACAAGACGCCAGAAGTCATAAGTGCATTACCTTCCTAACAAGGCCATAATAATATAATACATACATATATATACACATATATATATAATAAAATAATATATATATATTACTTGTCCTTTCCTTTACAAGCCTCCAAGAGCAGAACCAGTGCTCAGGTAAAAGTACAATAAGACACAATAAGCTCATCAAACTAATAGTGAGGCCAGTAGACACACAGAGATGATAAGAAAAAGCTCCTAAACAAGCATTGGGCAAAACCTTTCACTGGTAGAGCAGAAGGACAACATTAAACACAGAATAAGTGGAGAAATGAACGACTCGTCTTGTTAAACGTGTAACGCTTTGTTTAATAGAATAAGAACAACAAACAACAAAAAAATGTTTCGGTGGGATGAAGTCACAGGAGAGCGGAAAGAGGGCGAGAAACAGACCGGCCTCATCGGGGTAGGTTGTAACGGGTGTCTCGTCTGTAACACACAGCCTTGCGGCTAATGAGCGAGCGGCGTGTGAGTCCATGATCTCCTCGGAGAGAGAGAGACGGACGGCAGGTAGTGAGTGACCTGTTGTTGTGTTTTCAAGCTCGAACATGGGCGGGTTTGTTTTTATTAATATTAATATTTGTTTATTGTGAACACAAAGTGAAGTCGAGCACCGGGGGGGGGGGGGGGGGGGGGGTTGGAACCAACATAACAACCAATGTTGGTGTGTGTTTGTACATGCATATAAATATAAAGAGAGAGACAGAGAGGGGGGGGGAGAGAGATAGAGAGACAGAGGGGGAGAGAGAGATAGGGAGACAAAGGGGGAGAGATATAGTGGGAGAGAGAGATAGGGAGACAGAGGGAGAGAGAGAGATAGAGGGGGAGAGATAGATAGAGAGACAGGTGGAGAGAGACAGAGGGGGAGAGAGAGGAGAGAGAGAGAGAGAGAGAGAGAGAGAGAGAGAGAGAGAGAGAGAGAGAGAGAGAGAGAGAGAGAGAGAGAGAGAGAGGAGAGAGAGAGAGAGAGAGAGAGGGGGGAGAGAGACAGTGGGGGAGAGAGACAGTGGGGGAAAGAGAGATAGAGAGACAAAGAGGGAGAGAGAGAGGGGAGAGAGATAGATAGAGAGACAGGTGGAGAGAGACAGAGGGGGAGAGAGAGAGATAGAGAGACAGAGGAGAAGAGAGACAGAGGGGGAGAGAGAGATAGAGAGACAGAGGGGGAGAGATAGATAGAGAGACAGTGGGGGAGAGAGAGATAGAGAGACAGAGGGGGAGAGAGAGATAGAGGGGAAGAGAGAGACAGAGTGACAGTGGGGGAGAGACCGACAGACAGATGGAAAGATAGATGATAGACAGACAGGGGTAAAAACATATCTTCCGGTTCATCTTGGATGCGGGAGGCAACTACAACAAGCCTGTAAAAGCCATGTTTCTCTTTTAAAGCATATAAACCCTTTGATAGATGTTGTGTTGTTTCTGTTGTTGTTCATCTTCTCCACTCTTGGTTCTCTCCATCTCGCTCGTCACTCAGCCTCTCTCTGTATTTCTCATCCGTTAGTAAGCGGAGGTCCAATCGATTGAACAGAAACAAATCCTGGTCGGTTGGATGGACAGTGAAACCTGACAATTACGGACTGATTCTCTCTCTCTCTCTCTCTGTGTGCGTGTTCATAATAAGCATGTTACCCCGTTCTAATCACGTCAAAGTAAACCGGTTATTAGTTGATGTGTAAACGTTAAACAGCTTCGTAGTCTGACGCTCCCAGACAATGATCTATAAGTCTGTCAGAGACTGT
>CM051021.1:11648313-11653313 GCA_027704905.1 Muraenolepis orangiensis | reverse complement strand
CCGTGACGACAATCAAAGAGTGGGTACCCGAAGCTCAGTGGATGGGAGCAGTGTGAGGACGAGGACGACTGTGTCTCCTCATGAGGAGGGAGAGAGCGTGAGGGAACTGATTTGACCAGATTGCTTTCTGCAGTGCTTATCTGAAGCGACGATCTGGCTCTCGCATTTCAACCCCCCGTAACCAATGGCGTCCACAACCACCACCACAACCACCACCACAACCACCACCACAACCACCACCACAACCACCACAACCACCACCAACCCCACCACCCCAACCACCCCCAACCACCCCCACCCCCTGTCAAACTATGATGAGCGTGATTCATTTAAACCCGACAAGCATCTTTGTGCCACCACAAAACAGCCTAAGAATGGTCTGCGAAATGTAATCTGTGGCTCTGTTCCTCATCCTGATCTTCCCTTGGATTCTCTCTCTCTTTCTCTCTCTCCTCTCTCTGTGTCTCTCTGTTTCTGTGTGTGTGTGTGTGTGTGTGTGTGTGTGTGTGTGTGTGTGTGTGTGTTGTCAACCCCCTGGGTCCACCACAGACTGCTAGACTCCTGAGTGTCGCACATTAGGGGGACCGGTGGAGGGAGAAAGCAAGTGGACTTTATCATGGGGGAAAATACACCCACCCCCCTCTCTCGGTCTCTCTCTGTGTGTCTCTCTCTCCCTCTCACTCCCTGTGTTCTCCCTCTCTGTCTAAGAACAGCTCCCCACGGGCTTAATTCCTCCCCCTTCTGGGTCTAACTGTTTAGTCTTTCGTTGTTTGAAAGGGTCAAACAACTCGGTCTCCCAGCATGCTTCACCGCGACAAACCCTAACCCTCTCTCTCTGTCCCACGGTCGAGACAGAGAGAGAATGCACATTTTGTGAAGACCCAGACGCTCCTCCTCCTCTCTCCTCACTCCTCTCTCTCTCTCTCTCTCTCTCTCTTCGCTTCCTCTCTCTCTTCCTCCTCCCTATCCCCCTCTCTCTCTCTCTCTCTCTCTCTCTCTCTCTCTCTCTCTCTCTCTCTCTCTCTCTCTCTCTCTCTCTCTCTCTCTCTCTCTCTCTCTCTCTCTCTCTCTCTCTCTCTCAGTCCAACTGTTGAAATGACTATTGAAGTCCTTGTGACAATCCTAAAAAATCATCATGATGTTGCAATTCATTGACATGGATTTTCTTCCGTGAAGATACATAACTTTATGAGTTGTGATGTACATCAATGTGTCTGACACGGATCGTCGGTATCCAAACACCGAAGGGAAATCCTGGGTGCAGTCATGTCATGTGAGAAGCATCATCATCATGTATAGCGTACACTGTAAAAAATGGCTGTAGGTTTTACGGTGTAAAACTGTCAAACCACGACAGTAAAAGACCGTAAACTCAAAATTGGTTGAATACAGTTTATGTAACAGTAGAAGACCGTAAATATATATATCAGCCAAAACAGTAATTTTTACATATCTTTTCTGAAAAAAATGCATTTCTCCACTGTTAAATACTCTTGCACTGTTTTTATAACAAAAATATACCGTAATATATATAAAACAGCCAACGCTGTAATTTTTGCCATTTTTTTATGTAAAAATAACATTTTGTCACTGTTAAAAATACTAGCCCGTTCCCAGGCATGCCTGGGCACATTTCAGGCTAAAATGCCATTGGCCGTCAAATGTGAGTGGAGGTTGTGGACAGAAAGGGCGCTTGAATTCAAACATTAACGGTTGCCTCTCTGATGTGTCGCTCCCGTGTCGCAGTGATTTGAACTACTCTCCAGCAGGTACTTCGTCTGATTATTCTGGACTTGTTGCAGCTTGTCTTCAGTTAACACGGTAAGGTGAAGTCAATTTTTGCCAGGTTAACGTTTGAGTGTGATTGTAATTATTTCGATTATGAATGAGTTTGCGCAGCTTTTGTCGCACACCAAAGTATAGGCAATGTTTAGTTAGGCTAATACTGTTCAGACGTCTTTGGGAGAAGGGGTAAATTGATAGCATGTTTTTCTTTGCAACCAGATTGCCCGAGTGTAGTGGCTCTTGCAAAAGTGCTTTGAAAAAAAGTGGGGCCCGTTCCCAGGCATGCCTGGACACATTTCAGGCTAAAATGCCATTGCCCGTCAAATTTGAGTAGAGGTTGTGGACAGAAAGGGCGCTTGAATTCAAACATTAACGGTTGCCTCTTTGATGTGCCGCTGTTTGACCATGTATTCCTGTTGCATTTGTGGAGAATCTGTTCAGTCTCTAAAGGCGTATGTTGTACATTGCAAACTCCACCGCAATGAACCTCGTTGTATTTTCAAGTGTGTTGGAATTGATTGTAAGCAGGCGTTTTTGGTGAGCAAAAGGAGAACCTGTTCCATTTCGTCGAGGATACATGCCTGGCCCAACAGGTTCAGATGGAGAAGTTGCCGGCAACACCCTGCATTATTGTGTGTGGTAAGTAAACAAACACTGAAAGTGCAACCAAACCCTCTAGAATAAATCTACTAGTGTACTGAAATACAATTGTGTTACTACTGGCTACTTAGTTCAGTTATGGTGCAGCCCATATAACGATACTTACTGACATTACGTTACCTGATACAAGGTCAGCCAATCGCATGAATTCAAGCAGCAGTATGGTTTTAACCAACTCGGTTATCAGTTTGGTGGTTTTTGATGGCCCTTGTTGAATGTAATGAGTATGTGTTAGTCAATGGCTGACATTGATGCCTTGTTATGGAAGTTTATTTGTGTGTTTTGTTTTTTTGTATTCTTATAATCGTTCAGGGTCTATGCTTTTGCTGCAGGGCACGTCATGGTGAGCACGACCAAAAAGAGGTCGTCAACGACCACATCACTTCTCAAGTCTGCCTTCTGCTGATGTTGAGTACTAGTTTCAACATTCACTTACCAAGTGGAACTACGTCAACACTTGAGTTCCTCCAAAGGTTACAATTACTTTTTAATTAAAAACTTTTTTTTAAGTTTTTATTTCAGCCTTCAATTGTTTTTGAGAATTTATTATGTATTTTTCATTGAAGGTGTTTCTCTCAATAAATCCTATGAGAGAGAAACCAAAGTCGAGTGGAAGAAAACTAATCTCAGTCCAATCACAGAGTCCTCACTTGGATTGCAGACCTTGCAGACCATGAGCTGACTATACCCTACTAACCTAACCCTTTAGACAATGTTGTTAAGGTCGTACTGTACCGCAGAATTTGTCAATCTTGTATCATGTGAAAGTTTGAGTGTTCTGAAATGTAAAATTTCATTGGAAAAAGTGTATAGTTTGTGTACGTGTATAGTTGTAAAGTCACAGTACATGTCAGCTTTACTGAGTGAGGTCATCGTTCTTGTGCTGAAAAACAAGGTCAGTTTCATAAAAGCTTTTCTTTATTTTAAAATGTTGAGATGGGAATTTTTTTGTGGATGCTAGGTACAATGAGCAATTAAAACATTATTGCGCTCAGGAAAACTTGTTAAGTTTAGAATAGATTAGATTCACCTTCCATGTCATCAGAGGTACAGGTACAATCCGATTAAATGCGTAGCATGTAACCAGAAGGCAAATATAGATTAAATGCAGGAGTGTAGGTTATACAGCACAATAATGATATTACAATATGTACATAGTGATGGACGTGGAGAGTCAATATACAAAAGAGTGCACAAATTGTAGTGTTGTCTGTAGGAGTATGAACAGCATATGTGCATTTGGTAAGTATGCAGAGTATAACATATGTATGGGTTGGTTATTTGTACTATTACAATATTGAACAGTGTAGGTGGTTCAGTCTATCATTTGTTTTAGAAGAAATGATTATGAAAATACTCAAGTCTGGCAGAAGTTTCCTCTGATGGCATCATTAAAGAACTGAGCTGGTAAGTTGGCTGCATATTTAAAAATATATACATCAGATTTTTATTCTGCGTCTAAAGTATTGTTTCCCTTCCAATAGGCCAAGCCAAACGATTCTTCTTGACATTACCTTTCCAGGTAAGAGATACAAGTCTAGAGAGAGTAAATTATTGTTTTTGTTTATTTTACAATTTAATCTTCATTTCTTTTCTCACTTGTTAGGGCATTGATAGGGCTGCACCATCATTAGGGCTGGTCCCAGTCAAACTACCAAGTTCCACTCAGCGTTCTCCTGCTGCTGGAAGTTCTCCTCCCTGATCCTTCAATGTGGACCTGTTTCTACATTCAGTCAGGACATTTATGGTGAGTGATTCCACACAAACAGGTTTTCTATCATGCACGCTTTCAGTAAATATTGACTTTAGTATAGTGGTATATACTGTGCTCTTTAGAAATGTGTCTACCAGTAGAGATTAGGTAATACTGAGTGTTGGGGGGATGTTATCGTCAGTTACTATAGTGAAAATGTAAATAGGTTATTGAGAGTCCCTTCATTTATAAACCATTTTCTAATTGAATTACCAGAAAAATCTTTATACTAAGATGTGCTGTACATTGTTACAGTCCATAATTATAAAAATATTGTGATCTAAAGGTTTTGCAATATAATATATCCCACCACTACTTAAGTGTAAATGAAACGACTTTTGATCCTGTGATTTTTCTCTCTGCTCTCTCCCTGATGCTGGCGTTAGGTCCTGGGTTCCCCATCTCTCCCTGATGCTGGTGTTAGGTCCTGGGTTCCCCATCTCTCCCTGATGCTGGCGTTAGGTCCTGGGTTCCCCATCTCTCCCTGATGCTGGCGTTAGGTCCTGGGTTCCCCATCTCTCCCTGATGCTGGCGTTAGGTCCTGGGTTCCCCATCTCTCCCTGATGCTGGTGTTAGGTCCTGGGTTCCCCATCTCTCCCTGATGCTGGTGTTAGGTCCTGGGTTCCCCATCTCTCCCTGATGCTGGCGTTAGGTCCTGGGTTCCCCATCTCTCCCTGGTGCTGGCGTTAGGTCCTGGGTTCCCCATCTCTCCCTGATGCTGGTGTTAGGTCCTGGGTTCCCCATCTCTCCCTGATGCTGGTGTTAGGTCCTGGGTTCCCCATCTCTCCCTGATGCTGGCGTT
>CM051021.1:11635813-11638313 GCA_027704905.1 Muraenolepis orangiensis | reverse complement strand
GTCCAGCAACGTCCGCACGGTGGTGCGCACCGTCATCGCCACGGATGCCGACACAGGGGTCAACGCCGACCTGGGCTTCGGCATCGTGGGCGGGAACCCCTTCCGGCTGTTCGAGATCGACGGGGCTAGCGGGGTCATCTCGCTGATTGCCAAGCTGGAGCAGAAGCACTTCGGCCTCCACCGCCTTGTAGTGCGGGTGAACGACAGCGGGCAGCCCTCCCGCAGCACCACCACGCTGGTGCACGTCTACGTCAACGAGACCCTGTCCAACTCCACGGTGGTGGAGGCCCAGGTGGCGCGCAGCCTCATCACCTCGCTCAACACCAACATCGCCGGCGACCCCGACTACGAGCTGAGCAAGCAGCGGCTGAGTATCGTCGTGGCCGTGGTCTCCGGCATCATGACTGTGGCTCTCATCATCTTGGTGGTGGTAATGGCCCGGTACTGCCGGCCCAAGGGAAAGAACGGCTATGAGGCGGGCAAGAAGGACCGCCAGGACTTCTTCACGCCGCAGCAGCACGACAAGTCCAAGAAGCCCAAGAAGGACCGGCGGAAGCAGAAGTCTAAGCAGCCGCTGTACAGCAGCATCGTCACCGTGGAGGCGTCCAAGCCCAACGGCCGACGCTACGACGGCGTGGACCACAAGCTGTTCGACAGCCCCGGGATGGGCCGCTACCGCTCCGTCAACGGGGGTCCCGGGAGCCCCGACCTGGCCCGCCACTACAAGTGCAGCTCGCCACTGCCCACCGTGCAGCTGCACCCGCAGTCGCCCACGGCGGGCAATAAGCACCAGGTGGTGCAGGACCTGCCGCCCGCCAACACCTTCGTGGGCACCGGAGACGACATCTCCCTGGGGTCGGACCACTGCTCTGACTACAGCAGCCAGACCATCAACAAGTACAACAAACAGGTGAGGGACACTACTGCTGCATCTGCCGCTGCTACCTGTGGTGCCGTATTGATCTGTTGTGGTTTGGAGTGCCGTTGGTTTGTCATCTTGGGGGTGAGAAAGGGGGGAGATAGGGATAGAAGGAAGGGAGGGTGATCCGGCCAATTGTCTTTGAGTTTTTGTGACTTTTTGCTTTCATCTCGGCATGTGTCTCCCTTTTTCTCCAATCAGGTGTCCCCCAGAAGAAGGTGTCAATGGGGCCAGAGGTTAAGGAGAGCGTTTAGTTTTTAGTCATCAGACCCGGGGGGGCGTGGGGTTCAGCCTCCCCCACAGCCCCCCCCTTGTCTCCCTCATACGTTAATAACAAGGCTACCCTTTAGTTCCAGAGAGAGAGAGAGAGAGAGAGAGAGAGAGAGAGAGAGAGAGAGAGAGAGAGAGAGAGAGAGAGAATGCAGCTTTTGTAGAGCAGGGCTACAGGACCTGACTCATCCTGACAGAGAACACCTGTCCAGGTGGTCATCTATTAACATCTGGAACCTTCTGTCGCTATCAATTATTCTGCCCTCGCAGGGGGACAGAGAACATGACTCTCCCCTTGTCTTACTGTCTCTGTCTCTCTTGCTCCCCTCTTTCCGTTCTGGTAATTATAATTCCCCTATATATTTTTATGTAACATAAGGTAATGTAATTCATGAGTTGATGTTGGATCTCTTGGTCCATCTCTGGTCTACCGGTTCTTTTTAATTCAATTTTATTTTATTTTAGTTTCACTGTGAACCCCAAGGTCCTAATGAAGACTTTGATTTGTGTGTGTTTTCCTGGCATAAAGAGCCGTGTGTGTGTGTGTGTGTGTGTGTGTGTGTGTGTGTGTGTGTGTGTGTGTGTGTGTGTGTGTGTGTGTGTGTGTGTTGTGTTTCAGTCTAATGCATTATTGATTTTTTTCGTTCTTTATTTGGCGTGAGCCGCTGCTTCTTAAGTATGCCTCTGTGGCTCTACGGGTCTCTCTCTCTCTCTCTCTCTCTCTCTCTCTCTCTCTCTCTCTCTCTCTCTCTCTCTCTCTCTCTCTCTCTCTCTCTCTCTCTCTCTCTCTCTCTCTCTCTCTTCTCACCCCCCCCCCCCCCTTCTTATCTGTTGTTGCTCATTTGCTTCCTGGACTTCCAAGAACACTCCTTTACCTCTTTGTTCCTGAGTCAATACCCTGACCCAACCTCTCTCTCTGTCCCTCTCTCTCTCTCTCTCTCTCTCTCTCTCTCTCTCTCTCTCTCTCTCTCTCTCTCTCTCTCTCTCTCTCTCTCTCTCTCTCTCTCTCTCTCTCTCTCTCTCTCTCTACTCAAATATTCTAATAATAAATTTACCTTCTACATAAACGTTTATAGATGCAGTCAATTGTCACCCAGAGTCCAATCTTCAAAGTCATATCTCGGTGGGATACAGACTTTAAGTGAGGTGGGTCAAACACGGTAGTGTCTCTCTGTGTGTGTGTGTGTGTGTGTGTGTGTGTGTGTGTGTGTGTGTGCGTGCGTGTGCGTGCGTGTGCGTGTGTGTGTGTGTGTGTGCAGGGTCTGACTCCAGACCAGGCAGGTATGACCCATTGCGATGGGGGAGCTGTTA
>CM051021.1:11620813-11623313 GCA_027704905.1 Muraenolepis orangiensis | reverse complement strand
AGTGGTGTCCAATGAATCTATCTCTGAATCTCTGTTTGTCCGTTGAATTTGAATCTATCTATTTATATCTTTCTATTTACAGTATATATATATATAACATATATATATATATTATATATATATATTATAATATATATATAATAAATAAACATATATATATACTGTATATATGTATATTTATATATCTTTTTCTAAAATAAAACTAAAATAGAACAATGTGTTTGTTATAAGGCTCCATGTGGCCTAATCTCCTCCGTCAAGCCACTGTCTAGTGTCCTCCGGTGATCTCTTAAAATCCATTCTAATCTACTGGACCTGACGAGCGGCAAAGCATCATAATTGGGCCGGTGGGTTACCTCTCCCTTTCTCTCCACCACCAACAGCCAAATAACAACACCGAATGGACAAAATGGTGAAAGCCAAAATGCTTACGCTAGCCTCGCTGATAGGACACAGTCCCGTGTGTCGGCGTGTGAGGGAGATGGAGGCACGTTGGAATGGAGGAGGAACTTTGGTTTTGGTAATCCTCGGTAATTCTTCAATGTGCTCGTTAAAGAGATAAGATGAGATAAGATAAGACGTTGTTGATCCACGCCTGGTATCTAGGCTAAACCCTGCAGCAGGAGATCCCCCCCCCCCCCCCCCCCCCCTGGGATTTACCCAGTAGAGTTCACGGACATGTTGAGACGCACACACGCAGACACGCAGACATGCAATCATGCATGCACACACACAGACAGACACACACACAGAAACACAGGTGAATACACAACTAAACACTAAATGCTCTAAACACCAAATGCTCTAGACACTAAATGCTCTAAACACTCAATTATCTTCACACTAAATGCTCTAAATACTAAATGCTCTAAAAACGAAATGCTCTAAGCACAACATTATGTTAACACTAAATGCTCTAAACACTAAATGCTCTAAACAATAAATGCTCTAAACACTAAATGCTCTAAACACTAAATGCTGTAAACACTAAATGCTCTCAAGACTAAATGCTCTAAACACCAAATGCTCTAGACACTAAATGCTCTAAACACTAAATTATCTTCACACGAAATGCTCTAAATACTAAATGCTCTAAAAACGAAATGCTCTAAGCACAACATTATGTTAACACTAAATGCTCTAAACAATAAATGCTCTAAACAATAAATGCTCTAAACACTAAATGCTCTAAACACTAAATGCTCTCAACAGTAAATGCTCTCAACACTAAATGCTCTCAACACTAAATGCTCTAAACACTAAATGCTCTAAACACTAAATGCTCTAAACACTAAATGCTCTAAACACTAAATGCTCTAAACACTAAATGCTGTCAACACTAAATGCTCTAAACACTAAATGCTCTAAACACCAAATGCTCTAAACACTAAATGCTCTAATCACTGCCTACTAGAAGACATGCAGGCTGCTGTACACTGCAGTGCTTATGCTTGCATCAGCTTGCCTCTAGCACTGGGCTGTCCCCTAGATGGGAGGAACCAGAGACCAAAGAGAACGTTCTGAAACATTCTCTCTGTAAATGACTCCGGAGCTTCGGCCATTTCTCATTTTGTGACACAAAAGTCTTCAAGAGTCTTATTTTATTGATGTTGATCATAGGTGGTCTTTCTCACTTTTTCTCTCTCTCTCTCTGTCTTTCTGCTGGCTCTAGACCCTCCCTCTCTTCCTGCCGGGCTCTAGACCCTCCCTCTCTCACCACCACCTCTTCCTGCTGGCTCTAGACCCTCCCTCTCGCACCACCACCTCTTCCTGCTGGCTCTAGACCCTCCCTCTCACACCACCACCTCTTCCTGCTGGCTCTAGACCCTCCCTCTCGCACCACCACCTCTTCCTGCTGGCTCTAGACCCTCCCTCTCACACCACCACCTCTTCCTGCTGGCTCTAGACCCTCCCTCTCTCACCACCACCTCTTCCTGCTGGCTCTAGACCCTCCCTCTCGCACCACCACCTCTTCCTGCTGGCTCTAGACCCTCCCTCTCGCACCACAACCTCTTCCTGCTGGCTGTAGACCTTCCCTCTCGCATCACCACCTCTTCCTGCTGGCTCTAGACCTTCCCTCTCGCACCACCACCTCTTCCTGCTGGCTCTAGACCCTCCCTCTCGCATCACCACCTCTTCCTGCTGGCTCTAGACCCTCCCTCTCGCATCACCACCTCTTCCTGCTGGCTCTCTAGAGCAGCTCTGTGAGGTAGCGAGGGATCCCATTTTTATTCCCTTCTGAAGAAGACATACATTTGCGTAAAGCCTGTGGTGGCTATCGGGAGAAGATGGAGGAGGGGAAGGTCCCCCCCCCCCCCAGGTTTCTGAGGGGGTCTTGGGTACAGATGTGGACCTTCTCCCATGTGTGATGAAACCTTAAGGAGACCGGCGTGAAGAGGAACAGGCGTGAAGAGATGGACTGAGGAACAGATTGGTCGGATGGAGAGATTGGATGTATGGTTTGTTAGGTGGATGGAAGTAGAGATGGATGGGTACCAGG
>CM051021.1:11613313-11615813 GCA_027704905.1 Muraenolepis orangiensis | reverse complement strand
TCACTTGTTGTCCTTCACAATAACTCAGCTGAGGGGTGACAGACAGACAGACAGGTAGATAGGTAGACAGGTAGGTATGTAGGCAGGTAGGTAGACAGGTAAACAGGTAGGTAGGTAGACAAATAGATAGGTAGGTAGTTAGACAGGTAGTTAGGTAGATAGATAGGTAGTTATGTAGGTAGACAGGTAAACAGATAGGTAGATAGACACAGTAGGTAGGTTGATAGATAGGTAGGTAGCTAGGTAGGTAGACAGGTAGGTAGCTAGACAGAAGAGGCTCCCAGTGACCCCCGGGCCGTGTGGTTTCTCCCCTTGTAGCCGTCGTTCCGCCGGGTGACCTTCTCCGTGACGAGCCAGGAGCCCCAGGAGCCCCGGGGCCACCAGGGCTCCCTGCAGAGCTGCTGCTACGACAGCGGCCCGGACGACTCGGAGACGCCCAGCGACAAGGACTCGTCGGGGGGCCCCCAACCGGGGGCCCTGCCCCTCCCCGAGGACGGCTACCAGAGGACCACGCCGGACGGGAGTGTGGGTGAGGAAGAACACATGGAGAATGGTACGGGCTTCAGACACAGAGAGACCATACAGAGGGACCATACAGAGAGACCACGCAGAGAGACCACGCAGAGAGAGACCAGACAGAGAGACCAGATAGACCACACAGAGAGACCAGACAGAGAGAGACCACACAGAGAGACCAGATAGACCACACAGAGAGACCACACAGAGAGACCACACAGAGAGACCTGACAGAGAGAGACCAGATAGACCACACAGATAAACCACACAGAGAGACCACACAGTGAGACCACACACAGAGAGACCGACAGAGAGAGACCACAGAGACAGACTAAAAGAGAGACCACACAGAGAGCCAACACAGAGAGAGACCACCCATAAAGACAACTCAGAGAAAGACCACACAGGGGCCGTTAGACTCAGAGAGACCACACAGGGAGAGACCACACAGGGAGAGACCAGAGAGAGAGAGAGAGAGAGAGAGACCGACCAGGGCGCTACAGGGGGTGAATGGGGACCAGGGTAGATGGGTGCGGTCCTGGTTCCGGGTGAGGACCATGGACCTGTTCCTAGGCCACAACAACAACAACCCCTGGTTTGGTAGGTTGGTTGCTTGAGTGCGTTTCAGTGCCCCGACGGCTCGGCTGAGTGAGAGACTGGGGATAGATTGATCCTGAGGGTGTAGCTGAGAGACAGACGGTTAGCAGACCTCTTCATCTCACATCAAAGACCTTTTTTCCTCTCAATACCTTTTTGTCAGCTCTTTCGGTTTTGTATTTGTGTGTTTATTTGAACCTCCCTTCCGTCCACGTGGGGGCGATTTGCACTCAGGACTTCTTTTTCTTGCGTTTGCAGATCAAACGGGAAGGAGGGGAAGTACTTTAGGGGGGGGGGAGTCTTCCTCACCTCGTAGGGGATCCGGGGTTAGCTTGGCCCACATAGCTGCTCTGCACCGCTGTACCTCCGCTGTACTAGCTTTAAGGTCGCTCACTCGAGGCTCACTGTGTGTGTGTGTGTGTGTGTGTGTCTCTCTCTCTCTCTCTCTCTCTCTCTCTCTCTCTCTCTCTCTCTCTCTCTCTCTCTCTCTCTCTCTCTCTCTCTCTCTCTCTCTCTCTCTCTCTCGTCTCCGTGGAAGGATAAAGTGTCTTGAAGGAGGAGGGAGGGTGTAGTGGTCCGTTGTAACGGGAGAGTGTGAGGGGAATGGAGAAGAGGAGGAATGACGTTGGAAAAGGGGGAAAAAAAGTTTCTCAAGTTACGCTTCCCTTAGAAATAACTCAAACTGTGTGTGTGTGTGTGTGTGTGTGTGTGTGTGTGTGTGTGTGTGAGAGAGAACGTGTGTGTGTGTGTGTGTGCAGTGTGTGTGTGTGTGTGTGTGTGTGTGTGTGTGTGTGTGTGTGTGTGTGTGTGTGTGTGTGTGTGTGTGTGTGTGTGTGCAGTGTGTGTGTGTGTGTGTGTGTGTGTGTGTGTGTGTGTGTGCAGTGTGTGTGTGTGTGTGTGTGTCTGTGAGCATATGCATATGTGTGTGTGAGTGTCTGCATGTGTGTGTGTGAGTGTCTGCATGTGTGTGTGTTTGTGAGTGTCTGAGCATGTGTGTGTGTGTGTGTGTGTGTCAGAGGTAATGGTCCCGTTGATAGCGTTGTGGTTTGAGTCAGTTCTTAACAAGGCCAGAGCGTCTCCCGAGCGTGGAGGCTGAACGGAGAGAGACTTCCCCAGAGCTGCTCTCAGATCAGCAGATTAAACTCCCAGAAAAACAGCCAAAGCCCTCATTTAAATATCCAGATCCGGATGTGAATATATTTCAAAATATTCCAAAATCCTGCCCTGTCACTCCACATCTCTATTTAATATGGTACATCTCCCTAAAATAATCCAGAAGGTTCTTCACAGAAGGTTCCGATGAAGATCATAAACCAGGGGACGAGTGAAGTGCTAAGAACTAACACTTTTTGGGTTCTTGATGACCCTCCGGCGGAGGCTCAGACAC
>CM051021.1:11558313-11608313 GCA_027704905.1 Muraenolepis orangiensis | reverse complement strand
CTTCAAATCCTCACAATAGCATAGAAAAACACACACACACAATCACGTACACACACACACACACAATCACATACACACACACAATCACGACACACACACACACATACTGTACAAATTACTCACACACACATACACACATGCATATAAATACTCAGAGATGCATATGCTCACACAAAATGTATATAAACACACACACGCACGCACGCACGCACACACACACACACACACACACACACACACACACACACTCAAGGCACTAAGTCCCTGTCCCAGAGACACACGGTGTAAATATTTGTACACAAGCTGTAGGCACCGGCAGACATCACGGTGATGCTTGCAAACATTGACGGTTTAAATCATGTGTGTGTGTGTGTGTGTGTGTGTGTGTGTGTGTGTGTGTGTGTGTGTATGGGTGTGATTGAGTGTGTATGTGTGTGTGTAAGTTAAGTTAACTACGCAAATAAGTTAACCACGCAAACAACAACAAAAATACCCCAAATATATTATATAATAATATATTATATAATCAGTCATGGAACTATATATATACAGTGGGTAGTATTACAAGATGAA
Source organism: Muraenolepis orangiensis (assembly GCA_027704905.1). Taxonomy (NCBI): domain Eukaryota; kingdom Metazoa; phylum Chordata; class Actinopteri; order Gadiformes; family Muraenolepididae; genus Muraenolepis; species Muraenolepis orangiensis. The sequence continues at coordinate 11,607,740 of CM051021.1, read as the reverse complement.
CATTCGTTACTTTTTAAAATCACTACTTCTCAAGTAACCGTTTGGGTGTCTCGTCGGCCGACCCCTGGACACACACGCTGTGTGTGTTTGGAGAGGTCAGAGGTCGCCTCCGTTTGCCTTGAGCTGGCCAGGAAGCCACAGAGCCTCGAGGAAAAGAGGCTCAAACAGTAAGAGGCAGTAGCAATGTGTACGCAGACACCACAGGAGTAGAAGGTGGAGAGACAGTGAGAGAGAGAGAGAGAGAGAGAGAGAGAGAGAGAGAGAGAGAGAGAGAGAGAGAGAGAGAGTGGGGATGAATTAGACACTTGCATCAGGACCAAAGAAGTGTGTGTGTGTTGCTGTATTTCCTGTTTTACTGTAAACATTTGCATATTGTTATTTAGAGCATGCATATTAAGTTGTTTGTTCTGGGCTCCTTTTGCTCATGGGTTTGTGGCAAACTTCCAGACTTGTGTGTGTGTGTGTGGTGTGTGTGTGTGTGTGTGTGTGTGTGTGTGTGTTCTTGAATATTTTTGTTTCTCAGTGTGTGTGTGTCTCTCTATCTAGTGTGCATTGACACCTAATAAATATACTGAACATGACAACATCTCTCTCTCTCTCTCTCTCTCTCTCTCTCTCTCTCTCTCTCTCTCTCTCTCTCTCTCTCTCTCCCCCCCTCTCCTTCTCTCTCCCCCCTCTCTCTCTCTCTCTCTCTCTCTCTCTCTCTCTCTCTCTCTCTCTCTCTCTCTCTCTCTCTCTCTCTCTCTCTCCCTGTCCCTCTCTTTCTCTCTTCTTGCCACTCACTCTCTCTTACCCCCCTCTCCCCTTCCATCCTCCCTCTCTTTCTCTCACTCCCCCTCTCCCTTACTCTATCTTTCTGTCTCTCCCTCTCCTTCTCTCTCTCTCTCTCTCTCTCTCTCTCTCTCTCTCCTCTCTCTCTCTCTCTCTCTCTCCTCTCTCTCTCTCTCATCTCTCTCTCTCTCTCTCTCTCTCTCTCTCTCTCTCTCTCTCTCTCTGCCCATCCCCCTCCCTCTGTCAGAGCAGGCCGTATACAAATACTCTTAGCAATAAATGATTGATGAATTGATCGCTCAAGAGAGAGAGAGAGAGAGAGAGAGAGAGAGAGAGAGAGAGAGAGAGAGAGAGAGAGAGAGAGAGAGAGAGAGAGAGAGAGAGAGAGAGAGCCAGACAGACAGACAGAGAGAGAGAGAGAGAGAGAGAGAGAGAGAGAGAGAGAGAGAGAGAGAGAGAGAGAGAGAGAGAGAGAGAGAGAGAGAGAGAGAGAGAGAAAATAGAGGGTGAGGAGGAGAGGGAGTCGGGGACAAGTTAACAAAGAAGCCAAATTAACAGATGACACTTCAGGGCAAAAACGAACCCTGAAACTTTAGATTGGCGACAGGACAAAGTAACACCACGTAGTGACGGGGGGAGGGGAGAGGAGGGTGAGGAGAGGGACGGGGAAGGGATTAGGAGGGGAGGGAAGGGGGAGGGGCTTCCACTTGATGCTGTTGATGTCTGAAATGCTCTCTCCCCCCGGTGGATGAGCCCAGCGCTGAGTCACAGCTTAGTGCTTTAGAACGGAGAATCAGTTCATAGAGTTGGACTATCTATCGACTGGCAGCCGCCAGCAGCAGAGGAGCAGAGAATCAGGTCAGGGGGGGGGGGGGACAGGGGGGAGAGATGGGGGAGAGAAGGGGGGAGGAGAATTGCACCGCGGAGACGATCCTGGATCAACATCTGCGATCGATCAGCTGCCAAAAGTAAATGTTAACTCCCTCCTCCTCACCATATAACTCCCCCTCCTCCTCCCTCCCCCTCACCATATAACTCCCCCTCCTCCTCCCTCCCCCTCACCATATAACTCCCCTCTCCTCCCCCCCCCCCTCACCATATAACTCCCCCTCTTCCTCCCCCCTCCCCTCACCATATAACTCCTCCCCTCATCCTCCCTCCCCCTCCTCCCCCTCCTCCCTCCTCCCCTCATCCCTCCCCTCCTTCCCCCCCACCCCAAAAAAAACATGTTTTTCTCTGCGTGACTGAAAATGTTTTTATCTTAACGATGGTCCACTGCCAAAACTGCTCTGACTCCATCTCGGACGTCTTAACCAACCGGCATCATTAGGTGGCCGGTGTCCACTTCCTGTGGTCACCAAGGGTCACCGTGACGACCGGCCAGCATGGTATTATGGGCCATCAGCGAGCGGGCGTCCCTCACGGCGGTAATGAGCACACGGCGGTAATGAGGCACATGGCAGACGGATGAAGCCGCTCTCAAATCCACTTTTTAATGACCGGGGTCCCTGCACTCCCATTGGCCCCTCTCTCTCCGTCTTAAAGGGCAAGTGGCAGATTTTTCACAGCCCAAAATGGTGGCGGAGGAAAGGCTATTATTTGTCATTGTCTCGTCCCCCCTCGTGTCCCCCCCCCCCTCCATGGTGTGTGTGTGTGTGTGTTTTTCTTTCTCTTCTACCCTTTTAGCGGCAGCGTCCTGCTGCGGTAATTACATTCCCGCTAGGACCGATGGAACGCCAAGCTAACAAACGCCATCATGGTTTTATTTGTCTTCCGCCCCCTTAATTTCAACTCTGTCATTGAAGTGAAGACTTTCATTTGCTAGCTTTTTTTTTTTTTTTACAAAGGTCAGTAATTTGGGATTTACAGAAAATCCTCAATATCCCCCATAATGCCCAGTGTGTGTGTGGAGCTTATTATCGACAACACTCCAAGATTATGAATTGGATTTAAAAACAAAACAAATCACTGATGAATGTGTTTGGTTTGTTCTGTGTCTCGCTGTTCCGTGTCTTATTTGTTATTTCCACTGCTGGCTCATCTTTGAATGAATGACATGAATGAGAGAGAGAGAGAGCAGCATCCCTCATCCATCATCTGCTCCCAGCTGTAACCGTGACGATGACGGAGATGCTGTGTTGCCATCGTGTGTTTCCTTCCTTCCTTCCTTCCTTCCTTCCTTCCTTCCTTCCTTCCTTCCTTCCTTCCTTCCTTCCTTCCTTCTCCTTCCTTCCTTCCTTCCTTCCTTGCCTTATGTTTCCCAGTTGTTTGCCCAGCCGTCGACATTTCAACGGCTGGAGCAGATTGCAGCGTTAGTCACGATACAGGAAAATATACTCTGAGCCATGTGTACGTTTTAATAGGCTTGAAGTGAAGGATGAATGAACAGGCAGTGGGGGAGAGACAGAGGAAAGGGTGAGAGAGGGAGAGAGAGAAAGAGAGGGACGGAGGGGAAGAGAGAGGGAGGGGTAGAGAGAGGGAGAGAGTGCGAGAGGGAGAAAGGGATTAGGACAGAGAGAGATGGGGAGAGAGAGAGAGAGAGAGAGAGGGAGAGAGAGACAGAAAAGGAAAGAGAGCGAGAAAGGGAAAGGGGAAGAGAGAGAGACAGAGAGAGCGACAGAGGGAGGGAGAGAGAGGGGGAGAAAGAGGGAGAGAGAAAGAAAGGGAGAGGGAGGGAGAGAGAGAGAGAGAGGGAGAGAGAGAGAGAGTGACTGCTTGGCCCCTGTGAGTTGTCTTTTCGTTGTCTTGTCTTTTCACAACACAACAAAGTATTGTCAGTGTGGGTGAATCTTCGGGCCCCCTGGCTGTCATTAGTAGATAAGTATTAGCCGTCTTCTGCGTCAGAAGAATCCTTTGGGTGAGACCTGGAGGACGGGGGGGTGAGACCTGGAGGACGGGGGGTGAGACCTGGGGGACGGGGGTGAGACCTGGGGGGCCCTGATGGCTATTCCCGCAGGGGCCCCGTGAGTCAGGAAAACAGCCCAGGCAAACACCTCCCTGGTAGTCAACCGCTCATTAGCACCGACGAGGCTATTAGCGGCTATTTGCGCCGATGTTTTGATTGTTATAGTTACTGTATGAGCCGCTACAGTGTAGCCACCTTAGCTGGGTGGTATGTGTCTGTGTGTGTGATTGGGTGGTGGTTGTGTGTGCCACACACACACCCACAAACACACACACACACACACACACACACACAATGAGAGCCCAGGAGGTTCTGATGCTATCCTCTGAAATGCCCCAGCCTGGTAAACACAAGCGGTCTGATAAAAGGTAATAAAATCTAACAGAAAAAACGTCTGAGTTAATCTTCTTCTTCTACGGTGGATCCTCTCCTCCTCCCCTCTCCTCCTCCCCTCCTCTCCTCCTCTCCTCCTCCCCTCCCTCCTCCCCTCCTCCCATTTATCTCTCCGAGCAGAGGAGGTCCTTTATTGACATTGGGATGTCTCTCCAGTAGCACCAGTATGGAAGGAAAGTAAGAGAAGATACATATTCATGAGGTGGTCTAATTACATCTCACCATCTCTTACTTACTCTCTGTCTTTCCCCCGAGCCGTTACTGAAGCCACAAGGGGGATATTTGGCCCCTTATTGTAATCCGGCCAAGAGATCAAACGTTCTGTTCTGTTTTCCGCGGTGGTGGTCCCTCAGCCCCCCCCACCCCCCTGCTCCCTGAGGCTGGATCACCGTACCACCCATTAGTCAGCTGGTATTGGCAGGGGCCCTGTGCTCTCTTGATTGGACTACTTGTCTTTGGGGGGGCCCTGGACAGGGCTTAAGACAATCAGGCTAATTGATCTCAACTAATTAAATTAACAACCACCACCACCCACCATCCACCCTGGTTGTTGATGGACGTGTACAAACACGCATATCAAACACTGGGAGTATCCTCGTGGGTTGGCCAGGGTATTTGCTCTAAATCTGAATCTAAATCTGGAGGATTGGATCCTATTTATTGGTCACATGCATGTACACACACACACACACACAGTGAAGTTAGTTTCTCTGCATTTAACCCATCCTAGTGTAAGGTGCAGTGGGCAGCTATTGTATATACAGCACCCGGGGAGCAGTGTCTGGTGCCTTGCTCAAGGGCACCTCGACAGAGCCAAGGTGTTTTGGAGACTTGAAGCGGCGACCTTCCGGTCCCCAAGCCAAGTCCCTACAGACTGAGCTACTGCCTGCCTGCTCATGGGTAGGGCCGAGGGGCGTTTGCTCATGGGGAGAGGGGCAGAGGGGCGTTTGCTTAAAGGCAGGGCAGGGCGTTGGCTCATTGGTAGGGCAGAGGGGTGTTTGCTCATGGGTAAGGCAGAAGGGCGTTTGCTCATGGGTAAGGCAGAGGGGTGTTTGCTCATGGGTAAGGCAGAGGGGCGTTTGCTCATGGGTAGGGCAGAGGGGCGTTTGCTCATGGATAGAGGGAAAGAGGGGTGTTTACTCATGGGTAGAGGGAAAGAGGAGTGTTGCTCATGGGTAGGGCAGGGTGTCAAGTCAAGTCAAGTTTATTGTCACTTCACAGTTTACACAAGTATAAAGCAGTGAGTGAAAATCTTATGTGCAATACTCAAGGGGAGAGGGGCAGAGGGGCGTTCGTATACGGCGTGAAAAGGACTGACGTGTGGAGAATGTAGGCAGGTCCACTGCAATGTTGGAAGAGTTGTAAAAGCCGGTTGTTAAAGCGTTAAATTGCGTTAGCAATTAGTCCGGCTCAATATAACCATTCAGTAGCCCTGTTGGATATTGTTTCTTCTGGTTCCCCCGAAGGCTACAGAGTGAGCTTTAGAACCGGGGGAACAGAGAGAACGTGTACCGGGGCTGGGTGTCACTCTGCTATTCCTGGAGCATTTTCCTTTGCGTATTTCTGCAGTGCTGTGCGACTTCCAAACAAACAAAAACACAATGACGAAATAAAAAAAATAAAAAAAAACTATCCGGGAAGCGGCTTTGTGGATTCAACTTTCTCCTCCTCCTCCTCCTCCTCCTCCTCCTCCTCCTCCTCCTCCTCCTCATCCTCCTCCTCATCTCTGATTCATTTCACGGGGCTTTGGAGGCCGAGTGACAAGAGAGCTCCGTTGCTGAGGCGTGGGAAGAAAATTGGTTCCACTTTCTGACCCAAAATGAAAGGACGGTAGAAAAGCCGGTGAAAACAAACCCGCTATCTGAGGCTGCTCCTCACCTCAAGCCTCTCGCCCGGTCCCCGTCTGAAACCTATACTTTATTAAACTCTGTTAGCTTAAAGTCACCCTCCCCCTCCCTCCCTCCCTCCCCCCTCTCCTCTCTCCTCCCTCCCCCCCCCCCCCTCTCCTCTCTCTCTCTCTCTCTCTCTCTCTCCTCTCTCTCTCTCTCTCTCTCTCTCTCTCTCTCTGATTCATGGATGAAGAACAAAAACTTTATGAGTTTTTAAATAACACACACACACACACGCGTGGCAGTTGGATCTCTCAACAGAAATAAAGTCGGTCCACTTAATATAATATTAATAAGATTTCATTCCCTAGTCCTCATTTTTGCTGATTAATTCAATCAACGCAGAGAGGTTTGTTATCTTTGAACTAATGAAGTCAAACCCAATTTATCACATCTGCTCTATTAGAGATTGTGAAGTTGTCCCTCGAGGATTCTTCTTTCCTTTTGGCCAGTCTCGAGATTCTGTAGAAATGGGAAAGTGTTTGATAGATATATTATATAGATAGATAGATAGAGTGATAGATATATAGATATAGTGATAAATAGATAGTGATAATAGAGTGATAGATGTATAGATAGATGTATAGATGTATAGATGTATAGATGTATAGATGTATAGATGTATAGATAGATAGATAGATAGATAGATAGATAGATAGATAGATAGATAGATAGATAGATAGATAGATAGATAGATAGATAGAGTGATAGATAGATAGATAGAGTGATAGATAGATAGATAGATAGATAGGGTGATAAATATATATATATATAGATTGATAGATAGTGATATATATATCTTTATATAGTGATATATAGATAGATAGAGTGATAGATAGATAGAGTGATAGATGGATAGAGTGATATATTTATAGATAGCTAGATAGAGTAATAGATAGATAGAGTGATAGATACAGTATATACCTGTAGATAGAGTGATAGATAAATACCTGGAGATAGATAGACTGACACTAGATATAAGAGTGATGGATAGAAAGAGTTATAGATATATAGATAGACTGATAGATATGTAGATAGAGTGATGGATAGAAATAGTGATATATATATAGATAGACTGATAGATATAAAGATAGAGTGATGGATAGAAAGAGTTACAGATATACAGATAGACTGATAGACTAAATGCTGGCTCGAAAAAATAATGATGATGAAGATTACTCATTTAATTTAACTCGAGGTATGGAACACAGCCCAATCGCAGCGCAGCCGTTGAAGTGGCAGAGCGTTCCACATACATCATAATACAAACCATAGTTCTCAAAATAAGTCCCCATAACTTTCAGCTTTCCGACTTACGATCGGGGGTCGGGTTAGAGATCGTCAAGGAGGTCTCAGGTTCCTTTTCCGGTTGTAGGATGCAATGCCTGTACCTCTTTCTTAACGTCCGTGGTGACCCGAGAGAGACCAGAGGGTATGGGTGTGTGTGTGTGTGTGTGTGTGTGTGTGTGTGTGTGTGTGTGTGTGTGTGTGTGTGTGTGTGTGTGTGTGTGTGTGTGTGTGTGTGTGGTGTGTGTGTGTGTGTGTGTGTGTGTGTGTGTGTGTGTGTGTGTGTGAGAGTGAGTGAGTGAGTGAGTGAGTGAGCGAGCGAGAAAGACAAGAGATTCTTCTTTTAAACGTCGGTGCAGTAAAGAAACAAGCATAATTCAATGAAAGCGTAACGCTATAAAACCATCACCATGCTGGAGCTTGGCCTCTATCAAATATTTAATATATCATTTGAATATAAAATGTATAATATATAACATAAACAAAGCAGGGAATGGCCTCCCCCCCCAGGCAGGTTGAACTGAGCCCTGAGGTTACAGCAGCCTTCACTGATTTGTACTCTTTTGGTTTTGTTGTCATCAGCAGATTTGAGAACTTGTTGGAAGTCAGGAATGTCTGAATCGGCAAACCCCCTCCTCCTCCTCCTCCTCCTCCTCCTCCCCCTCCTCCTCCTCCTCCTCCTCCTCCTCCTCTCTCTTCATCTCCTTGTTTATGGATGTGCTCCTACCCTTCGGTCTCCAAGGACCCTCATCTGCAGTCTCCTCCTTACTTCTCTCTTCTCTCTCCTCTCTCCTCTTTCCTCCACTCTCCTCTCTCCTCCTCACTCCTCTCTCCTCCTCACTCCTCTCTCCTCCCATACTCTCTCCTCCTCTATCCCCCTCCTCCCCTCCTCTCTCCTCCTCACTCCTCTCTCCTCCGCCCCTCCTCTCTCCTCCTCAATCCTCTCTTCTCTCTCCTCCCCTATTCTCCCCTCCTCTCTACCCCTCACTCCACAATCAATCCTCAATCCTCAATCCTCTTTCCTTTCCCCTTTTCTCCTCCTCACGCCACTCTCCTCTTTCCTTTCCTCCTCTCTCCCCTCCTCTCTCCTCCTCACTCATCTCTCCTCCCCTCCTCTCTACTCCTCTCCTGCTCTTTCCTCCTTACCTCTCTCTCCTCCTCCTCCCTCCTCTCTCCTCCCCTCCTCTCTCCTCCCTCATCCTCTCTCTATCATCTGGTGATTGATTGATATCCGGACGCTGGCTTCACGAAGACAAAAACTGTTTGAGTCCTAACACTGAAAACAAGACCCAACAGTCATGAATATGACCAACAATCCACCAGCATTAGAACCAGAGCTTTGGTGGCCACCCACCAAAGCGTGGGTGGCCGTGTGTTGAATATTAATATTACTACTACTGATAATAATAATAAATAATAAAGTACTTTCATTTAAGAGGTCAGAAGTCAACTTCTGCTGACTTCTGTTTCTCGTAGAACAAGACCCTATACCACCCACTCACCCACTCGTGTGTGTGTGTGTGTGTGTGTGTGTGTGTGTGTGTGTGTGTGTGTGTGTGTGTGCGTGTGTGTGTGTGTGTGTGTGTGCGTGTGTGTGCACACGTGTGTGTGTGTGTGTGTGTGTGTGTGTGTGTGTGTATGTGTGTGTGTGCCTGCAAGTGTGTGTGTTTGCCTGTGTGTATGTGTGTGCCTGTGTGTCCGTGTGTGTGTGTGTCCATGTGTGTGTGTGTGTGTGTGTGTGTGTGTGCGTGTGTGTGTGTGTGTGTGTGTGTGTGTGTGTGTGTGTGTGTGTGTGTGTGTGTGTGTGTGTGTGGGTGTGTGCACGTGTGTGTACGTGTGTGTGTGGGAGTGAATAATGTGTATGTCCATGTGTGCCTGCGAGTGTGTGTGTGCCTGTGTGTGTATGTGTGTGTGTGGGTGTGTGCATGCATTTGTGTGTGTGTATTTGAATGAACCTTGGAGAGTTTTTTTCTTTCTTTTTGAACACACACGAGAGATTAACATTTAACATTTAAATAATAAACTAAATAAAACATTCACTTTAATTAACTCGTTCTTTCACGACGGTGTTGACCTTCATTAGCTCCTTTGCCAGTTTTTTAATCAGTTTTTTATTTGATTGAATGTTATCTGTCTGGCACGGCGAGAACTAATAAAGTTTATAAGTAATGTGATGTGATCAGGTATGTGTGTTAACCACGTTGGTGTTGGTGTGTGTTGGCTTCATTTCAACATGGCAAAGACACACAAGAAAGGGTTAAAATCCAACTTCCCCACACACACACACACGCACACACACACACACACACACACACACACACACACACACACACACACACACACACACACACACTACTGCCCGAATCAGCCTCACCATTAGCCTCTCTCTCTCTCTCTCTCTCTCTCTCTCTCCTCTCTCTCTCTCTCTCTCTCTCTCTCTCTCTCCTCTCTCTCTCTCTCTCTCTCTCTCTCTCTCTCTCGCTCTCTCGCTCTCTCGCTCTCTCTCTATGTTTTTACTGTGTAATAGAGGATTTAATTTAAACAGACACATAGCCATCTAACAGTGTAAAATACTCCATTGTGTCTAAGCGAGGCTGGTTTTGGAGATAAGGGGGAGGTGTGTGTGTGTGTGTGTGACTGTGCATGTCTCCTCTTGTGTGTGCATAAGAACCCCCCAACCCCCCCCCCACACACAATTAGTATTTCTCATATAAATAATTATATATATTTCAGTGTGTCCTGACAGGCCAGTATAGTTCTGTAAAAACATTTAAATTATAAAACAAAAGGATATATACAATGTAGAGGAAAGTGTATTGGCTATATATATATATATATATATATATATATATATATAATGAATAGCTGGAGAACTTATGGAGAACTTAATTGCCATAGGAACCATACTGTTGCTGTGACAACACCAGCAGCTAACATGTTTTCAAATCACACAAACTCACACACACACACACACACACACACACACACTCTCCATCTCTCTCGCTCTCGCTCTCGCTCTCGCTCTCGCTCTCTCTATAATATAATAACAATGATAATTATAGAGAATAAGAATACAACTTTTTCTCATGGCAGCGTTACAAATCGATATTTTCAAAAGGATTCCAAAGATATGCAATGGTGTCATTCTATTCAAGATGTGACCTTAAAGTGAGTGACAACTCATGTTCTTATCTTACTATGAGACGAGCACTTTAAATATCTATAAGGCTTCCCGCTCTTAGAAGGAGAGGAGTCCAATCTGGGGGAAGACCATCTGAGAGACCTTACAATAGTGTGTTTCTACTAAGGTAGGTAAGAGAAGAACTCGTCACCAGAAGTCAAAAGTGCATTTCATTCCTAACAAGTCTCCAAGAACTGAGATAGTGCTTAAGTGCTCAAGAGTACAATACGTTCAAGTAAAAGTACAATATGGTTAAAGTGCAATACGTTGGCAAACAATTGAACAATAGAACAATCTACCTAACAATCTACTAAGAAAGAGGATAGTGAAAAGTAGTAAAAACTAGTAAAAAGTGATAAAAGGATGCGTATGTGGATGCAGGTATGTATAACCAATTGGATTTTTCTCTCTCTCTCTCTCTCTCCTCTCCTCTCTCTCTCTCTCTCTCTCTCTCTCCTCTCTCTCTCTCTCTCTCTCTCTCTCGCTCTAAACTAAGAAAGTGAGGAAAGAAAGAAAAAACAAAAGAAGGGCAAAGGACAATAAGAATCTTTTCATCCAACGCGTTCCCATAGCAACGTTTGCCGTGCCACTCATGAGGCTGGTGATAAGGAGTGCTTGTGGTGGCTAGGACTTGTGTTTACCCCCCCCCCCTTAAATATTAAATATAGTCATTTCTTTGCTTGAAGTCGTACGTACTCGAAGCGGAAGAAAGGCTTCTTCTCTTCAATTTGTCATTCTGCCGTCTGTGATGGTCTAAGGTCTGCAAGGAACTGTGCAGAATCTAGATCCTAGACTTAAATTAGTTTAACTTTATTTGTTTAGTTTATATTATGATGGAGGAGCTTCTCCACTAGTTGTGCTGTTGAAGCCCGGGTTGAAAATGTCACTAAATACCCAAATGAATGACAGATGAATATGCCCCCCCCCCCCCCCCGTTCTTTCTCTCTCTTCTCTCCCATTGTTTGGTTTCCATAAAGTCCTCCTCCTCTTTACTCTCCTCCCCTCTCCTTCTCTATTCTGTCCCCTTGTCTGCATCTCCTCTTTTCTCATTTCTCGCATCTTTTGCTTGGCATAAATTTTGCTTTCTGTTCATTTCAATGAGCCACTGGTACGGGATAAACATGCCATCGCTAACCACCTTGTGTCTGTCTGTCTGTCTGTCTGTCTGTCTGTCTCTCTCTCTCTCTCTCTCGTTCTCTTTCTTTGTGTGTCCTAGACTCTCGCCCCCTCCCTGACGTAGCCATGACTGGTAAGTGTACGAGGGAGTGTGACGAGTACGGCCACTCTGACTCCTGCTGGATGCCCGTTTGCACGCCACCGGACCGCCGGACCTCCAAGACCTCCCACCCTCAACAGCCCCACCCACAGCCCCACCCCCACCCTAAGCCCCACCCACAGCCCCACCCCCACCCTAAGCCCCACTCTCAGCCCCACTCTCAGCCCCACTCTCAGCCCCAGCCACAACAACCACAACCACAACAACAACCACAACAACCTCAGCCGCAGCAACCCCAACCACAGCAACAACCGAAGCTCTCCACTTTCATGAGCAGCGGTGGAGGAGGAGGAGGAGGAGGAGGAGGCAGTGTCCAGGAGACCCTGCCCGTGTCTTCCGCCTCCTCCGGGGTCATGATGATGGACTCCAGCGGCAACCCTGGGAATAAAAACAACGCCAACACCAACGTCCACACGCCGGACAACCGCAACCGCAACACGCTGGGCCGCAAGACAGCCACTTCCTCCTCCACCACCTCCTCCTCCTCCTCCTCCTGCTCCTCAAACGAGCCCTTCGCTCCGTACAGTGAGCATCATGCGAACATCCCCCGCGGCGGCCACGGGGAGGAGGGACTGCATCTCCCCACGGAGGAGATTCCACTGGCGCCCGTCGGGGAGTACCAGCCCACCTCCTGCGGTACCCTGACCCGGCGCCGGGAGGTGTACCTGTGAGGGTGCACCTCCCTCTCCTTCTCGACCACCGGAAGGACTCGGTGCTGACAGTGTCTGTGGTGATCGGCATTTGGCGGCTGCTGGATCGCCTACGTCCAACGAGTCGAGCAAAGGTGCACATCTCCCAGATGATGAGGGACCTGGACAGGCTGCAGAACGCCGAGCAGAGTCTCATGGACCTGCAGGAATGGTGAGACACTAGGGGGGAGATAAGGGGAGAAAGAGAGAGATAGCAGGGCCTCATGGACCTGCAAGGACGGTGAGAGACAAGGTGGGAGATAAGGGGAGAGGGAGAGAGAGAGACTATGGGGGAGCTAGGAGAGAGAGAGAGATGGAGAGAAAGAGGTGGAGAGAGAGAGAGAGAGACGGAGAGAGATTCAGTAGGTGTGTTTTGGAAGAGAACCTGAACCAAGACTCTCCCTCCTTCCTCCCTCTTTCATCCTCTCTCCCTCCCTCTCTCCCTCCCTTCCTCCCTCTATCCCTCCTCCCTCCCTCCCTCCCTCCCTCCCTCCCTCCCTCCCTCCCTCCCTCCCTCCCTCCCTCCCTCCCCTCCAGGCTGGAGAAGGCCCAGGAGGAGAACAGAATGGTGGCGGTGGAGAAGCAGAACCTGGAGCAGAAGATGTGTGACAAGATCTTCTGGGCCAAAAAGGAGGCACAGCTGCCTCAAGTCCAAACACTGGCAATGTGGTGTTCAGGGAACGATCTCACCCTAAACTCCTCCAAAACAAAAGAGTGAGGACCCCGATGCATTTCACATGAACAGGTCTTTGTGGAAAGGTTCCCTTATTTAAGGTTCCTGGGCTCGCTGAGGATCTGTCCTGAACTACCAACACCACCGTAGTAGTCAAGAAGGCACAGCAGCAACTCTACTCTAAAACAATCCGTAGGAGAAGCTGCTGGTGTCCTTCTCCCGCTGCTCCATCGAGACTGTGCTGGCGTGCTGTATCTGTGTGTGGTACGCCAACTGCTCTGCAGCGGACAGGGAAGCCCTTCAGAGGGTTCTCAAAACCACCCAGAAGATGATTGGCTGCACACTGCCCTCTTTGGAAGATATTTAGTTGATGACATTGTTTCCGCTGCCTCAGCAGAGCAGCCGACATCAAGAAAGACTTTTCCCACCGGGACATGACTTGCTGGACCTGCTGCCCTCTGGTAGACGCTTCAGGTCCATCAAATCACGGACAAACAGACTCAAGAACAGTTTCTACCCTAGTGTATTGAACACTGTCAAACACTGACACTGACTGTTGTGTGTAACTAACCATCCACTACAATGCTGTATTGCATCAATACCACAGTACTAAGTTGCATGTTTACATCCCCCCCCATCCCACCTTTGTATGAACTGTATTTCTAATGTTGTACATAAGGCCACTGCAATATGTCTCGAAGGTTACAGCATTTTTTTATATACATTTTTGGTATCTTTTTATTAGGTATTCACAGAGTATTTGTGGATACCTAATTGTTTTTGTGTGGATTCTTCTTATTATTTATATCTCAAGCTCTCATATCTCAGTCTGGGACTGGTCAGAAGTTGTTCAATTTGTCACGCATATTTGTATCCCCGGTTAATACTAAATGTCTTGTCTTGTCTCCGCCCATAGGGGGCGCTATCATTGTCGGTCAAAGTCAAACGATCAGCCCTGCAGCCTTCAATGGACAATGTCTGAAGCTTGGTTTGCAGCCGCTATTTGGCATGCTGAACATTTTTGCCTCTTCGTCCGCCACGATTTCTCTGTACAGTGAAAGTTTCGGGAAAACGTCATCAATCTAGTGCTAAATAACCACAAACCCAACGTCACAAAAATTGGTGTGTGTGATCTAAGAACCGAAAGGGTTAGGGTTAGATGGAAAGTTTGATGGGATGGCGGTGTGTGTCGTCGGCGGTGTGCCTGTGAATACCTTGGATATGAAGACTGCATGCAATTTAAATTTAGTTTAGTTTTAAATAATTTATATTTTAAAACAAAATTGCCGTTCAATTGCCGTTTTGTGTGACAGAGTGCACCGTGAGGATTGTGACTTAATTTCGTTGTACTGTACCATGACAATAAAGGCATTCTGATTCTGATTCTGATTCTGGTTTAGGGGCTGGGAGCCACTAGAGGGCAGCACTGCTGCTGGTCTCGTTTTGGTTTGACTTTTGGTTTTGGATTAATTTTTGACTTTGTATTTATTAATTTTTAAATGTATTTATTAAAATATTATTTGGGTTTTTGTTCTTTGTTTTGTTCATTGTAACCCCAACTTCAGCTGTGATGTAATGAGCTAGGACGCTAGTGACTGGTGTACTTAATTGAATCTATATTTTTCTAAGGGTGTGTATAACTCTATATTTTTACAAACTCTACAATGGTATGTATAACTCTATATTGTATTGTATATAGTGCAAAACAGTGCAGTAACGGTAATGAGTCCAGTAAGTCAAGTAGAAGAAGTCACTAATGCACTCGAGTATTTCTAACAGTGTAGAAGCACGTTGGTGCAAGCTGGTTTATTTTAGCTTGAGCGGTTGATTGTTTCTTAATTTGTGTTTCTGAGTAAATGAATTCCATTTGTTTTTGGCCCATATGGGACACTGTGGAAATGTGGGCAGCCAACAGCCTCCTTCTGGCACCTGAAATACAAACAACATTAGACACATTTGGACAACACAGAAAACATCAAACTAATTACGAGGGAGGGAGGACGCCACACGACACAGCTTGGAAACGTGTTACACAACCCAAAAGACGAAGAACAACGACAAGACAGGAGCGTATAACTCAGTGACTCAACACACAAAGATAACACAGCAGGGACAAGACAACAGAACGAGGTGAAACCAGAAGCACTGTGTCCATGTATCGCTTATCTGTAGACCCGTCAGTCCCATCGAGAGAAACAGAGAGAGAGAGAGGGAGAAAAACCACCCGACTAGATCTCACACACGTGTTTATGATCCCGGGACTTTGTGTCTTGACTTGTGATTCCGACGATGCCTTTCGCCTGCTCCTTACTTAACGTAGACACGGTCACATCACCGCTTTGAAACGAAGTATCTTTGAACTAAACTGTGACACAACATTATGTTCTCCACGCTGCTAAGGAAAGAACGGGCGTTCTTTTAAAAAGTTTTGTTTGTGTCAATCAGCCGCCCTGATGTTGCTGCTTTGACCACTCTGGATCTAAAGACGCTCCAAGACAAGCCTCTTCGCTGATGTCTCCTTACCGTTACACTGCAGAGATGGCTGGACCACACCTGATCGCACCTCTCACCTGACTTACCGTTACTCTTCAGACGCAACTGAACCACATCTCACCTGAATTTTAGGCAACTGCCCAACAGTTCAAAGGCTACAAGGTAACATGTGTTTCACGCCCAATTAGCATCCCGCCCCTTGCAGAGCCGATGCTCGGCTTCATCACCATCGGTTAACAACCAGGGGCCCCGTGGCGGCTGTCCCCTACCATATGGTCCCTGAATCACCTCCGCTTGCCTGGAAGCTCAGAGCCAACACCCGACACACACACACACACACAAACGAAACACCGTTATTATTATGATGCCACGGTTATGGCTGCCATTTGACGGCTCGTGTTCATATTTGCGAGGAAAGGGCAGCGATTTTAAATCGGCTCCAGAGGAAAATTCCAAGTTTTGACGAGACCGGAGCATGTTTATTCGAGTCGTAACTCGAGTGGCGTTGTTATTTTATAGCTTCGGCAGAAGCCGCTGGATGGTGTTTCTGGCTCACTTCAAGAGATCTGAAAATGCCTCGACTGTAGTGTTTACAACACAGTGCATTTGTTGGTGTAAAGAGAGTGTTTACAACACAGTGTATTTTTTGGTGTAAAAAGAGTGTTTACAACACAGTTTATTTGTCGGTGTAAAGAGAGAACAGTCTGGGAGAGGGAGCTCACAGCTCCTCTCTGGCCTCCTGCTGGTTCTAACACCAGACCATACAAGCTGTTTTGTTTTGTTGTGCTGTGTTTTGCGAGGCCCCAGCAAACTCCCTGTGAACTAAATAATGACTTGGAGAAAACATATGAATATTCATATATTTTTATTTTACATCATTTTCATCTTGATTGGTTGGAACGTTAGCTCGTTGTTTCGGTAGCTTTAGCTTTAACCTTCCCGGAACAAACTCGTAGCTCCCGTTACGGAGATTTACAGCAGTCAGTTGGGTGGCAGTAGATCGGGTCGCTAGCGGCTGATTGGGCCGGGCCCTCCAGCGTCCTCTAAACGCCGTCTCCCCGGGCGGTGATGGAGGAAGTCTGGTCCGGAGAGCGGCGAGGAGCGGAGCCGAGCGCTGCACATTTCATTGTCATGCTAATGTCTCGGCGTGTGACGCTTTGTCGCAAATAGGATTTAGCGTGCAGCGGGGCCCTCGCCAGACACCAACAGGGAAATCACACAAGGGTTTCACAAAAAAAACACTTTTATCATTTATTTATTTAGCTATACCGTGCCACCGGGAGTGCCGAATATAACGAATCTAAACGTATGTGGAGGTGTTGGGGGGGGGGGGGGGGGGGGCGTTGGAGACGGGTGGTGCTGGTGGTGTTTTGTAGGACAGCTGGGTAGAGAGGTCCTGTACGCACTAAAGTTACCGTGTGGGAGAAGTTGTGGACATAGCAGGCTGTTGTGTCTCCTTTATGGTGTCAGGGGTCATCGTAGCTTCCTTTATAACTAACACAGAAGAGAACTGTCCACTGTTGTTTGTGATCAACACTTAAAGGCTGTGTGTGTGTGTGTGTGTGTGTGTGTGTGTGTGTGTGTGTGTGTGTGTGTGTGTGTGTGTGTGTGTGTGTGTGTGTGTGTGTGTGTGTGTGTGTGTGTGTTTTAAGGGGTAGGTCAGAGATGTCAGAGATGTTGTATGTCTCGCTCTTCTCTTAATCACTGTGTGTCTTCTGTAGTGTGTGTGTGTCTGTGTATCTGATTGTGTCTAATAGTGTGTGTGTGTGTGTGTGTGTGTGTGTGTGTGTCTGTGTGTCTGTGTGTCTGTGTGTGTGTGTGTTAGCCAACTGTCATCATCAGTGTGTTCTCTGGTGTGACAGACACTATTCTGAAAACCCATAAAACATGACATCACAGGTCTGAGGGCTGGGACTGCATGGTTGCTTATATTTACTGTAGCATACTTAACGCACACACACAAACAAGTTCAGATAATAGCATAACACATATCTTTGTTCTAAGATAACATAACATACATTTATCTTTATTTGAGTTTACCACTGCTGAGGCCAGAGTCACACAGCAGCTGGTTTAAATACAGGTGTGGCTGATTAATTGTGACTAATTGGGTCAGTCCATTTCATTTTCTTATAGGGGGGGGGCAATGGAAAGACTTGTTTTGAAGGGCTGTGTCTTTAATAGTGTGTCGTTTGGTTAAGCCCAGTTAGAAGTCTCCCTCATGTTTGGAAGTAACTTCCTGTTTGTTTTATGTTCAGTGTCATTCACCCATCGTTTTATTCGTTTAACCGGTTTTATTTTTTCCTTTAAAAGGTGTTTATTTTCCAGTACTTGTTTTTGGGTGGAATAAAATGCCTTATTTTATTTTTGGGGGGGTGAAAACTGCCTGTGCTCAGTCCTTCACAGGAAGACATAGCAGGTAAAAACGTGCTACAGATGTATACCCCATAAAGGGCTGGAGGATGTCCAAACCTACTTAACATACAACTCCTGAAGCTACTGCTACTTGGCATACAACTCCTCATGCTTCTGCTAATTTACCTAACTCCTCATGCTTCTGCTAATTGACATAACTCCTCATGCTACTGCTACTTAACATACAACTCCTCATGCTACTTGGCATACAACTCCTCACGCTACTGCTACTTAACATACAACTCCTCATGCTACTGCTACTTAACATACAACTCCTCATGCTACTGCTACTTAACATGGTACTCCTCATGCTACTGCTACTTAACATTCAACTCCTCATGCGACTGCTACTTAACATACAATTCCTCATGCTACTGCTTCTTGGCATACAACTCCTCACGCTTCAGCTACTTAACATGCTACACTTCATGCTACTTAACATACAACTCCTCATGCTACTGCTGCTTAACATACAACTCCTCGTGCTACTGCTACTTAACATGCTACTCCTCATGCTACTGCTACTTAACAAACAACTCATGCTACTGCTACTTATCATACAACTCCTCATGCTTCTGCTAATTGACATAACTCCTCATGCTACTTAACATACAACTTCTCACGCTACTGCTACTGCTACTTAACATACAACACCTCATGCTACTGCTGCTTGGCATACAACTCCTCATGCTACTGTTACTTAACATACAACTCATGCTTTTGCTACTTGACATATAACTCCTCATGCTACTGCTACTTAACATACAACTCCTCACGCTACTGCTACTTAACATACAACTCCTCATGCTACTGCTACTTAACATACAACTCCTCACGCTACTGCTACTTAACATACAACTCCTCATGCTACTGCTACTTAACATACAACTCCTCACGCTACTGCTACTTAACATACAACTCCTCATGCTACTGCTACTTAACATACAACTCCTCACGCTACTGCTACTTAACATGCTACACTTCATGCTACTTAACATACAACTCCTCATGCTGCAAATAATTCAGAACTCTGCTGCCCGGATCATCACCCGCACTAACTCATCTGACCACATCACCCCCGTTCTCATTCAACTACACTGGCTTCCTGTGCGCTACCGGATTGACTACAAAAACCTCTTACTCACCTACAAAGCTCTCCACAATCTAACCCCCATCTACATCACTGACCTCCTTCAGGAGTACGCCCCCTCCCGCACCCTCCGCTCTTCCTCCGTTGGACTTCTCACCGTCCCCCGCTCACGCCTCAGCACCATGGGTGCTCGAGCTTTCAGTTGCTCGGCTCCCAGACTCTGGAACTCCCTGCCACTACACATCCGACAGTCTGATTCTATAACAACCTACAAAACCCAACTAAAAACCCATCTGTTTAAACTGGCTTATCCCTTATGAACGGTACCATCTTTCTTCCTTTCTTCATTTTACTTCCTGTTGTTTTTCTTGTTTTAAACCCTGCGGACACTTTGTGAAGTCCACTGTTTTTTACTTTTTTATATTTTTATAATTTTCATTTGACTGTAGCATACATGCTCTGTAAGGTGTCCTTGGGTGTCTTGAAAGGCGCCGAACAAATAAAATGTATTATTATTATTATTATTATTATGCTACTGCTACTTAACATACAACTCCTCATGTTACTGCTACTTATCATGCTACTCCTCATGCTACTGCTACTTAACATGCTACTCGTCTTGCTGCTGATGCTGATCACATTTAGCCTACTTGTCATATGATTCATCATACTACTGCTACTGCTGGTCATGCTACTAGGACTGTTAACATACTGCATGAGTCTCCAATAACTGAACCAGTGCAGTTCCTTTTACTGCCTTGTAGGCTAGCACCAAGGTCTTGAACTGGATGCAAGTAGCTAGCAGTGAGTAGCCAGTGGGAGGAGAGTACTAGGACTAGTTAAAATACTGCTGGTCATAGAACTAGTTAACATTCTGCTGGTCATACTACTAGGACTAGTTAACATACTGCTGGTCATACTACTAGGACTAGTTAACATACTGCTGTTCATACTATGAGGACTAGTTAACATACTGCTTGTCATGCAACTGCTAAAGCTTATAACTACTTCTACTGCTTTTCATACTAGTACTAAAGATAATGTAACATGCTACAGATGAATGCCCCATCAAGGGCTGGAGAATGTCCAAACCTGCTTAACATACAACTCCTCTACTGCTAAAGATGCTAAAGATACTGCTAAAGATAATACTAGTGCTACCATTTAACAGCCTACAACACCACAGCAACCGCTCTTTTAACATGAATTGTACCTCTTTACTACATTAGGAAAGCTTTTGTTGGTTTTAACATTTTCTACTAGCAGCTTTTCATTCCCACCCTTTATTAACAGGCAATACAATTTGTGTTCATCACTTTTCAAGTGGTTGGTGACAATGGTCAACAGGTTGGTGACAATGGTTTCAACCTTGATCCTTAGGCACGCAAATATGTACCAGGTAAGAGTGATGCAGATGCCCCATCACTAACACAGCAGACAAAGGGAGAGTCCAAGCAGAAAGTCCAAGGTCAGGCACAACAGACTGAGGGGCAACGGTGAAAGATTCACAAAAACATCAGCTCTCTGATCTCTTTAAATGATTGATTCACTGGGATGACAGTCGCTGGGGGCTGCTGGGGAGTGGGGTGAATACCTCTTAGTTATTATTAACACAGATGGCACACCGTGTTATTTAGTGGGACTATTAAGGGATTTTCAAGCACAATAAAATAGCTTTTAGCATTACAGCGTGAAACAGACCGTACTGGATATTCGTCAGTATGGTCGACCAGAAGGGGGGGGGGGGGGGTGGTGTGTGTGTGTGTGTGTGTGTGTCATTTAATCCACTTTAATCCTCACTCATAGTGAGGTCACGAAGGCCATCCGGTTGACTCGTACGCCGGGATCAAACCCGGTACCGAGCCGCTACACTGTCCAACCCGGAGATGGGTGGTTGTCTGTGTGTACGTAGATCAAAGAGGATCAAATCTTTTTTAGAGCCCACATTCTCTCAGCCACTCAAAGGGGAAAGCGTTAGTCAGATGTAATTACAAATCCAGGCTGTACGAGATGTTTGGCTGCAAGCGGTCCTCTTTGTTCTGAGAGCATTGGAGTGTGTTTGTTTTCTCCATCAATGGCAGACGTTCTCTGTCAGCGTATTTCACACCGTAGGCTGCGGGATCGCACCGCCGGATCGTACGTCAGATATCCTTTCAAGACTTATCACACACACACACACACGCTCTCACACACTCTCTCTCTCTCTCTCTCTCTCTCTCTCTCTCTCTCTCTCTCTCTCTCTCTCTCTCTCTCAGTGCTGGCAGGTCATAGTCGAGGAAGATCCGTCCGTGTGGGAGGCATCCATCTTCCCCTTATTTGATTTTCTTTTTCTGACTTTAAACACTTTATTCACCTTGTTTACCTCCCCTGAACGTTTCCACCCAGCTCTTTACTAGAATGTTCTCTCCACCATCCATCACAACCTCCTTAACCGGTCCTGTGTGTTCGTTGGTTTTAACTTTAATAGCATCCACGTAGCTTCAGATGTAGCTGCCGGGGGGGGGCGACATATCTAGGACACACGCACTCTCTCTTAACGTAATGTTAACATTTTGTCTGTGATTTTGAAGAGCTTCGGTAGCCTAGCGGGGTCGCCTCCTAGCCTTAGGGCTATAGTGATGACCTCTGACCCCTCTACCAGCTGCTCCTTGCAGACATTTTGCTGAGTTCACCTGGGCTTCAAGTGGATAAAAGCCATAAAGTACAGCAACGTGTCATTACAAGGGGATGGGGCAGAAGGCCGCATTATCCCTGACATTTATATCGAGTCACATAGCAGAAGATTTTGACCCAACAACATGTGAGTGAAAAAGAACAGAATACAAACTAATGCACAGAGTTCTGAACAGATGGTAATGGAGGATTTATCAATCACATATATCTGGTCACACTGGTTTAATTCTGGTCCAACTCCAACTCCGCTAGTGAATGAAGATGACGATGATGTCATCCGGTGTGTGTGTGTGTGTGTGGTGTGTGTGTGTGGTGTGGGTCATTACTGTGTTGGACTGGAGGAGGGATCTTGAAAGCCATTAGCCCCCCTCTGGTCACCTCCACCCAGCGATCCATCTGCTCCACTTACACATTCCCTCGGTCCTCTTGCTGTCCTCCTCCTCCTCAGGGATGACCCCTGTCACCATCACCACACCCTCCTCTTCCCTCGTCTCCCACTTCCCACCTCGCTCACCTCCACCACACGACACCTTCCACAGCGAGATGGAAGGGGCTTGGTTACGCTCCATCCACCGCACCGCAGAGGGGCAGCTGGCATGCTCCACCCTAACGAAGCGCTTCCATGTGTATGTGTGTGTGCACACGTGTGTTGCATTGTTACAGCCAATCATGTTCAAGTAAAGTTTCAGTGGTAGCGGGCTATGTTGGCCATTAACGTAATGATGTAATGTGTATTTCCTGTCTGTTATGTTTCGCTTCCACTATCTTCAGCCACAGTGTTTTGGCTACCACTGAAAATGTTATATATTTATATAATTACAGGATAATCTTGCAGTACCAACCTGCTGTACCGTGACGACACACTAGCTGACTGTCCAACTTTCAAATTGCACCGATGAGGGCTCACATTCACAGTTTGTCCATGATTGATATGTTGTTTTTTTACAAATAGAATTGTCATCCTATTACCGCTTTATTATATTTCATATAACCTGGATGAGGACCCTTCATCGTCCTCATCATCTCCATATACTACACAACAGTATTGCATTCAACATTACCAGCCCTGACATCTAAATCTGTTGGATTGAATCCTCTTTTTTTGGTCACATACATGTACACACCCAGTGAAATGTTCCTCTGCATTTAACCAATCCTAGTATTAGAAGCAGTGGGCAATGGGACTATTTTATATATACAGTGCCTGGGGAGCAGTGTAAGGGGTCTGGTGCCTTGCTCAACGGCACCTCGGCAGTGCCCAGGTGTTTCAGGGACTTGAACTGGCCGCTTTCCTGTTCCTAAGCCCAAGTCCCAACAGACTGTGCTACTGCCTTCATATGCAGCTCAGTAACATGTAACATCACCGTTACACTGGCCCTGACACCCAGCTCAGTAACATGTAACATCACCTTTACACCGGCCCTGACACCCAGCTCAGTAACATGTAACATCACCGTTACACTGGCCCTGACACCCAGCTCAGTAACATGTAACATCACCGTTACACCGGTCCTGAAACCCAGTTCAGTAACATGTAACATCACCTTTACACTGGCCCTGACACCCAGCTCAGTAACATGTAACATCACCTTTACACCGGCCCTGACACCCAGCTCAGTAACATGGAACATCACCGTTACACTGGCCCTGACACCCAGCTCAGTAACATGTAACATCACCTTTACACCGGCCCTGACACCCAGCTCAGTAACATGGAACATCACCTTTACACCGGTCCTGAAACCCAGCTCAGTAACATGGAACATCACCTGTTATGATGTAGCCTCGCCTCATTCCTCTCTGGACACTTAGGCAGTTAAACGGGCGGGAAAACGGTGAGGGACCGGGGCGTGTGGCGGCGTCAATCTCAGAGCCGGGTGATTGATGTCGTAACAATGCGCCCCAACCGGCGTGTGTCACGCACCGACTGCAGCGACTAAACCGCCGCCGTGGCTAAAAATTTTAAAGAGCCGCTGAGGCGGTGATTTATGTTCTGGTGGCCAGCCCTTAGCTGCTGTAATGGAGTTGTGTTTAACCCCCGCGTGCTCACTCGCTAACTTCCACCTCGCCGCCACAGAGAGAGAAGCTATTTGTCAGTGGCTTCTCCTCCCAGTGGCTATCTGAGGCTAAAGTATGTCAATAAAGCAGCTCCTGGTGGTGCTTCCCCCCCTCTGAGGGACAGTGCCAGGAGGCGAACTTCTTGGGCTGTTCTGGTTCTACCCAGAACTCCAGGAAGGACGGGAGAGGAATAATCTGTCTTTACTGGAGGATTCTCTCCCAGCAAAACAGGGTTTTTCTGTAGAGCCATGAGGTCCCAGCAGTAGTTATTGCAACAATACCATAATACTAAGTTACATCACACCGCACCTTTGTATGAATGTATATTTTTACAATTTTACAATTGCTGATGTGTGTTAAGAGTGATCGTGCAGGATTGCAGAATCAGAATCAGAATAAAGGCATTCCAATTCTGATGACGGGACAGTGATGCCATGATGGACATGGTTATCAAAATGTCAACACGCCTTCTTGGTTCTGTTTGATCGTTTGTTTGATGACTGGAAAGGGGAAATCTTCCCAGATCCTTCCTCGTAGCGCTAAGTTGATTATCTAAGTAGATAAGGTATTATAGATGGGTAGTTATTGTTCTAGATATTGTTATATATTGTTTGCCAACTTATGGTAGTTTTCCCTTGCTGTACTTTTACCTGAACTTATTGTACTTCTCTAGTTCGGTTCTTGGAGACTTATTAGAAATGAAATGCACTTTTGAGTTGTTCTCTTACCTTCCTTTGTTGAAACACATTATTGTAAGTCACTTTTCCGATTATTGATATGAATTGTATTCAAAAACTCATTCCAAAAAAATCATTACGAATGAATAAATATAACCCTCATCTGTAGCGAGGGACACATCAACCGTGTGACCCTCAACCAGAAACAACCGGGCCCCTTTTGTCTCGTTTTGTGTTAATAATTAAGCAGAACAATCTGTTTTTGTGAGAGACCGTTTACAGCCCCGAGCGCTAACTGCTGCAAGAATAATGTCCGGCCAGCTGAACCGCGGCTAGCCCAGACACCAGTTGGTGATACAAAAGGGTTGTGGCTGAGGCGTCTGTCTGGCGAATATGACATCACACCCCTGCGGGCCTCATGTCATGAAATGTGAAGTCATGTCTCCTCAGCAAAATGATACCCTGAGCTCAGCATTAGGCAGCGTCCCCTCGCGTTCCGCTAAGCTAATACATTTTTATAAGCCGTGGCAGGCCCCATAAAAGATGCCACACTATGCAAATGATGAGGTCATTTCCCACGACGTATATCGTTGTTGCCGACAGTCGGGGAACAGAAGTGTGTCACAATATAGATGTTGGCCGGTGGTTCTCCTTCCCCAACTTGTAGCAGGAGTAGTGTGTCCATGTGCTCCTAACTCTGGAGGAGGAGCAGCATAAGTGGCGACCAACAAAGGCCTTGAATCAGCCTTATAAATCCCTCAACTATCTAGGAGGAATTCTGGGTAATCTTCATAACTCCTACTTCTTCACGCTGCTTGGCTCTCCTTTGCCCTCACCATGACATGTCCCACACTGACCAATGGTTCACCAGGACGTCTCACACTGACCAGAGGTCACGAGGACGTCACACTGACGAGAGAGAGAGAGAGAGAGAGAGAGAGAGAGAGAGAGAGAGAGAGAGAGAGAGAGAGAGAGAGAGAGAGAGAGAGAGAGAGAGAGAGAGAGAGAGAGAGAGAGAGAGAGAGAGAGAGAGAGAGAGAGAGAGAGAGAGAGAGAGAGATTTAAAAGCATCCTGAAGAACCTGAAAATAAAGAATTAAATAAGGAGAGAGGAGACTGCTGGCTTGGGTGATCTTTTTATTTATTTATATGTATACCATTTTGTTCATTCCTGAGGAGGGCTCATCTGGGCTGGAGGGACCCGGCTCATTAGGGAGTTTGTGGTCGGTGTGTTTGCAGCCCCCCCTACCCTTTTAGATAGCCTCCTTATTTCTCTCTCTCTCGTCTTTATTTCTTTACCCCTTAGCTTCTCGCTTCTCCCATTGCATTTAGTGTCTTTAAAAATCCAACAACGTCTGTGGACCTCGTCCAATTGATCCGATCGGTCCGGGGCCGGTGGTTCTAGGGCCCGGTCATTCTGGGGCCCGAGCGTTCTGGGTCAGAGGCCCAAAACCCGATAAGTAATTATTTTTCTTGCATCTGGCTGTGTTTCTGATCGTAAAAAACCAAATGCGTCGTATGGGAATGCTTGGTTATTCTGAACACTTTTCCTGCAAAAATAATCATCAAAACAAGCAAAAAAACGAATTCCCTTATTTACACTCAATAATAAAAGGCCAGTTAGTTTTTTTCATTTCTGTACATTTCGCTGTGTTAGAAGTCGATTAAACATGGTGCGATAAAATAGACCCAAAATAAAAGTGCATTGTGCAACCACTAAAACTAACACATTAGGCCTGAAGCTCTTAACTGCTTTAGGGAACACTTAACACTTTAAAGAGCTTGTATTTTGGCACCAAGACATTTTAAAAAACGACACCGTGGACCCTCCCACTTGTGATGTCACAAGCGGATATATATTTGTTGTATGTCAGATCAACTCAGGTTGGTTAGATCTATACAGCTGAGCTTACACATATGATCGGTCAATCTGACCATGTTCTGTCAAGTGAGTTCACTGTAAAACATATGATCAGTCAATCTGACCATGTTCTGTCAAGTGAGTTCACTGTAAAACATATGATCAGTCAATCTGACCATGTTCTGTCAAGTGAGTTCACTGTAAAACATATGATCAGTCAATCTGACCATGTTCTGTCAAGTGAGTTCACTGTAAAACATATGATCAGTCAATCTGACCATGTTCTGTCAAGTGAGTTCACTGTAAAACATATGATCAGTCAATCTGACCATGTTATGTCTAGTGAGTTCACTGTAAAACATATGATCAGTCAATCTGACCATGTTCTGTCAAGTGAGTTCACTGTAAAACATATGATCAGTCTATCTGACCATGTTATGTCTAGTGAATTCACTGTAAAACATATGATCAGTCAATCTGACCATGTTCTGTCCAGTGAGTTCACTGTAAAACATATGATCAGTCAATCTGACCATGTTCTGTCCAGTCAGTTCACTGTAATGCCTTCAGGCAGGCATTATAACAAACCACTACTCTTAAGTTCTTTATTCCTTCTGCGATCAGGATACTAAATGTAGACAGTAGTCATTTAAAATGACCATTACACTGTTATTTACTCATACAAACTATGGCAAAGGTTATCATTTGTCAATCTACTGCTACTCCTTGTTGCTTGTATGTTGCTAATTTAAATAATTAACATATCATTTACAAAATTATTTTTATCTGCGAGTGTCATCCTAAATATTTTCTTGTGTTGTCATGGTACACTTCAAATTAACTGCCCTTCTACGGATAAAAAAAGTTGTCTGAACTGAACTACGTCAGGTGGGTGGACACTCATCACAATCCACCTACACTGTGGGCTCTCCCACATTTGTGATGTCATAATTTTTGGCTATCTTTCAAAAATCCCCTGCGGCTATAGCTTCATTGCCTTCACACCTCGTGGTGACATAAGGGGTCCTTTAACTGTCGCCTGTGGGCGCCAAATAACACTTTCGCTTTCCTCCTCCTGCATCACAAAGCTGGTTGAAGTGTCCGAGTGGGAGGGGCCCCTGTGTGCGGGGAAAGCGTTCACTTTCCATTTGGCTCACGTTGCAGAGGCCACTGATGGTCCATAATGCGCTCTCATTAGAACACATTAAGTCCAGCGGGGCCCCCAGACCTTCGCTTTCCGCTGACGCTGGGGCACACAGGGCCCTTTGAAATGTGTCTCAATCAGCAGCTTGTTTGGGATCGAGTTTCTTAAACGTGTGTGTGTGTGTGTGTGTGTGTGTGTGTGTGTGTGTGTGTGTGTGTGTGTGTGTGTGTGTGTGTGTGTGTGTGTGTGTGTGTGTGTGTGTGTGTGTGTGTGTGTGTGTGTGTGTGTGTGTGTGTGTTGCGTTCCAGACGTCCTCATCAACACAGAAATGAGAATTAAACGTTTTGTCTCCAAACTTGGCGGACGCTACGTTCTAGCTACAGCCTTCGCTGTGTCGAGAGCTAACTGGCGAACAAAACAATACGACGGTGAGTGACATTAATTTATCCGCAGGTTAATTAAAGAACACCATGTATGTATGTGTGTGTGTGGATTACAATTTGCAATTTTATGTTTTCGTTGTGGGCGTCGTTGCCCCCAGCCATGGTGTAATTTATTATCTCTCCAAATCCTATTAGCCGTGATCGTAGCGCTATTATGGTTCCAAGCTAATCACCATGGTAGCATAGCGTAGCTTCTGTAGTAGCTAACGGCACTTCAGTCAAAAGCAGCATTAAGCAGAGAAAACCATTCAAAACTGCATTCAAAATGACTTATTCAACCCCTCATCTACAGTTCATAATTATATATATATATTATATGATATGTATGTATTAGTTGCTTAAGTCCATGGAGATCTGCCATAAACGTGTAGATACTAGTAAATATGCATACATATCAACTTTTCAAATGTAAACCTTTATATTGATGTATATTTACTAGTATCAATACTAAAGCTTCTAGTTTATATACGTCATTATAAACGTATAGATACTACTAAATATATTAACGTATTCCTTCTGCATCCTCCAACCTTCTACCTTTTGTACCGTTTTCTAATGTGTTCCTCTGATGTCTAATGTATTCTAATGTATTCTACATCACATCAGACTGTGCGTGTGCGTGTGCGTGTGCGTGTGCGCGTGTGTGTGTGTGTGTGTTACATACATTGAGTGTGTGTGCAGTTCTGTGCGGTTCCCTCCCAGCCCCTGGGGTAATGTGTCACGGTAGAAAGAGCTACAGTATATATATATAGAGATATAGATATATATAGATATATATAGATATATAGATAGATATAGATATATAGAGAGAGAGAGAGAGAGAGAGAGAGAGAGAGAGAGAGAGAGAGAGAGAGACTCTCTCTCTCCCCCCCTGTTTTACATGGAAGTCTCTTCCCAAGCGTGCAGCGTGGACATACACACACACTCCATCAGCATGACGCTCCCTGGCCGGGCCCCAACGCGCGTTGAGTTACGACATTATGTTGGCTCCAGACGGCCCCTTGCTTTTAATCACCTGACGTGATGTCGAGTCGCGGCTAACGGAACCGCCGCGCGACCCGCTCAGTCAGCGACGCCCCAGTTGTGATGTCACAGATCTCCACTTATTATTCAGTCGTCAGGCGGTTACAGGTGCACAATTGTTATGCACATTTATTATTGTTTATAATTATATTATTGTATTGTTGACGCTGACTGATGCTCTCGGTCAATCCACAAATATTAGTGTGCACAATTATAAGGCAACTCAATTACAAAAATATTTTTTCCCAACTCACTTGATTCTCAATTTATTTTTTGAGAAAGTAAGAAAATATATATCAATAACAGTAATATTTTCGGTCTTTCAAAAAATATTCAGTGACCAATATATGCTTTATGTTTTATACTTTGAAACAAAACAGGGAACAAAATCTCCAGACTCTCTCAAACTAAATAAATAAAATGCAATAAGTAATGGATAAACAAAAAAGTGGAATCAATAAATGAGCTAATTAGCTTTTTGTGAACACAGATCTCTAATTAACCTCTCTGGTGCCGCTGGACACGCAGCAGATAAACAGACCATGCATACAGATGGATATTGACACAGTGCTTTAGGAACGTATTGTTGGGCTATTTCCCAGAATCCTTTGCTGTTGCGCTAGCTCCCTGTTTATCGGAGTGTGTAATTAATCCATAACTAGGAGCGTAATGCAGGCCCACATAAAAACAAACACATCTTCAAACTCATAATTTAGACATGATGGAGTTTCACCAGACACTAAAGTGTACAGTGACTTACGCAGAGGTTCCATAAATCGTCATCCTTCACATATCTCCCTCTCCTCCCTCCGTAGTGGGAGTCTGTCTGGTCTCACGTGTCCAACATTAACCGTGATATATAATTATAATATACACCGCAGGAGGACCAAGCAGAGAGAGGTGAACCTGAGGAAACGTGTGTGTGTGTGTACTAATGTATATAATCTGTTACATTTGATATCGTAGAAACAATGAGGAAACACTCTGATTGGTTCTTGTTTATCCCTGTCACAGGCCTTCGAACACTCTGATTGGTTCATGTGTCCCAGTCACAGGCCCTCCAACACTCTGATTGGTTCATGTGTCCCTGTCACAGGCCCTCCAACACTCTGATTGGTTCATGTGTGTTCCTGTCACAGGCCTTCGAACACTCTGATTGGTTCATGTGTGTCCCTGTCACAGGCCTTCGAACACTCTGATTGGTTCATGTGTGTCCCTGTCACAGGCCCTGCAACACTCTGATTGGTTCATATGTGTCCCTGTCACAGGCCTTTCTACACTCTGATTTGTTCATGTGTGTCCCTGTCACAGGGTGATTTGTGTTAAGGCTGTAGCTGTGCTTCAACTGTTAGTTTGTATGTAATTATGTATTATATACGCTGTGGCTATAGTTTATCTGTGATTTACATTTTGTCATTTGTCACATTTTGGTTTTCACATGAGGTTTTTACATGGTATAGCAGGCCTGCTGTGACCCAGCGATGGGTTAAGTTATGTTTTAACTAGTTCTGTTGGTAGACGTGTCTTAATCACTTCATCTGTGTACCGGTCTTACCTTGATACTCCTTGGCCTATTCTCAACGGAAAATGCATTCAATATATTGGCTGAATACCATGTAGCAGACAAACCATGGCTTCATCAAGGCAAAGGAAAACATAAAGTGAACACACGCAAGAGTGAATAGAAGTTCACCTCACCATGTAGCACACCGTGGGCGGAGCAGAGCACTTGTCTCTGAGGCAATCACCATTACCAAACAGCCGGCAAATAATCAGGTTTTTTGAAGGTGGGCTGTTCGGAGCGGGCTCCTCGTCTGAGCGTGAATGTAGCGCTGATGTGAGCTCTCACAGGAGTTGGATAATCACGTGTCCAGGCATCATCTCAGCTCGGCGTTCCTCTTCAGATAGGCTGACTTACACAGCCTGGAAATTGCAGCTCTGTGAGTCTGGTGTCAGGCAAATGACTGGTATTACCTTAATGGTGGGGAATAAACAATTGAGTGGGATTGAAGCTGGGGGAGAACTCTGGAGGAGAGATGGAGGAGAGGAGGGCTGAGCTCTGTCCTCCTCTGAGTGTTCACAGGAGACATTTTACCAAGGACCTGGAGGGGTTCAGTGTGGTCAAGCCCAGTCTAGACCTGTCCGGTCTGTTACACTATGTGTTTCTCTGGTTAGGTAATAGGATGTTACCACATGAGGGTCTGTGCACAGTGTTGTTATTCAGTGGTGTCTGTGAGGAACTACCACCTTCCACATCACTGAGAGGTGTTCTCCTCCGGAGAGCATCTCGTCCAGAGCTATGGAAGTTTAACCAAACCATGCTCGGTCCACAGTAAACTGATGTCAACAACGAAGAAAGCTATTGCTTTCTCTCTCGGGATTGATGGGGCAAGAGCTTGGGATATGAAGTGGGTCAACATGTCAAACAAGAGGGCCTGGGTTCGATTCCCACAAAGTATCCTTAACATTCACCACCCTCTATCTCTGTTGGCCCGCCCTCCGCCTCCAGATGTCCCCGGTCTTTCATCACCTGACGACAGTTGGCTAATCGCTTGTTTATCTGTTATGTAAGGAAATCCATCTACCCCATCTGAGTACCACGAGTTGTCATGGCGATGACCAATGGGCCGATAAAGATGACAAATTACGTAGCCATGCGGCTACAACAGCAGTTGGGTAGCGTGGATGGGAGTGCCTTCGCCACATAGGTACATAACAGCCGCTGTTGAGAAATGGTCTCTGGTACTAGCCTTGAAACAAGCGCCTCCTTCTCGGAGGGAGGCAAGGTGGGAGAAAGACCGAGATAGAGAGACAGAGAGAAAAAGAGACAGAGGGAGAGAGACTGAGGGGGGGGGGGGAAGGGAGGGAGACAAAGACATGGAGGGAGAGGGAGGGAGGGAGAGACATGGAGAGAGAGTGAGAGAGAGATTGACTGACAGTGGGTTGATTTATTTCCTTGTCTTATCCTGTCGCGTGTCCCTTGTCTCATGTGGCGTGAATATCTGGCTGTTCATCTGCCCTGTTCCTTCATTTATCCATCCATTTCTCTCTCTTCCTCCCTTCTCTTTCTCTCCTTCATCCATCGATCTACCCTGCGTGTATATAGGACAGTGGCGAAGCGTCAGGGCCTTCAAGGTATTCAGAGAAGACCACGGAACTCTCAGATGAAACCAAAGAAAATCGAATTAATTGTATAAATAAAATGTAATACAATTTAATAAAATTTAATACAATTTTAATAAAATGAATAAATGAGAATCGTATCTGTGTTGTTGATCTGGTATATTACAGTGTTACGTTGATTTGTTTGTCTTTCTCGGATGCATTTGAGTGGTTTTGTGTTAGAAAAACAATGCAACCAATCACATATTTTTCTAGGTTGCTGGGAAGAATATCCTTCAACCTAAGTACTCCCGCATGCTTTGGCCCTTAGACTGAATGAGAGCGTACGTTTGGATTAACAATTTGATCAACCAATCATATAGTGATTTGTAGCCAATGGGCGTATTCTTTCAGATTTCCCCACAGGTCCATAGTGCGCTAGAAGGTATACTGGCTTGAGACTTGAGGATCTAGCGTAGTGCTACGTTGTTTTTTTCTACGTAGGTTTTTTATGTCGAAATGGCAACAGGTGAAGATGACGTTGTTGAGGAATTGTTGTTAGTACCCTTTTCAAGACGACCATTCAGTGAAAAGATGGACATTATAAAAATGTTTTAACGATCCCCGTCACCACTGCATCTGTGGAAAGGACATTTGAATATTATAAAAACATATGGAGGAACAGAACAGGATGACTCACTGCATTAGCTTCCTTAGCTATTGAAAGGCAACTTCTTTTAGATCTGAAAAGCAGTGATCAGCTTTATGACCGGGTTATCGAAACATCCAGAAGGACAGGAGAATGGATTTGGACTTTAAGTGAACATCATTGGTGAGTGAGACTCATTTGTCTTTGCTGGTTTTGTCTCAGTGTTGTGTCTCGTTGAGCTGGTTGTTGCATTTTGTTTCCTACACACTTGTTGACTGATTAGTTAATGGCTGTCTTGGGTTTGTTAAGCATTGTTGTGCATTTGAATTGAGAGTTTGGACTTGATCGTTCTTTGCATCGCTTAACGTGAAAAGACTTAAGACGAAAAAAGAAAGAAAGTTAACTAAAAACTAAGAGTTACAAAACCGCGACCAATAATACCAAATTTCTCTGGCATATGTCTTGTCATTAGCACTTTCACCTGTCAAAATATCTCAACTTAAATCCTCCCATTATGGACATTATGTTACATTGAGTGTTTTCCTCTGTATTGAGCCAGTAATGAAAAGTCTTAACGCAGCTTTATGAGAGGAAAACACTTAATGTAACATAACTTCCGTAATAGTAGGATTTAGGTTTTGATATTTTGACAGGTGTAAGTGCTAATGACATGTGACATGCTAAGAGATGCTAATGACATGCTAAGACATATGCCAGAGACATTTGGTGATTATCCATCGCTGTTTTGGAACTTTAAGTTACGTTAAGCCTTTTCACGTTAAGCGTGTTACACCGTCCCTTTCATCGATAGCCTGTGTGTGGTGGTGCTGTATTAGGCTGTTACTTAACTACATAGACACTGCTTTGACAACTATAGTCAACTTGGAAATTGGCTGCGACAATCTTATCTGCCTAAATGAGATAACGCATAAAGTGACTGCCTCCGTGACGTCCGTCTGACTAGAACAACCGAATGTTCGAATTTGGGGGGTGGTGGTGGTGGTCTACAGAAGGTCCAGTTGTGATAGACACGGTTCGCCACTGATATAGGATAAACCTTACTTTGAGTGTGTGTGTGTGTGTGTGTGTGTGTGTGTGGCATATGTGGTTTGTTAGTCGTTCTTTTGTTGGTTTGTTTTGTTTGGAAGCCATTGACACAAATTCTGGTGTGCAGCCCCCCCCCTGTGTTTGACTTGAAGCACGGTTAACATCGTGGGGTTTTCTCCCAGAATTCAGCACAGCAGTGGGATCTTCCCCCTCCCCCCCTGCACCCTCCCCCATTTCTCGTCTCCCTCTGGTGTTGCTGGCTATTGGGAGGAGGAAGGCGGATGGGGGGGGGGGAGGGGGGGGTGTTTGGTGTGTAAATTGCATGTTTGTTTGACACGTCGTGTCTGTCATCACAACAAAAGCGGTGGGGAGTTTATGAAGTTGGTAACGGCAAACTATTATTTTCTGTTTATTCTGTCTCTCTCTCTCTGTCGCTCTCTCTACCCCCCTCACCATCTCTCTCTGTCTTTCTCCCTCTCTCCCACACCCACTCTCTGTCTCTCTTCCCCTGTATCTCCCCATCTCACTCTCTCTCCATCTATTACTTTCCCTCTAGCTGTCTCTCACTTTTCTTATGTTCTCCATGTTCCTTTTCTCTTTTTTTGTTTCCTAGTCTCTATTTTACTCTCACCCTCTCTCTATATATCTATCTCTCTCTCTCTCTCTCTCTCCTCCAGCATCACTTCCTCTCTCTCGGTAGTCGTGGTAACCCTAGGGTGCTCCGACTGAAGCTGAGCACATCCATTCTGTTTTCACTTCTGTAAACAATCGCTGTTGTGGTTTTGGCTCGGCTGGTTTTCTGGATGTGAGGAGAAGGAGAAGACTTGTGCCCTGAGTGATGTGTTATTGACATGTGTTCCATACACACAGGAACACAACTAATCATGTTGATCCGTCTGACTTTATAACCCCGGGGGGTGAGGTTTGCGGTCTGTTGTCAGAAATGATACCCTGGGACCTCATATCTACCAGGCCTGTTTGAACCTAACTCTTGTGAGTTTTCACATACGTGTGTGTGTGTGTGTGTGTGTGTGTGTGTGTGTGTGTGTGTGTGTGTGTGTGTGTGTGTGTGTGTGTGTGTGTGTGTGTGTGTGTGTGTGTGTGTGTGTGTGTGTGTGTGTGTGTGTGTGTGTTACATTGTACACAACAACTGATGAGCCTTCTGCATGTTCATGGGAACCAAACAAAGCATTTTTTATTATTTCATATTTTTATTTAATTGGGGTATGGGTTAAATATGGGAAAATCTGCCACTTCTCATAGCTATACTAACTCTAACTAACTATAATTAGAAATAGGGCAGTTGTAATAATAATAATAATGGCGGCTTTTATATAGCGCTTTTATATAGCGCTTTTATCCAAAGCGCTTTACAAGTCATGCCTCACATCACCCATTCATACACCGACGGCGGAGTCAGCCATGCAAGGAGACAGCCAGCACGTCAGGAGCAGTTAGGGTTAGGGTGTGTTGCTCAAGGACACCTCGACAGTTTTTGCTAGGAGGAGCCGGGGGAGTTGTAGGGAGTTGTAGGGTTGCTGTTTGGATCCTGTGGCTCCTCAAAACGTTTCAAGGTGTTCTGGAGCAAGGCAAATCAACTGAACTACTCTTGATAACGTGTGTGTGTGTGTGTGAAGCTGGATGAAAATCTTCCACATTAACCCCTGTATCTCCCTCGGGACAGACAGGGCTTCACCTAAAGGGAATTCTGGGGAATTGTCACCTGGGGAGAGAGAGATGACTCTTCCCCTGACAGAGAGAGAGATGACTCTTCCCCTGACAGAGAGAGATGACTCTTCCCCGGGGAGAGAGAGATGACTCTTCCCCGGGGAGAGAGAGATGACTCTTCCCCTGGAAGAGGGAGATGACTCATCCCCTGGGAGAGGGAGATGACTCTTCCCCTGGGAGAGAGAGATGACTGTTCCCCTGGGAGAGAGAGATGACTCCTCCACTGGGAGAGAGAGAGATGACTCTTGCCCTGGGAGAGAGAGATGAATCCTCCCCTGTAGGAGATAGGACAACTCCTCCCCTGCACATCAGAAGAGATCGGCCCTTTTCTCCTAAAACTCTTGAAACACTCAACCCGTGGTTCTTTAAATGTGTTATTCGTCACTGGCTGTTCTAGTTTTCCGTTGGCCCGTTTACAAGGATTATTAAATTGGCTCCTTCACTGCCCATCACCATATTTTCACATGTCTGGCACATTTTCCTCATTAAAATAAACAGCAGCTGCCAAGTAAGTCGAACTGTCCACACACTTTAAAATTTAAAACATTTTAACGCGTTAGGATTGAGAGGAAGGTTTGGATGCAGTGAGAGACAGAGCACAATACATAGTGTACACACACACACACACACACACACACACACACACACACACACACACACACACACACACAACACACAACACACAATAGGTGTAAATAGGTCATGATGGCTAAATATGTCTAAATATAACCATAACACGTAACCCCTCCGTTACTTGCAACATGGACAGCGCCTCAACGCGCTGGACCTTACTAGCACCATGGACAGCGGCTCATAGCGCTGGGGCTTACTAGCACCATGGACAGCGCCTCATAGCGCTGGGGCTTACTAGCACCATGGACAGCGCCTCATAACGCTGGACCTTACTAGCACCATGGACAGCGCCTCAACGCGCTGGACCTTACTAGCACCATGGACAGCGCCTCATAGCGCTGGACCTTACTAGCACCATGGACAGCACCTCATAGCGCTGGACCTTACTAGCACCATGGACAGCGCCTCATAGCGCTG
This sequence comes from Muraenolepis orangiensis, assembly GCA_027704905.1. Lineage (NCBI taxonomy): Eukaryota > Metazoa > Chordata > Actinopteri > Gadiformes > Muraenolepididae > Muraenolepis > Muraenolepis orangiensis. Next base: position 11,571,224 of record CM051021.1, on the reverse strand, counting down.
GACCTTACTAGCGCCATGGACAGAGACACACAGCGCTTCCTTTACTAGCACCATGGACAGCGCCTCATAGCGCTGGACCTTACTAGCACCATGGACAGCGCCTCATAGCGCTGGACCTTACTAGCGCCATGGACAGAGACACACAGCGCTTCCTTTACTAGCACCGTGGACAGCGACGCATAACACTAGTCACTAAATTCTTCATTAATTATTTCGTTCTTTCTTTCTGTCCTTCCTCTGTCTCTCTTTCTCTCTCTTCCATTCATCATTCATTCTTTCTTTCCTCCGGTCTTTATATTCCCAATGTTCCCAATCTTTTTTTTTTTTTTTTTCATTATCTCTTCCCTTTATTCTGTCTTTACTTCCTTTCTTCCTCCCTCGCTTTCCTTCTCTTTCTCTTCCTGTAAACTCTCCTCTCAGTAGGATCTGGACGATCTGGTCACATGCAGATTATCCTCCTGCTGCTCATATGCTCTGGTACCACCATTCACCATCCTCATCATGTCGTCATGCCCTCAGCCAGACGGGTCCTCTTCCTCCAGCTGTCCCTTCTTTGGTCCAAAAAGGTCAGCCTTCTTCTCCCCCCCCCCCCCCTCGAGGCAATGTCCTGCCTCAGGCGGCTCCCACCATGCTCGTCAGGCGGCGAGCTCAGGGTGTCGGGACACGGTGTCCTGCGGCCTTCAGACGACGCTCCTCGATCTTGTCAGTCGCTCTCGCCGTGCCTCCGTGGGCAGAACTGACCTTGGCTGGCATACAGTTTGCACGGGAGGCAGGACATTCAGCTCTCACACGTACACACACATCCACACGCACATGCACACACACGCACACACACACTTGCACACACATACACACACCGGTACCCACCCACACGCACGCACACACCCACACCGACGTCAGGGCCCAGAGCCGTATAGTCAGCAGACTGTGTAATGGCCGCCGGAGGGTCACTAGCATGTTAGCGTGTTTGGCTCAGACTCCACATCCCATTTGTTTGTAGATTGTTTCCTCTGGTTGTTGGCCGGTAAACGTCTATTACTATCGAAGCAGCTATATCTTTTTTATATCCTTGGCATTGTCCTTTGTTTATCCTGGCTGCCGTGTAATTGGGTTCCTCGTTGTGTCTGTTGGACACACGGGGCCCGTCGGTCGGAGCCAGGCCGCTTCTTTAGAGGGGGTCGTTTGGAGACCTCGATGATGGCCACGTGTTGGCGTGTGGTCATGTCTGCCCCGGTCCCTCCTGGATCACCGTGACGGACCAGAACCAGAAACATTTCACCTCCAGGACTAATCACAACAACAAAGACCCTCGAGAGGAAAGGAGTGAAAACACACAGAGACAAGGACGGGGAAACAGCAGGGTTCCACAGGGAACCAGATCTCCCCTGAGAACAGATCTACATACTGTATGTTGTATGAACAAAGGCCAACATGAAAGACATGGAAATAATGAAAGGACACCGACTGAAAAAAAACAGCAAATTGGTGTCCGGCAAAATCTGGCAGCCTTGGGTGGTTGGTGTTTCATAAAAGAGGATAAAGAGAGGATAAATAGAGGATAAAGAGAGGATAAAGAGAGGATAAAGAGAGGATAAAGAGAGGAGATGTGAAATCACTGGCTGTCTCGTGGTGTTCTGAATTAACGCGATTTCACCGCCAAACATACAAAGTACCTTTAATCACCGGAGTGTTGTTGTTGTTGTTGTTGTCTCGTTGTTGTCTCGTTGTTGTTATTGTTGTGATGTTGTAACCGGGGCCAACGAGACCATCTGATAACAAGCAAATTGTGGGTTTTCATTCATAAAAATCGAAAAATGGCCTGGCCCCACAAAACAGGGGCTCATATTTTGAATATTTAGCTGTCACAGTAATCTTCTGCTCACCAGAGAGAAAGGGCAGAAAAGTAAAAAAAGAAATAAAACACCGAGATATCTATTTAAAACTTAAAAGGATTTTAAGTTTAAAGTCGGGGAGAAGCCGTGTGTTTTGGGGGGGTCCATATGCCTCTGATTTACTTGATGTTTCCGTGTGCCGCGGGGAGCCAAGCTGTCCCCGTTGTTCCCTGTTATAATTTAAAAAAAAGAAAGTCGGAATAAAAATTTAAACATTTTGGGCAATTTATTTTGTCGATGTATTGAAAATGCACCGAACCGTGACACTACCATACCGTATGGTTTTTGTTTTATCCCTTATATAATATAACAATTTATACTGTATATTAAAATTTAGTGTGTTTCACACATTAAATATCCGGCTGTAATGGAAATGGGGCGATATAAGACATTTTAGAAGGAAAAAACGCTAACCTTAACCCTAAACATTAACCTTGACTGTGAAGTGTCAAGTCAAGTCAAGTCAAGTTTATTGTCACATCAAAGTTTATACAAGTATAAGCAATGGGTGAAAATCTTATGTGCAATACCCGACGACAGACAGCAGTTATAAAAAACAAAAAGAATACAATAAAAATAGAAGTAAAAAGTACAAACTGTATAAAGTTAAATATATAAAAATATAAAAGTGCATATATAAAATGCAATATATTAGCACAGAAAAAGAGCAATATATATTTAAATCAATGTAATAAAATATACATTGTTATATGCTATACGCCCTTGTTCAGCAGCCTGATGGCCTGACTGTGGAAGCTGTCTCTAAGTCTGTTTGTGCGGCACTTGATACTGCGGTATCGCCTGCCTGACGGTAACATTGAGTACAGTTCGTGGCTGGGGTGGGCACAGTGGATACAGTTCAGGTGTTTTGGGGTAATCGACTTCAGGGTCTGGAGGAGTTTGAACTTCAGAAGGTGGTTCCCACGGCGATCCCGGACCTCCTCCACCATCTCCTCTTTCTCCGTAAAGAGAAGCATCCTGTCAGTGACCTACAGGCAGCTCACGACCCTCCACCGCCGGCACGTCCGCCTCTTGTGTCTCTTCGTTGAGCCTTCGGAGGTTCCTCCCTCGTCTGTCGTTTAATTTCCTGAAGTGTATGTCCAGCCAGGTTTTTCTTCACATCAAAAAAAACCGTCACCTTGGGTTGGGGTTGATGTAGTCTCACCTCTCCCCGAAACCCCTCACGCTCCAGCTCCATCCGGCGCTGTCGGGAGTTGTCTTCCACCTCCGCTTCTTCCAGACTTGTTGTTCGCACTGAGCTGTCACAGACGGGGCTAGCCTAGCGCCAAGTTGCTAATGAACTGTGGTACACACACACACATCCCCGCGGGGGGTAGGAAGTGACGGACAGGGTTATATTTTCTGCTGGTTAAGACTGTACTTCAGTGAGAGTTGAAGGCTTTTCTTGATGATTCGTCGGCTATGCAATGTGGTTGTTGTTGAAATGTCTTTCTGAACCCTTCTCGACGAAGAGGACAGAGGCATGTAGGGACAGAGGTTTTATAAACCTGCTGTTACTAAGTGGACAATTCAAAGTAACAAAGTGAACTCCCATTTCAACAAGGCAATATAGCATGCATACCATATTGGTAACACATAATACTTGAATATTTGTACTTTAGATGCAATTATTCCATGCTAGTTGGGAGTACCCGGATTGTGAAAGTATCCTCACTTGGGTGTTACTTACAGCCTACTTTCCAGCACCCCGGTGTTTATCCACATGACTGCAGAGAACAGATGAAAAGAGCCGGGGGAAAGTCTCCTAGAGGACGATGGCTGCTGACTGGAGGTTTTCAAAAGAGCCGTTGACGAGCCGACAGACAGGAGAGCATCACCGAGATGAATGGAGCGGCAGAGAGTTGAGGAGTTGAATCACGTCGACGGAAGCTTTGAAACACATAGATAGAGGGCAACACACGCCCAACACACTGACCTTCCTTTGTGTGTGTGTGTGTGTGTGTGTGTGTGTGTTTGTAGTGTTCTGTGTGTGTTTGTAGTGTTCGGTGTGTGTGTGTTTGTAGAGTGTGTTTGTAGTGTTCGGTGTGTGTTTGTAGTAGTGTGTGTGTGTGTGTGTGTGTGTGTGTGTGTGTGTGTGTGTGTGTGTGTGTGTGTGTGTGTGTGTGTGTGTGTGTGTGTGTGTGTGTGTGTGTGTGTGTGTGTGTGGACATACATCAAACTCTCATGCGTGAACGGCTGACACAAAAACATCAGCCAGTCCCTCCCCCCCGCCCCCCCCCCCCCCCCCCCGAACACACACACACACACACACACACACACACACACACACACACACACACACACACACACACACACACACACTCCCGTACTTAGTTCAAATATATGTTGGGTCATGTGTGATGTGACATAAATGGTTGCGGTGGGGTGGTGGTATAAAGCAGAGTGTCCCTGGGGTGCCAGGGAGAGACGGTGTGAATGTGACACGCTCTGGAAACACACAGCTTGGGCTCATGGTGGTGGGCGGCAGCGGTTGAAGCGACCAAGGACGAACTAAATGGCCCACATCGGCGCCAACAAACCCACACCTTATCCGTCTTCCTATTGGCTACGATTACAGCTGTGTGGGTGATGCTGTGCGTGTGTACCACCAAGTGATGGGAGAACATTAATGATGGGGAATAACAGGACACCTGGTCCCGTGTGATTAGTTGAACATTGTAGTTTTTTAAGAACACAAGGGAGAAAAAAGGCACATATTGGACATATTTCCAGGATGCAAAAAAATGTTTGTGTTGTACTGTATTTCATTGTGTGTGTGTGTGTGTGTGTGTGTGTGTGTGTGTGTGTGTGTGTGTGTGTGTGTGTGTGTGTGTGTGTGTGTGTGTGTGTGTGTGTGTGTGTGTGTGTGTGTGTGTGTGTGTGTGTGTGTGTGTGTGTGTGTGTGTGTGTGTGTGTGTGTGTGTGATGATGATGATGATGAACACTGGCAACTGCATCATCCTCTCAGTGTTGGCATGGCAACTACTGGGAGGGGGAGGGTGTGTGGAGGCAGGTAGCAGGTGGGAACGTTTCATTCGCTTTATTTATTTATTTACATTTCACACCCGGGAAACCGTCTTCCTGCTTTCACACACGGAGGCCCGGGGAACGCCGTTAATCCATCAGGAGTGGGCGGTAGATGCTGAGGGGTGCGCGCTAACACAAGGGTTTCATTAACCTCAGTGTTAGCTAGCAGCCAGCTGCGAGATAGGAGATGCTGTGTTTTCATCTGCTAGCCTCCTGAACGTTTGTTCTGGAGCAGCAGTGAAACCCGAGAGAGAAGAGAAGAGTATTTTTCTTTCTCTCATTGGCAGTCACTTCAGAACGTGATGGCGTTGTGAAAAAATGTGGGGTTTTTTTTCCAGGTTATTGCACGAGTTAATCTCCCGAAAGTGTTTGAGCTGTCAGGTTAACGGCGGTAAATTGTTTCACGTGTCGCCTGGTGGATTTGCGCAAAGCCGCTTGCCAAGATGCTGGTGAGCAGCTAGCACATACATTAGATACGTGCTGTTATATTTTGAGCTCCGGGCTTGTTAGCGTTACCTCAGCATTGTTTTGTTCCACTTGCAGCTGCGCTCCGTTTGGTGCAGAGTTTATTAGCAGCCCGCGGTACGAGGTGAAGAAAGGATAACTTGTTAACTACAAAGTAAATGCATCTCTGTGTTAATGTATTAATGTATCGGGTGGTGTAGCGGTGCAATGAACTAAGGACAAAAGCAAGAATATAAATGGAAGGCAATTCCCCGGCTATCAACAGCTTGACTTTCACATGCAGGGGATTCCACTTTTCCATTGTGGCTGAGTTTGTCACCTCATTACTCGATTAAATCCAGGGGGAACTGCAGCCTCAGGTACCTCCTGGAACTTAGGTGGCAATTAGAGATTTCACAACAATCACCGTGATAAACCAAATCTTTGAGCAGACACCTTTTGTCTGGAAGACACAAACTATTGACATTTGTTTTCCAGAAGAAAGAGATAAGCTGTTTATATTCTGACTTGGATGTCTTGTAATGCTGCTCGGTTCACCAATCAGGTCCCTTAACCTACCACTTGACTTTATCAGAGATTATTCATTAGACCCACTTCGGATCCTTAAACGCTCATCGTGTCAATACCCAGACATGGTGCGTTTGCAGGAACCTCCTTGGCAGACATAATTGCAGGTGTAATGTATGGATGAAGTCGTCCTCCTCTGCCATGTCAACATTTCCACAGAGAGAGGTAGAGAGAGGGGGAGAGAGAGAGAGAGAGACCTTATCTAAGTGCCTCTCTGAGAACACTTCATCTCCCCAAGGAAATGAACTGCGTGTGATCTCTGCGCTACGTTTCAAGTCATCCTACTGGATGACTTTGGCCTCTGAATCTGTCTATTGATTGATTGTCTAAAATAATTTATACATTTCATTGGTGTGACGATGATAATGTTTCGACGGCTGGAACCTTCTTCAGCAAGTCTGACACTGAACCAGACAAGGTAGTTTGTACAACCGTGTGGTTGAATTTAATCATAAAATAACAACAAATGATGACACTTCTATCATGTTGAAGAACAAATGTGGTATGTATGGGGTCACAGCATTGACCCACTCAACACACCGTCGATCCTCCCTCTCTATCTCGCTCTCTCTATCGCTCTCTGTCTGTCTTTCAGTCTGTCTGTATGTCTCTTCATCTCTCTGTCTCTTCATCTCTCACTCTTTATGTCTCTCTCTTCGTGTCTCTCTCTCTCCATCTCTCTGTCTCTTCATGTCTCTGTCTCTTCATGTCTCTGTCTGGTTGTCTCTTTATCTCTCTCTGTCTGTCTGTCTCTTCATCTCTCTCCCTGTCTCTGTCTGTCTGTCTCTTCATCTCTCTCTCTGTCTGTCTGTCTGTCTCTTCATCTCTCTCCCTGTCTCTGTCTGTCTGTCTCTTCATCTCTCTCCCTGTCTCTGTCTGTCTGTCTCTTCATCTCTCTCCCTGTCTCTGTCTGTCTGTCTCTTCATCTCTCTCCCTGTCTCTGTCTGTCTGTCTCTTCATCTCTCTCCCTGTCTCTGTCTGTCTGTCTCTTCATCTCTCTCCCTGTCTCTGTCTGTCTGTCTCTTCATCTCTCTCCCTGTCTCTGTCTGTCTGTCTCTTCATCTCTCTCCCTGTCTCTGTCTGTCTGTCTCTTCATCTCTCTCCCTGTCTCTGTCTGTCTGTCTCTTCATCTCTCTCCCTGTCTCTGTCTGTCTGTCTCTTCATCTCTCTCCCTGTCTCTGTCTGTCTGTCTCTTCATCTCTCTCTCTGTCTCTCTGTCTGTCTCTTCATCTCTCTGTCTGTCTGTCTGTCTCTTCATCTCTCTGTCTGTCTGTCTGTCTCTTCATCTCTCTGTCTGTCTGTCTGTCTCTTCAGCTCTCTGTCTGTCTGTCTGTCTCTTCATCTCTCTCTCTCTCTGTATGTCTCTTCATCTCTCTTTCTGTCTGTCTGTCTGACTGTCTGTCTGTCTGTCTGTCTGTCTGTCTGTCTGTCTGTCTGTCTGTCTGTCTCTTCATCTTTCTGTCTGTCTCTCTGTCAGTCTCATCCTCTCTCTCTCTCTCTCTCGCTCGGTCTGTCTTTGTCTGTCTGTCTGTCTCTTAATCTCTCTGTCTCTTTATCTCTCTATCTGTCTCTTTCTATCTGTCTCTTCATCTCTCTCTCTGTCTCTTTCTATCTGTCTCTTCATCTCTCTCTCTGTCTCTTTCTATCTGTCTCTTCATCTCTCTCTCTCTGTCTGTTTGTCTCGTCATATCTCTCTCTGTCTGTCTCCTCATCTCTGTCTGTCTGTCTCTCTGTCTCTGTCTCTGTCTAGCTGTCTCTCTCTTTATTGTATGTCAGTACCCAGTAGGGGAGTAAAGCTCGGCCCAGACACAGCAGTGTTGTTCTGAGCCGCTGTACCGCTGCATGCTAATGTCCTCAGGATGCTAACTCTGTTGTGTGTATCTGCAAGGGGAACTTCAGAATGCTGCTATTGCAACACCAGTGTGATGGAGTATTTGCCCCTGTGGGAAACACACACACACACACACACACACACACACAGTAAAAGGTAGGCACAAAAGTTACAACACACTCCATTAGTTACATGTTACTTTCTATCATTTACATTACGTGTATTCGTAATATATATATATACACTTCTAAAGAACTCCCACACGTCACCACTTATCCAGTTGAGAACCTTGACACCGTTCATATTTTACAAAAACAACATAGAAGAACTGTAAATGAGGCTTCAGGCTGTTCAGGGATTACAGCAGGAGGGTCAATAGAGGCGATGGAGAATGCTACTAGGTCGTTATTATCAGAAGAGAGTCTTGTTTCAATGTGCTTGTGGACAACAGCTATTCAACAACAAGTGTATACCCCTGGATCTGAGGGCCGAACCGTTTACCGTCGGCCCTGGGAAGACCTCACTTGTGAGCTCAGAGAGAGAGAGGGAATCATCGTCACTTTGGTCTGGGTAGGAAAACTAAGCATTTAGCCGTGACGGTCTTGTTGTTCCTTTTAACGCTAAGGTCATGAGCGTCACGTCCTGGAAAGCTGAGGACTGGTAAGAGGTGAGAGAGGGGAGAAGGGTGTGAAGAGAGGGAGGAGAGGTAACGAGAGAGAGGGATGGAGGGTAGGATGGGAAGTTGGACCGGTAGGAGAGAGTATGGATGGCGGTGAGGAGGGAGTGTGAGGGAGGCAGGAGGAGAGAAGGGAGGCGGGGGGCAGACGAGATGGAAAGATAAGGGGAGAGGGAAGAGGAAGGAACTGAACGAGGTTAAAAGTGTTCACTTTCAGGCGTCCCCGAGCTCCCTTTTCCCAAGCCGCTCTTTAAGAAGGAGATACTTCGGTAATCCCCCTTAATGACTCAAATCTATACTAAGACTAAGAGAATTCAAGTCGCTCCAAATAAATCACAAAATCAATAGTATATTCATCTGACACACACGAACACACACATACACACACACACACACACACACACACACACACACACACACACACACACAGGCAGGCAGGTCTTATCAGATGGGGTTCTGCCGCGACTCTCAGCACGCCACATGCCTCCCCTGTGATTGGCCGGTCGTGTTTGGTTTGGGCTCAGAGAGGAAAAGGAGTTCCGGTTCTGCCAATTAACCGCCGTGAGGCCCAGGGGGTAATTAAATGTTTAGTGTAGGACACAGGGACACGCAGAGCGAGGAGGTGCAATAGGAGGAGGAGGAGGAGGAGGAGGAGAGGGGGGAGGAGGGGGAGGGGGAGGAGGTCTCTCGCAGGATCACCGGGCGTCTGGCGGAGGCAGGAGCTGTGAAATTGGACCGGTGGTCTGGCGGCCACCTTCGACCCCTCCGTCTCCCTCGCTGTTTCTTAATTATTGCCTCTTATCTTGCTCAGGGACAACTCCACACTTGGCGAGGAGGAGGAGGAGGAGGAGGAGGAGGAGGAGGAGGAGGAGGAGGAGGAGGAGGAGGAGGAGGAGGAGGAGCCGGGGGATCGAACCAGAAACCTTCCGGATGCCAGACAACCCTCTACTCTACCTCCTGAGATACTGCCTCCCTCAGAGATCGGGGACGTGCATAGGGTATGTGCACGACTTAGTCCCCCACCATCACCATCACCCTGCTTTAAAAGTTCCACTTTTTCCATCTGAGAGAGGAGCGGTGCTGTGGAAGTTGTTCTCTGTGTAATGAAGTGTAAAGTTGTTCATTTAAGGGAGGGAGAGAGAGAGAGAGAGAGAGAGAGAGAGAGAGAGAGAGAGAGAGAGAGAGAGAGAGAGAGAGAGAGAGAGAGAGAGAGAGAGAGAGAGAGAGAGAGAGAGAGAGAGAGAGAGAGAGAGAATTTGTGAGCTCCTCACGCTGTGGGGGAGACAGGATAGAGCGGAGGATGGATGAAGCCCCCGTTAGCACAGCGCGCACACACACACACACACACACACGCACACACACACGCGCGCACACACGCACACGCACACACACACACGCACGCGCAAACCAAACGCTGACACTGTTCAGAACCCCAACTCGGAGCATTTTTCATAACGATACCTCAACCTAACCTTCTCTTACAATAAAATAAGTAACTCATCCTCCCCCCGTCGTCGTCGTCGTCAACCCTGTCCTCCTCCCTCCTACCTTTCACCTCCACGCTGCAAGATGGAGGCCTGGGGCCGCTGGCCGGCCGGACGTGGTGAGGCGGTCCTCCCTCTCCCCCACCCTCTCCCCCACCCTCTCCCCCACCCTCTCCCCCTCCTCCCGTGCTGTGTGGCGGTGATGGCCAGCCCCCCCGGACATGCGGTGATTCTTCACTTTCACTTTCACATTCCTCAGCTGGGTCGGCTCGTTATTTAGTTATAGTAATTATCCCGCTCATCTCGTCAATCATCCATCCCTCCGTCCGTCCGACTGAAAACCCCAAAGAATATCTCAACAGCCGTCCTTGACTGATTTAAGTCAAGGAAGTTAAATTGAAAGAGTTAAAGGGAGCAGAGAGAGAGAGAGAGAGACTTAATCTGCGAATATCTGAGCGTATTAAAGGGGATCAAAGACGGGTCGTTCTTCCATAACATCAGTTCAACCTCTCCTGTATCACTGAAGAAGACGAGGGCCTTTTTCCAACGCTAGTTTGCGTTGCCGTAATGGACGGAATTACCCGGTGACCCACTTTTTTTATTGAACTGTCGTTAAATATTCGATTCAGTTATTCCATATATATCCTCTTTTTAAATCACCTGTGGTTTGTATAATTAGATCAGAGTCGTCCTCTTCAGTCCTCTGGGAGGAACGTACCGTCAGGGAGAAGAAGAAGAAGAAGAAGAAGAAGAAGAAGTGGAACAAGCGGGCTAATGATGTAGCATGTAGAAAACACTTCTTTTTGTCATCTCCATAATTGATATAAATGAAATATGTTGGCGTGGCCCTCGTCTGTTATGGCCCGCGCGTGTGAAAGGGTGATGAATATTTCACGCGCGCTCCGAGATGCTCCGGGAGCTTAAAATATAACCCGGAAAAAGACTCAAATTAAATATTCTTCCTCTCTGGTGGGAACGTGCGGAGGAGCCACAGACGCTCGCTCAGCGCTAATGGGCCAGGCTAGCCCTCTTGTGATCCACCTGGGTGACTAGCGACGTAGCTTAGCGCCGTAGCTTAGCGCTGTAGCTTAGCGCCGTAGCTTAGCGCCGTAGCTTAGCGCCGTAGATTAGCATCGTAGCTTAGCGCTTGCGGGGGTCAGTGTGTTAGCGGATGAGCTAATGAACACATAAGAATGTTAGTGCTCTTTCTGCCCCGGTTTCTGTTGTTCTTCAACCTTGGTTCTTAAACTTGAACTTGAACTTTACGTCCTTTCACTGGAGAACAAATATGAGCATTAATATTTTTATATTTTTTTATATTACCCACACACACACACACACCAAACTCACAGATATACACACACACACACACACACAAACACACATGGACACTGTTGTGTACTGTTTGCTGCGCACTGGGGGCTTCTGGGATAAGTAGTACACCTTAATCTCCTCCATGGCGTTTAGAAGATAACTTGTCAGATAACTGCTTGACCTCATCGCATTGCCGTGACAACCGTGGTGTGAGGTAGTGTACATTCTCTGTCTGTCTGTCTGTCTGTCACAAGGCCATTTGAAGTGAGTCAATTCATGAAACTGCAGGGGTGTGTGAGAGAACGTGTGTGTGTGTGTGTGTGTGTCTCCAGTGACGAGATGTCAAGTGAGTTAATTTGATTTCTTACGGGTTCCTTTTGCACGGCGGTTTACGGGGGAGCAATAAAAGCGTAACACGTCTTATCTCACATTAGCGCCGATAACGAACGGCGGTTCTGATGGGCCGTCAGGATGTTAGGATGTTCTGAACGGCGAAGCGTCAGAACCTCTTCGCCTCACCACTGAGCTCCTCCAAGCTCTTCTGTTTCTCATCTAATTATAAACGCACATTCCTCACCCTGAACCCACAAAATGTTTTTTTGTCTTTTTCTAACTGCAGGCCTCCTGGCAATTATATTATATTTTATATTTGATTTGGGGAAGTTTTAAGAGCATTTAGACATAAGTCTTGGAGGTCATTAGAAAAATGTATTTGGACAGATTCAATCAATTTAATTAAACGATTCAAACAAGTTTTATTCCAAGGTTCGAGCAGAGGATGCTGTCTGTGCTTCGTCTTATTAGGAGTCCAGCGTTGGCGTTTCTCCTCGGTTCTCCTTGTCGCTTGTCATCCCCGGTCTGTCGTGTCGCCGCCGCCGCTTCTCCTGCTAACGCTGCCCAGGGAAATTAAAAACGCCACCAAACTCAATTCTATGTCACCGAGCCGCCTCGCAATTTTTCATCCGAACCCCCCCGACACACCGTCTCCACGGTGGTCCCGTGTTGGGGGAGAGATCTTTAAGGACGGGATGAAATAGAATGATTGGGTCTGAACGTTGTGGGAAGGGAGAGAGAGGGAGAGAGAGGGAGAGAGAGGGAGAGAGAGGGAGAGAGGGAGAGAGGGAGAGAGGGAGAGGGGGGGGAGAGAGAGAGAGAGGGAGAGAGAGGGAGAGGGGGGGAGAGAGAGAGAGGGGGGGAGAGGGAGAGAGAGAGAGAGAGAGAGAGAGAGAGAGAGAGAGAGAGAGAGAGAGAGAGAGAGAGAGAGAGAGAGAGAGAGAGAGAGAGAGAGAGAGAGAGAGAGGATTTGACCTGCTACTTGTTTTGGATATGTCATAGGTTTCAAATGAAAGGCCTACGCCAACATGTCTTTGGCTGGCTTGACAGATAGTATATCTGTCAAGCTCTCTCTCTCTCTTTCTCTCTCTGTTTCTCTCGTTCCCTCTTTCTCTTTCTCTGTGCCTTTCTTTGCCTCTATGGCTCTCCATCTCCCCATAGCCACTACTCTCTCCATCTCTCTGTCCAACTCTCGCTCACTCTGTCTCTCTCTATTTATCCTACTATGCACTCTGTCAGCCGTGGGGGGGGGGGCTTTTCAAAACAGTAATATTCTCTGCCTGTGTGTGTCTCTCTCTCTCTCTCTCTCTCTCTCTCTCTCT
>CM051021.1:11515813-11553313 GCA_027704905.1 Muraenolepis orangiensis | reverse complement strand
TTCGACCCAGAAGGTCTATCAGGTCTGATTAAGGATGTGATTATGAGGGTCCAGACATATTCATCCATCACTATCTCTCTCTCCATCACTTTCTCTCCATCACTATCCCTCTCTCCATCACCATCTTTCTCTTACGTATCCCTCTATGTAACACCACTCTCTCTCTCCCCCTCCCTCTCTCCCTCTCCCCCTCTTTCTCTCAGCCCAGTCTCGCCTCCAGCGATGGCTTCCGTGTCTCCGGGTCACCGCTGAACAACCGTTGTAAATTACATCAGTCTCTACGGTTACGACTCAAACCCCGACGAAAGAGAGAGCGAGAGGCTGACCCTTACACTAAGCTGATTCCAGCCGGTAAAATGTCTTCTAATGGCTCTTTCCTGGTGAGGTGCGGGTCCTCTGGTGGATCAGGTGGTGTGAAGGAGGACTCCAGGAATAGTTCTGGTCCACTTAGACCCGGTAGGGGGTGGGGGATGTATAACTCAAAAAGTTCTGGACAGAATTGGACAAAACTTGGTGGTTAGATTACTAATGGGTCAAGGAACAGTTGATTTTGATGCAGATCCAAATTTTATTATCTTTGGCTGCAAGTGTTTTCTTTGGCTAACTGCCACAACACATCCAGCTTCTAACAAACACACACACAACACACACACACACACACACACATAATTCAATAACAAACATATTTCAGAACATAATTCATAATAAATATATTTCATGAACATATTGACATACGTATTGGATATTGACTGGGAAATGTGGCAGGATCACACCTATATAGAAATAATCCTTTAAAACCCAGAGCAATGTATTTTGTCCACCGTTTTATTGACACTGTCTCGGTTTTGTATAAAGTCAGAGATATTTGAGCCATTTCTCTCAGCCCCAGGATAAGGGGCAGGGGGGGGGGGGGGTGGGGGGTTTGGGGGGGGGGGGGTGGGTTGGGCAGTGAGCTCCAGAACATTCTGTCTGCCACAGCCCACAGATAGTAGCCTCAATATTGAAATCCAGGCTGCACAAGCCATCTGTAGAGTGCTGACTGCAGACATAGTGTGTGTCTACAGTCAGCACTCTACACACACGCACATGCACGCACACACACACACACACACACACGCACACGCACACACACATACACATACACACGCGCATGCACACACAGATGCAGAGACAATGCAGAGAGAGAGCAAGAGACACCTTGCTGTCTCTCCCCTGCGTACTCACGAAGGAACACAGTTGTAACTCCCTTCACCAGCTTTTGGTCCCCATCTCATAACATTACATTACAGTCATTTAGCAGACGCTTTCATCCAAAGCGACTTACAATAGTGCGTTCCCCCGGTCCGGGGTGACGGACAGAAAGATGAAGTCTATTTGTGTCTCCCAGAGAAAGCGAGAGAGCATCTCCTGTCTTTGTGCCGATGTTCCCCAAGCGGGTTCCCATGTTCTGTTATTCTTTATTCTCTGTCATAATTGCTGCAGCTGCTGTGGAATGGTGAGAACATGTCCACATCTAATTTTTCCGCCACTCTGACCTGCATATTTAGTTGGCAGGTGTGTGTGTGTGTGTGTGTGTGTGTGTGTGTGTGTGTGAGAGAGAGAGAGAGAGAGAGAGAGAGAGAGAGAGAGAGAGAGAGAGAGAGAGAGAGAGAGAGAGAGAGAGAGAGAGAGAGAGAGAGAGAGAGAGAGAGAGAGAGAGAGAGAGAGAGAGAGAGAGAAATATAGAATAAGAGATGAATGGGGGATGAGATGGATTGGAGATGAGAGTGGTCCTGATGCTGCGGTGGGGGGGGAGGACGGATCAGCAGAACAGAGGAGAGGAGAGCTTTGGGACACTGTTATTATTTGCAGTAGGCAACAGTCTCTCTCTCTCTAACTCTCTCTCTCTCTCTGTCCCTCCCTCTCCCTGCAGGTGGACACAAGAATGTGTGTGTGCTGAAGCCACTCAGGGAGGAAACCGCATGTTCTCTGTTGAAGGTGTTTTGACAGAAGAGTTTGAAAAGTAGGCTTGAGTCGAAACAAACCTGTTTGTTTGTTTGTGCGGCATAATGATGTAACGCCTGGAGAGAAAACAATTAAAACACACGCCCACAGAATAACAGGCCGGCGGCGGCGAGCGAGCGAGCGTACAGTGACCATAAGAGATCCGATTCCACGCATTCCAGCTCCGTATGTCTGCGGAATCGTAGCATATTCACAAGCCAGCAGCCACCCACACATACAGACAGCACACACACACACACACACACACGGACACGCACACGGACACGCGCACACACACACACACACACACACACACACACACGCTGTACACACATTCCTCGCACACGATGTGACATTCATGCGTAAAAGCGGGTTCAGTGAACATTCCAGTATGCATGAACTAACACCCACTGACGACCGTGTTGTACCAAGAGGAGGAGGAGGAGGAGAGGTGGTCCGCCTGGAGGGAGGGAGGGAGGGAGGGAGGGAGGGACGGACACACACACACACACACACAGATACGGTGAGGGAGGGAGAGACATGGGGACAGAGAGAAAGAGAGAAAAGGAGACAGACGGAGAGAGAGAAAAAAAGAGAGAGAGAATAAGAGGGGGAGCAAGAGAGGGAGAGAGACAGAGAGAGAAAGAGACTTTTTGTATGTACAGTTAATAAACTGGTCATTTGCACGATCGCAACCCTCCCCTCCACGACACAAATCGATGCTTTAAAAGAAGAAAGACTATGAAAAGAAAAAAATATGAATTTGCGAATCATGGTGGTGGTGGTTCCGATAGGGTTGGCGTAGCCATAGCAACAACAAAAACAAAAACAACCCCCCCCCCCCCCTCCCTCCAACTAAGTTTGGGGAGTCGATGGGTGCTCTTCCACCGTTCCTCCATCGCTACACCCCCGGGACAAGCCTCCCTCGGAGGCTCTGGCTCCCAGGTGAGGTGGTTCCTCTCTCTCTCTCCTCGCCACCGGCAGAAAAGGAAATTTTGGTACCCCTTTAGCTGCCTCTCTATCTCTCTCCTCGTTGTGATGTCACACTTCAACACGCCCAGAAGGTCGGATGTTACAAATGTCTTTGGTGTGTGTGGTGTGTGTGTGTGTGTGTGTGTGTGTGTGTGTGTGTGTGTGTGTGTGTGTGTGTGTGTGTGTGTGTGTGTGTGTGTGTGTGTGTGTGTGTGTGTGTGTGTGTGTGTGTGTCCAGAGTATACAGTTGGTCGATTGTCTTATTGTCGATTGTTTCTTCCTCAATATCGGAAGAAACATCACATTTTTCTGCACTCCGGCTCAGACTCAGACATTGATTGTGGGCCGGGCCCAGTGTCTGGCTGGTAAAATATTCTCATTTAGAATCTAACTAAATCACACCTATCGATAAGAGCTCCTTGAGCTGTGATTCAGAAACATCACCGACCACCATGCGGTTCACGTGGTTTCCATCGCTGTCGTGATTGGCCGATTGGCAGGCAGTGAGGTCAACATGTAAGGACCAATTAAAACGCTGCTCTGCATCGACAATCGGAAACCAGCTTCCTCTTCTCACTGTTTACACTCTGGCTACAGAACTTTCGTTAATCTCCATTTTTATGGGGGTGGAGGGTTTCTAAAGGTCACCCCAGGTACGTTTGATTCATTTCCCGTTCGTATTAATAATAATAAATCCTATTTCCATACCACCAATTCATAAACTCTTGGTGTTGGACGGGTGGCTTGACAGCAGTCTGGCGCTGGCACTGACTTTAAATCCCATTCCCTAATCGAGAGCAGAGAGTTGACTTCAATCTGAAACTACACAGCAAACTTTCTCTCACCGCCGCTTTCCTTGCTTCTAACTGAATGTGTTTGTCTGTGGTTTATTGTGAATATGATTTTATTTAAATATAGTCAATGTATTGCACTGTATCATCTACTCGGTATACAGTATGTCTCTCTCTCTCTCTCTCTCTCTCTCTCTCTCTCTCTCTCTCTCTCTCTCTCTCTCTCTCTCTCTCTCTCTCTCTCTCTCTCTCTCTCTCTTTTTTTGGCTGTCGTTGATACGTCGATTTTGTCGAGTTTCATCCTTGGCAGGAAAATTGCATAGCAATGAAAATGGTTTTGGCAATTGTGTGTCTGTGAGTGTTAGTGAGTGAGTGAGTAAGAGAGTGAGAGCGAGGTCTGAATATTGTTTCCCCCCGATTGAAGGTTTAGAGAATTTGGCAGTTGACCATCTCCGTTTACATGCTTCTGGAAACCTCTCTCCAGCCAGCGTGACAAACCGTTGTCTGTGTGCGCTCACCGTGTATATTCCTTGGTATTTTCCTGACTTTATTGCCGCCACGGCAAATACATCAATAACTCAAAAGGCCGGCATGTCTATTTTTTCCAGATCTGAACGGAGATAGAAACACACGAAAAAATAAGCACATTTTTGTACATTGTTCAGCCCTGCTATTTCCCAGTATCTACCACCCAGTATCTATCTACCACCTAGTATCTACCACCCAGTATCTATCTACCACCTAGTATCTACCACCCAGTATCTATCTACCACCTAGTATCTACCACCCAGTATCTACCACCCAGTATCTATCTACCACCTAGTATCTATCTACCACCTAGTATCTACCACCCAGTATCTACCACCCAGTATCTACCACCCAGTATCTATCTACCACCCAGTATCTACCACCCAGTATCTACCACCCAGTATCTATCTACCACCCAGTATCTACCACCCAGTATCTACCACCCAGTATCTACCACCCAGTATCTATCTCCCAGTATCCATTACCCAGTACCTGCCTCCTGCCAAATCTCTCTCTCTCTCGCTCTCGCTCTCGCTCTCGCTCTCTAAATTATAGATGTGTGTAGGTTTTTACACCTAGTGACTGTTTTTACATATTATTCAACCACTGTACATTATATATTACCATGCACTTTATTGTTACATTGGCACTCTGGTTAGATGCCAAATTATTTTTGCTGTACTGTACTTGTGCTGTACAATGACAATAATTGATCTAATCTCATCTAATAATCGATATATACTGTATATATGTGTGTGTGACCTCAACCCTCTTGGCCCTGCCCACTCCCCCCTCCCCCTTTTGAGTCTCCCTCCTCTCCCTCTCCCTTATCTCACTCTTCTTCTTCTTCTTCTTCTTCTACATTTTTCTGGCGTGTCATCACGGGCTCCGAACGCATTATAATTCCCAGCCTCCTCCTTCCTAATTCCCTCCTTCCTAGTTCCACATTTTAATTGGGTGGCTTTTGCAACGGTAACAGACCCACGGTGAGCAGTGCATTATCTCTCTCCTCCATCCTTTAATGAGCAGCTGCCTCCTGGCTTCACCGCATCACACCCGAGTGTGTCAGTCTGTCTCCTCGATGTGTTTCCCCTCTCTCTCTCTCTCTCTCTCTCTAGAGAGAGAGAGAGAGAGAGAGAGAGAGAGAGAGAGAGAGAGAGAGAGAGAGAGAGAGAGAGAGAGAGAGAGAGAGAGAGAGAGAGAGAGAGAGAGACAGAGAGAGACAGAGAGAGAGCAAGCAGAAGTGCGGATGTGTGCACTTCTGCCTTCCCGCTCTCACTTCTGAGTCTTGGTCGTCTGCAGGAGATGGGGATGAGGGAGGGAGGTCTAGGTTCCCCCGCCCCCGGGGATTGAGGTGTGGAGCCAGAAGTAGGGTACCGTCGAGGAATGAACAGGCGGACGTTCGCTGTCGTGGAAAATTGAGAGCTAAGCATTGATGAGACGGAGAACTTGGTACATCTGATGAGCAGTTTATTTGACGTAAAAAGCTATACACATCCTGGCCAATATTGGTGTTGTGTAATACTGGAGAATACCAGAGAGAAGGAGATGGGAAGAGGGATAGAACGTATGTATTTATGCAAGTCCATACTTTGCTGGACTTTCTGGACTCATCACAGTTACTGCACCGTACTGCACTGTATTCATGATGCTGCTGCACTACTGGCACTTTAAAATGCTTTTAAAGATTTTTTTATTTTTTTAAACGTATACATTCAACACATGTAAATATCATTTAACAGTCACTTGTATATATTATTTTTATTTCTTATGGTATTGTTTTGGTGATGTATACTGCGGGAGGGAATGGGGAGAAAGCATTCCAATGTACTTGTTACAAATGGCCAATAAAGATATCTTGTATCTTGTATCGTGTATGTACTGTCTTTATATACCTCTTCCCTGCAGGTCAAAGTTCACCTGGATTGCCCTCGGGGTCGTCAACACGACGACATCGAAATCCTGGCGGCCACGGCGTGCCAATCGGAAGGCTTTACCAATCAGAGCCCTCCCTCCTGTATATCATACCGTCCACTCAACTGCCCTAGACCAGGACTTAAGGCTTTAAAGTTATTAACGGGAAAGAAGAGGGAGAGTGAGGAAGCTACTGTGTGTGTGTGTGTGTGTGTGTGTGTGTGTGTGTGTGTGTGTGTGTGTGTGTGTGTGTGTGTGTGTGTGTGTGTGTGTGTGTGTGTGTGTGTGTGTGTGTGTGTGTGTGTGTGTGTGTGTGTGTGTGTGTGTGTGTGTGTGTGTGTGTGTGTGTGAATGTACGACTTTATGAATGTGTATGAACGTATGAAAGTATAAGGCCTTTAAAATACACTTGATGAACCCCCAGTCTGTTATCGGCACTATCGACCACGTTTTTGTCACGCAGCGTAGTAAATATTGGTTAAATGTAACTTCTTAAGATTCCACTTTGAGGGAGCAAAATACAACATATCAATGCCTTGAGTTTGACACTGACCTGTTCATGTTTACAATATCCAATCATCAATACATCAAATCAATCATTGTGTCAAACCAACTGCAGTGGGTTACAAACCTCAGAGAGAAACAAGTCGTTGTGGCTTTTTAGTTTTGTTTGCTAAGACCAACAGGGTCTTATCGTGTCAAGTTGATATGTGGTTAACATGGAGCAAACGTTGTGTCTCTGTCTGTAGCGCTGTGGGCTTTTGTTTTGAAAATCCAACGGAGTCTTTGGTTTTCATCAACCGCTTTGTTTATTTGCTGTCAGCGTTTTTTCCTTTTACTATAAAAACCGGTTTAAGATCTATCTTTAACTTTTGCATTGTAAAACAAAAACGAATCAGGAACACACTTATATTTATACTTATTATTAAGTATTATATATATATATATTATATACTTATTACTTATATTTATACTTTCATAATTAATTCATTAATTCACCATATTGTCAACATGACAGGAATCAGTGATTCGATCAAAGCAGTCGTTCTCGATACGGATAAAGCACAATGTTTGTGTTGCGGTTTCATTCTTTCCAATAACCACTAAACACGAGTCCCAAGACTAAAAGAATGTACACACTATTATTTGTAATTAGGACTTTTAGCTTGGGACATTTAGTAAATATTTATCTCTTTGTTTTGCCAGAATGTCGCCAGAAATGAAGGGGTGGCAAGAGAGGGAGAATGCACTGTGTTTCAAGTTCCGCTTGTGTGTTGTTGTGTTGTTGAGGGTTTTTTTAACCTCTGTCATAGAGAATGGACTGAAGGTTATGTTTTTTCACCCTGTGTCTGTTTGTGTCAAGATAAGTCAAAAAGTTATGTAGGGAATTGGACAAAACTTGGTGGTTCGATAAATGATGGGCCAAGGACCAGATCCAGGGAACTCCCCATTGACACGTGTTGGTATTTGACCAGCTGGTGACACTCCGCTCCACTGAAGTATTTCAGGACTTTTTCTCAGCTTCGGCCCTTATTTTCTTCAAAATTGTCCTCATTCTTTAGGAAATGTGGAGCTGGCACAGTGGAAAGACTTGTGGTTCAACACACTTTGGATAAGGGTTCAAGGCCCATCTCAAGTCAAGTCAAGTCAAGTTTATTGTCACTTCACAGTTTACAGTTTAGTATAAAGCAGTGATGTGAAATTCTTGTGTGCAATACCCGACGACAGACAGCAGTTATAGAATAAGATAAAATAAAAATAGATAAAAATAGATAAAAATAGAATAAAAAATAGAATAAAAAATAGAATAAGGAATATAAAAAATAAAAAAAAAATGCAATTTATAAAATGCAAAAATCAGCACAGAAAAGAGCAATATATATATATAAATCAATGTAATAAAATATACATTGTTATATGTTATACGCCCTTGTTCAGCAGCCTGATGGCCTGACTGTGGAAGCTATCTCTAAGCCTATTTGTACGACACTTGATACTGCGGTATCGCCTGCCTGACGGTAATAGTGAGTAAAGTTCGTGGCTGGGGTGGGCAATGTCTTTTATAATTCTTTTGGCCTTGGCCACGCACCGCTGGTTGTAAATGTCCAGGAGGGAGGGGAGCTCACCTCCAACGATATACTGGGCCGTCCGCACCACCCTTTGAAGCGCTCTGCGCTCGAGTGCCGTGCAGTTCCCGTACCAGGCGGTGATACACCCTGTCAGAACACTCTCGATGGTGCCGTTGTAGAATGTTCTCAGGATGCGGGGGCCCATGCTGAATTTCTTCAGACGCCTGAGAAAATACAGGCGTTGTTGGGCCTTTTTCACCACGTGTGTGGTGTGCGTGGACCATGTGAGGTCCTCGGAGATGTGCACGCCGAGGAACTTGAAGCTGCTGACCCTCTCTACTGCAACGCCGTCGATGGAGATAGGGCTGTGCTCTCCCCTCTGCCTCCTGAAGTCCACGATCAGCTCCTTGGTCTTCTTGACGTTGAGGGCGCCATCCTCACGTCATTGGATGTTCTCTTTAAGAGTAATGATGTCGTGTGGATTGTTGTGTTCGAACTAAAGGTGTCTTGCTACGTTTTTTTTTGAACATTGTTAAAGTGACTTGATCCTCTTCATGTCGTTTCCCCGGGCTCCCCCCTCCTCCCCTTTTATCTGCATATCAATTGATTCAATTTAGTTCGAACTAACTGCAAAGTACAGTGTGTTATCCCAACAGATATTAATAATACTTGCCATTAAATTCCTTCGAGGGGGGTAAGATAATTGCAGAGTTTATAATTGACGTTGCAATTCACATGAGAGGTTTGAAAGTTGACAAGATTTGAAACCATCGGAAGTTTGATTTGACATTAAATGTATGTGACGTTACATTTAGTTGTTAAAGTTTGCTCAGGTTCTGATAATCAACAGCAGCAGGACTTTATTCAGCAAATCTGTGGTCCAGTTACAATCTATCAATCTTGAGACTCGGGTTCAAGTCCCACTGAGAGGGACCTCAACACCTGCAGAACCCCTACTGCCCCCCCCCCCCAACCTGGGGCAGGGGGGGGGGGTTACAGCTAGAAGGGTCTTGGTAATTTCTTGTGAATATTAAAGTGACTTTGAATATTGATGCAGTTTCCAAGGGGCCCCCACCCTCTTTTTTTTTTGGGGAAAAATATTAGCATATAAATTAATTGTAATTGCTATTCAATTTAGTTTGAACTAACTGCAAAGTACCGGGCGTCATCCCAACAGATGTAATACTTGCCATTCAATTCCTTGGGGGTAGTTTGATAATTGCAAGAGTTTATAATTGACGTTGCAATTCACATGAGAGGTTTGAAAGTTAACAAGATTTGAAACCATCATAAGTTTGACATTAAATTCATGTGACGTTACATTTGATTGTTAAAGTTTGCTCAGGTTCTGATGATCAACAACACCAGGACTTGATCCAGCAACTCTGTGGTCCAGAGTTCTTAAGCAACAGCACACTCCTCTGCACCACTTACATTCAATTCACTCAACAATGTTGTGTTTAAAGTATTGATTAGACTTCTATAGTGTCTGAGCATAGTGGGACTTGATCCAAGGACCCATAGAGGTGCAAGGTAAGAGCTTCCTCCATTGCACCACAGACCTCACAATATTATAATACTCATTTTAGTGGGATATTCAGGGGGGAGTGGGCAGGGCCGAGAGGGTTGAGGTCACACACACACATATATACAGTATATATAGATTATTAGATGAGATTAGATCATATATATATATATATATTACAATGAGATAGTTTCCAAAATATTGTTTTCAAGGAGAGCGTTATTTTGTGGGTCCTGGACCATCTGGTCAGATGAGGGGTCATCTGACCAGATCGGCACTCGAATTTCATGCTGTTTCTGTTACCATCCCAACTAGGCTCAACATTGCCGTAATTTACCGACCACCGGGCCCTCTTGGTGACTTCTTTGACGAGATGGACGCCCTCCTCAGCTGCTTTCCTGAGGACGGCACCCCACTCATGGTTCTGAGTGACTTCAACATCCAGTCGGATAAGTTACAATCTCCTGAATTCATTAACTTTTTTGCCATATTCGGTCTAACACTCACTCCTTCTCCCCCGACCCACAGAGCTGGGAACCAACTGGATCTTGTCTTCACAAGATCCTGTACCACCTCGGTGATCTCGGTCACACCCCTCCCTGTCTCTGATCACCATTTTGTTGCTTTCTCTCTCCCTCTCAAATCCCCCACCTCCCTACCCACTACTCCCCACATTGTTACCTTCCGTAGTAACCTGAAAACTCTCTCTCCCTCTTCTTTCTCCGCATCTGTCCTATCCTCACTACCATCCCCCCAACAATTCTCTCTCTTGTCGGTGGAGGAAGCCTCCTCCACTCTGACTTCCTCTCTCTCCTCCTCCTTCGACTCTCTCTGTCCTCTCACCTCCAGACCAGCACGAGCCTCTCCTCCACCTCCTTGGCTGTCCGAACCTCTGCGGGCTCGTAGAGCAGAGCTACGGGCGGCCGAGAGAAAATGGAGGAAATCGGACTCCTCTGATGACCTCGCTCACTACCTCCGTCTCCTCGCTGGCTTCACCTCCACGGTATCGGCTGCTAAATCTGCCTTCTACCGTACAAAAATAAACTCTTCTGCCTCTAACCCAAGGAAACTTTTCTCCATGTTCTCTTCCCTCCTCAACCCCCCCTCCCCTCCCCCTCCCTCCTCCCTCTCAGCTGATGACTTTGTCACCTTCTTTACGAAGAAGGTGAACGACATTACCTCCTCCTTCACCCCCACTGCTTTCCTCCCTCCCTCCTCTCCCACCCCCACTAACCTTACCTGTTTCAACCCCCTCTCCCCTGATGAAGTTAACAAACTGGTGACATCTAACCACCCTACCACCTGCCCCCTCGACCCAATCCCTTCCTCTCTTCTCCAGGACATCTCGGGCGATATCCTTCCCTTCCTTACATCCCAAATCAACATCTCCCTTGAGGCAGGCCTGTTTCCGGCAGCCTTCAAGACCGCCAGAATCAAGCCGCTCCTCAAGAAACCATCCCTAGACACCACTGATGTCCAAAACTACAGACCGGTATCTCTCCTATCATTCCTGTCCAAAACCCTTGAACGGGCTGTCTCCTCACAACTTTCTTCCTATCTCTCCCAGAACAACCTCCTCGACCCTCACCAGTCAGGCTTCAAGGCTGCGCACTCCACGGAGACGGCACTGCTCGCAGTGACAGAGTCTCTTCGTGATGCCAGAAGCTCGTCCCTCTCATCGGTACTGATCCTTCTCGACCTGTCTGCGGCGTTCGACACAGTGAACCACCAGATCCTCCTCTCCACTCTCGCCGAGCTTGGAATCGCTGGAACTGCGTTATCCTGGTTCACCTCCTACCTTGCAGATCGGACTTATCAGGTCACATGGAACGGTTCCCTGTCCAAACCCTGCACCCTGGACACCGGAGTCCCTCAAGGCTCAGTATTGGGACCCCTTCTGTTTTCTCTTTACACTAAATCGCTAGGCTCTGTAATCGCATCTCATGGCTTCTCCTATCACTGCTATGCAGATGACACTCAACTGTTTCTCTCCTTTCCCCCCTCAGAAACCCAAATAGCAACACGCATCTCGAAATGCCTGGCCGACATCAGCAGATGGACAGCCGCCAACCACCTGAAGCTCAACCTTGACAAGACTGAGCTCCTCTTCATACCGGGGAAAGACTGCCCTCAGATGGACCTACTGGTCACCATCGAGAACACCCAAGTCTCCCCCTCAACCACAACAAGAGACCTTGGTGTGGTGGTAGATGACCAACTGTCCTGCAATGCCAACGTCACCGCGGTGGCCCGAT
The DNA here is from genome assembly GCA_027704905.1 of Muraenolepis orangiensis. Taxonomy (NCBI): domain Eukaryota; kingdom Metazoa; phylum Chordata; class Actinopteri; order Gadiformes; family Muraenolepididae; genus Muraenolepis; species Muraenolepis orangiensis. The sequence continues at coordinate 11,541,276 of CM051021.1, read as the reverse complement.
CTTGCAGAATTGCCCTCTACAACATCCGCAGGATCCGGCCCTTCCTCACACGTGAAGCGGCGCAGATCCTGGTCCAAGCGCTCGTCATCACCCGCCTCGACTACTGCAACTCTCTCCTGGCGGGACTCCCCGCCTCTGCAACCAAGCCCCTCCAACGCATCCAGAACGCAGCAGCACGCCTGGTATTCAACCTACCGAAATCTCCCACGTGACCCCTCTCTTCCGCGATCTCCACTGGCTTCCGGTAAATGCTCGCATCAAATTCAAGACTCTGGTGCTGACCTTTAGGGCAGTCAATGGAACTGCCCCGGCCTACCTCCAGGCGTTGGTCAAACCCTACATCCCAGCCAGAGCGCTCCGCTCAACTTCTGCCAGGCGACTTGTTCGACCTTCACTAATGTCAACCAAACATCGCTCGTCCAAGACCCAGCTCTTCACGGCTCTGGCTCCACAGTGGTGGAATGAACTCCCGTCTCATGTCAGGACGGCAGAGTCCCTCGCCAGCTTCCGCAAGAGACTCAAGACCCACCTGTTCAGAGTCCACCTGGACTCTCCTTGAACCCACATTAATAGCTCTTAGCATGTTGTATATGTTAGCAAGTGTATGTCCTTAATGTTGTTAACACGCTCTTATCACAGCTACTTAAGCAGGTGACCTAGCAGTACGAAATTGTGCTATTCATCTTGTCAATATGAATACTTGTGAACTGCTGTATTTTTGTGTTTGCGTACCCCAGTGTTATGCTATTGTCTGCTTCAACTAATGTACACCTTGTAAGTCGCTTTGGATAAAAGCGTCTGCCAAATGCCCTAAATGTAAATGTAAATGTCTCCTATTTACATGACATTTTTTTACATCTCTCTGGAAAGAGCCATCCAGACGCTGGCTACTTCGTGGTTGGAAGTCATATCATATTCATGATTAAATCATACCTCAGACAAGGTCCATCCATAAAAATACAATGATTTAAAATATATCAACCATTTGTTTAACTTAACAAAACGGATTGAACTCATAAGCAATAATAAAATAAAATTTAAAAAATAAAATAAAATATATATATACGTATATAAAATATATATAAACGTATAAATAAATAAATATATATATATATATATATAAATATAGGTAATACATTTTATTACCACTAGAGAGCGCTACCTCTGGATATGTTTTGCAGTACCACTTGTAACCACTGGAATGCAGCATTCACACAGCGTCGTCCTCATCCTTATCGGTAATGATTGTTACCTATAATGATTGATGAGGTATAAGGACATGATTGTTTTTTTTATTATTTTGTCTGTCTATTGTTTTATTCAGCACTTATTTTCTGAGCACTAACATCAGTGTATCCTTGTTTCGTTCCATCTACTACTTATTCTTGATTTATCTTTGGGTGGTAATTTATTATATTACCCGTATTAAATGTTTTTGTGTATTTATTTATGAATTTCGGTCGTGTGTGGGGGGGGCCCTCAGTTAGCCTGGCATCTGCTCCCTGGTAGTAATTATTGAATATTGACAGACACTTGATTATAACGTCATAGTTATATTTTATATATAGTATATATAGTCATATATGTATATAGTCATTGTACTGTACTGCACTTACAAGTGCAGAGACAATGAAATTGCAATTTAATATAGATTGTATTAGTCATATGCACAATCATTGTTTGTTATCCTGGCATCCTTTACTGTGCTACAGTCAACAACTGTCTCAATAATATATATATATATATATACGTACGTGTACATAATAAAATCAAAAAAGTTATAAAATCATCAGTAATCTTAATGACACAGAGACACACTTGACTATTTCAATAGTCATGACAAATCGTTATGTTCATGAAATAAAGCTAAAAGTAGTTAATACAGCTCAGCCAGGCTGGGTCAAAGGTCATCGCAGTTATTGCGGTGGGGGTTAGAGATCGGCAGTCTAGCTCAGGAGGTAGAGCGGTCGCCTCACAACCGAAAGGTCGCTGGTTCGATCCCCCTGTCGAGGTGTCCTTGAGCAAGACACCCTAACCCTAATTGCTCCTGACGTGCTGGCTGTCTCCTTGCATGGCTGACTCCGCCGTCGGTGTATGAATGTTAGGGTTAGAGGTAATTGAGGTAGGTGTAAGGGGTCATCCAGGTCATTGAGTTAGGGTTAGAGGTCATCCAGGTCATTGAGGAGGTGTTTGGGGTCATTGAGGTAGGTGTTTGGGGTCAGAGGTCATTGAGGTAGTGTTAGGGTCTGATCCAGTCCATTACTTCTTCTTGACCTTCTGCCTGTCCAGGAAGCGTTGTCTTCTGTCCACTGGGATCTCGTCTAGACTGATACCATGGTTACTGACCCTAGAAGACATACCAGGGTTATCAATCACAACTATTGATCTAATACCATGGTTACTATCACATCTATTGATCTGATACCATGATTACTATCACATATATTGATCTGATCATCAATCACATCTATGATCATCTGATACCATGGTTAGTTTCACATCTATTGATCTGATGCCATGGTTACTGACCCTAGGGTTACACCTATTATTATATCTATATTATATCTATTGCTTTATCCATCGTATCCAAACACTACAGTTAAAAGCTACTAGTGTGTCACTCATTAATGCTGCTTGGCCTGGCTTGAGTGGTGTGTGTGAGAGTGAGTGAGTTAGTGAAAGGGGGAGTGTGTGTGTGTGTGTGTGTGTGTATGAGTGTGTGTGTGTGTGTGTGTGTGTGTCCTACCCCCCGGCCAGGTCAGGAGGTACAGGTAAGGGTTTGGTGAAGCCATCTCTACCAGCCAGCCAGAAGGTATCCTCTGCTCCCTTCACCTGCACATCAAGGGGACCTCGTTTAACCGTTGTGTGAACATTCATTCACCCATTCATACACTCATTCATTTATTCATTCATACACACACACCCATACACACACGTTCACTTATTCCTTCACACATTCATACACACATTCATTCCTACACTCATTCATTTACTCATTCATCCACCGACGGCGGTGTCAGCCAGTTGGTCAGGAGCAGTGAGAAGCACATCACGTGTGTGTACGTTTACCTGTGACTTGCGTTTCTCCATCTTGTATCCCAGTTTGAGACTGGTCAGAATCTTCATGGTGCAGAGACTGATGTGGATTCTATAGGCTGAACGTATACAAATAAAAGTATCATAGGAAATACATAAACTGTATTAAAAGGTTACGGTTTTTTTACAGACCGTGATGGAGAGACTGACAGTCAGACTATGATAGAGACAGTGATGGAGAGACCAGACAGTGATAGAGACAGACTGACAGAGACAGACTGACAGTGATAGAGAGACAGACAGTGATAGAGAGACAGACAGTTCTTACGGAGTCCAGAGGCTTCCAGATGAGAAGCGGTGGTGACCGTGTCTCCAAACAGACAGTATCTGGGCATGGTGAGACCAACCACCCCGGCTACCACTGGCCCTGGACAGACAGACAGACAGACAGACAGGATGACAGGTAGAAAGACAGGTAGTCAGAAAACACAGGTAGGTAGACAGACAGGTAGGTAGACAGACGGACAAACACAGACCGGTAGACAGACAGGTAGCCAAACAGACAGGTAGACAGTCAGACAGACAGGTAATCAGACAGACAAGTAGAAAAACAGACCCCGAGATAGTTAGTCAGACAGGTAGGTAGTTAGACAGACAGGTAGACACAGTCAGACAGACAGGTAATCAGACAGACAAGTAGAAAAACAGACCCCGAGATAGTTAGTCAGACAGGTAGGTAGTTAGACAGACAGGTAGACACAGGCAGATAGACAGGTAATCAGACAGACAAGTAGAAAAACAGACCCTGAGATAGTTAGTCAGACAGGTAGGTAGTTAGACAGACAGGTAGACACAGTCAGACAGACAGGAAGTCAGAAAGACAGGTACCTTAGATGTGCCATATGCAACAAGTAACTTACACGCCATTCCCTCCTGTAGTATGAATTTTCTAAAGCAATATACACCAAAAATACTGTACACAATAGAAATAACAATAAAGTGACTGATGGATGATATATACACCTATATATATATATATATATATATATATATATATATATATATACGTATACACCTGATATATACCTGAGTGTAAGCCGATGCGTATCTTGACTTTGATCTCGGGCATGTGTTTGATCTTGAAGGCGCCAATGGCGTGGAGGATGTCCAGAGACATGTTGGACACCTCAGCAGCGTGGCGCTGACCGTTCCTGGTGGGGACGCCTGACGCCACCATGTAGGCGTCCCCTATAGTCTCCACCTACATATGTATCAAAGATATTATATATCAACTATATATTATATTTATTATGTTCCTGTTGGGCATGCCTGTAGACCATGTCCCTTATAGTCTCATATACTATGTATTATACAATAAACTGTACATTATATCAACTGTATAATATTGTAACGTACGATGACTATGCATGCACTCAATTTGCATTGGATTTGTCATCAATAATATACTGTGTGTGTGTGTATATATACACACACACACACACACACACACACACACACACACACACACACACACACACACACACACTTATTATAGATTAAATATTCATATTCTTTAATCAAATAACCTTCTGGAGGACAGGGTTGGTCATACCTTGTACACATCATGAGAAGCAATGATGGCATCAAACATGGTGTAGAGGTCATTCAGGAGGTCAACCACCTGCACACACACACACACACACACAAACACACAGTTAATAGAGCTAGGGTTACACCATATCTAGGATTAGAACTAATCTAGGGTTAGAACACACCTATGTTTAGAACCTATCTAGAGTTAAAGAGTATCTAGGGTAAGTAGAGCCAGGGTTAGAGAGTATCTAGGGTTAGAGTGTATCTGGGGTAAGCATAGCCAGGGTTGGAGCACCACCCCTGTACCTCTATGGGTTCACTCAGGGCTGATATGGTGGTGAATCCAACGATGTCACTGAAGTAGAGCGTAGAGTCTGCATAATGTTCTGGAGTCACCGCCTTGCCTTTCTTTAGTGACTGGGCTACAGACCTGGTAACATATCATTATTATTAAGATTATTATTATCATTTTATTAATTGCTTGCATCCCAGCTTGCATCTTGCCTATAGGTAGATGCAGATTATAGAGATAGTGGTATATGTATTTCAAATATTAGAACAGTGGTTCCCATTTGGGAACCCCCGTATTAGAAGATGAACTCTCACTTAGGTAGCAGCTGGCTGATGAGTTTGTCCGTCTTGGTTCTCTCGATCTCCAGTTCGTCGGTTCTCTCTCTGATCAGGTCCTCCAGGTTGGAGCTGTACTGCTCCAGCATGCGGAGCATGGAGTCTATGATGTTGGCTTTCTTGCCCCGATTGATACCACGAAACTACCAGAGGAAGACACAGAAACAATTATAAACTACACGGAAACAACCACAGACTATTATAAACAACAATGAAACAACAATTATAAACTACACTGATACAATAATTATAAACTACACTGAAACAACAACAGACTATTATAAACTACACTGAAACAACAACATACTATTATAAACCACACTAAAACTACAACAGACTTAGAAAGTACACTGCAACAACAACAATTATAAACTACACTGAAACAACAACATACTATTATAAACCACACTAAAACTACAACAGACTTATAAAGTACACTGAAACAACAACAATTATAAACTACACTGAAACAACAATCATAAACTACACTGACACAACAACAGACTATTACAAACTACACTTAAATATCAACTGACTATCATAAAGTACAATGAAACAACAGACTATTATAAAAACACTGAAACAAGAACAGACTATTATAAACTACACTGAAACAACAACAGACTATTATAATCTACACTAAAACAACAACAGGCTTATAAACTCAACTGAAACAACAACAGACTACTATTAACTATAATGAAACAACAACAGACTATTAAAAACTACACAGAAACAACAACAGACTATTATAAACTACCCTGGATCAACAGATTATTATAAACTATACTGAATCAACAGACCATTATAAACAACACTGAAACAACAACAGACTATTATAACAACCTGTTTAAATATGTTATTACTTGTCTAAGTATGTTGTGACCGGTTTAAATAGGTTATAACCTGTTTAAATATGTTATAACCTGTTTAAATATGTTATAACCTATTTGAATATGTTATAACCTGTTTATATATGTCGTGAAAGGTGGGTCTCTGGTCTGGGTCTTCAGTCCAACATGACGTCATGAGGGACAGACATTCTGCAGGAGCTTCGTCCACACAAATTACAGGTCTGCAGAGGGGAGGAGGGGCTTTCAGCCGCTGCAATATCTCTGCACAGAGAAAGACAGACATTTAGAGAGAGAGAGCGAGAGCGAGAGCGAGAGCGAGAGCGAGAGAGAGAGGCAGACAGACAGACAAACATATATAGAGAGACAAGACAGGGAGACAGACAGAGAGACATTTAAAGAGAGACCGGCAGGCAGACAGAGAAACCGACAAGCAGACACAGTTATAGAGATAGACAGGCAGGCAGACCGAGAGAGAAAGAGAGAGACATGCAGACAGACCGAACATGTATGGGTGTCTAACTCTTAACATGAAACAGGAAGCAGTCACCGTGGGCGGGCATGTCCATCATGGCATAGGGCGGAGTTCGTAAGATCACTTCCTGTATGATGATGGCGAAGCTGAAGACATCAGCAGGAATCGTTCCTCCTCGTACCGGTTCTCTGAGGAGCTCTGGAGCGGTCCACAGCAGGTCTATGAAGTAACGTTACAATGTTAGCTTACACAACAGATCTATAAAGTAACACAACGTTATGTTACACAACAGATCTGTAAAGCAACACAATGTTACGTTACAACAGATCTATAAAGTAACAATGTTACATTACAACAGATCTATAAAGTAACACAATGTTACGTTACAACAGATCTATAAAGTAACACAATGTTATATTACAACAGATCTATAAAGTAACACGTTACGTAACACAACAGATGTATGAAGTAACAACGTTACGTTACACAACAAATCTACGAAGTAACACAATGTTACGTCACACAAAAAATCGATGAAACAACACAAAGTTACGTTACACAGCAGATCTACGAAGTAACACAAAGTTACGTTACGTTACACAACAGAACTATAAAGTAACACGTCACAACGTTGTAGTGTTACGTTACAGTGCTACGTTACAACTGCCAGGTTACAACCGTTACGTTTAAAACAACATACATACAACATGGTAACAACGCACAACTAAAAACAGACATACACACATGACACTCTTCCATCCCTCTGAATAAGTGACGTGTGGTTGGTCCTACCGTGTGGTTCCTCCACTGGATGGAGGTTCTGAGAGTGAAGGATCATGGGAAGGCCGTAGTCAGAGACCTTCAGGACGAAGCGTCCGTCCACCATACAGTTCCTGGACTTGAGGCGTCCGTGGCTCAGCCTGTTCATGTGGAGGTACTTCATCCCCTGGCAGAACATTAATGAACCGTTAAGGGGCATGAAACTGGTAACTGGACTGCAGTTATGAAGCCCTTTTGTTACCTATGGCCACTCACAAGGGTGGCCATAGGTTACTAGTGTTAGGGTAACTAGGGTTAAGGTTACTAGGATTATAGTTACTAGAGTAAAGGTTACTAGGATTATAGTTACTAGAGTAAAGGTTCCTAGGGTTAGAGTAAGGGTGACTAGGGTTATGGTTACTCGGGTTACTAGGGTAAAGGTTACTAGAGTTAGGGTTACTAGGGTTAGAGTTATGGTTACTAGGGTTAGGGTCACTACCTTGATGAGGTTCATGAGGAGTTTAGGGTAGGGTTACTATGGTCACTACCTTGATGAGGTCCATGAGGAGGGAGGACTTGAACATCCAGTCCAGTCTCATGCTGCCGTCCTCTAGGATGTCCGCCAGACTCCCGCGAGGACAGTGCTCCGTTACTGTGGCGAAGATCCCAGCATCCAGGAAGAGTCCAACATAGAGGTTCAGATTCTCATGTCTCATCTCCCTGTACTGGACCGGGTCAAGGTTAGAGTTAGTCAGGGTTATGTGTATGAATGTGTGTGTGTGTGTGTGTGTGTGTGTGTGTGTGTGTGTGTGTGTGTGGGTCTTACAGAGCTGAACACACTCCTGGTTGATTGATTGACAGCTGTCACCTTCTGTCCGTCTGTAACCTTCTTCAACCACACCCAATCACCCTGGCAACAGCAATAGGAAGAAAGACAGTGAGAGAGACAGAGAGACGGATAGATAGAGAGACAACAGGCACAGACAGACACGTACCTCCAGAAGGCCTATATTTGACATCTCTGGTGTGGACTGAATGTAACTTCTACCAACTGATGATAACTGAGGCTTTAGATCCAAGAGGCTTGTCATCATGGACTCTTCGTTCTACACACACACGCACACACACACACACACACACAAACACACACATATATATATGAAAAGGTTGGCAGGCTAAGGTACAGGCTAGGTGCTACATGCTGCATGCCACAGGCTAAGGGCTACAGGCCAGGTGCTACAGGCCAGGTGCTACAGGCTAGGTGCTACAGGCTGCATGCCACAGGCTAGGGGCTACAGGCAAGGTGCTACAGGCTAGGCGCTACAGGCTGCATGCCACAGGCTAGGGGCTACAGGCAAGGTGCTACAGGCTAGGTGCTACAGGCTGCATGCCAAAGGCTAGGGGCTACAGGCCAGCTGCTACAGGCCAGGTGCTATAGGCCAGGTGCTACAGGCTAGATGCTTCAGGCTAGATGCTACAGGCTAGAAGCTACAGGCTAGGTGCTACAGGCTAGGTGCTACAGGCTAGGTGCTACAGGCTAGGTGCTAAAGGCTGAGGCATGTTGATTTCAGTACAAACCTTCTTGCCGATCTGAGTGTCGATGAAGACGATGTCGTCCAAAGTGAGAACGACTTTATTGCTGCTGAGAAACCTCCTCTTGTTTCTAAACAGGTTGGTTAGAATATAGATACAGATATAATATAAGAGAGAGAGGAAATACTGTTTGTACTGTTAAACAGAATCATGACCTCTGACCTGTAAACAGCAGCACCAATCAGCAAGCATATCAACAGGAACAAGAAGATGGCAATCACCATCTCCGAACCTACAAAACAGAGCATTATCAAAACAAAAGCCTTCTCCATTCCTACAAAAAGAGCATAATCAAAAGAAAAGCCTTCTCCATACCTACAAAACAGAATTATCAAAATAAAAGCCTTCTCCATACCTACAAAACAGCATTATCAAAATAAAAGCCTTCTCCATTCCTTCAAAACAGAGCATTATCAAAATAAAAGCCTTCTCCATACCTACAAAACAGCATTATCAAAATAAAAGCCTGCTCCATACCTACAAAACAGCATTATCAAAATAAAAGCCTTCTTCATACCTACAAAACAGCATCACCAAAATAAAATCCTTCTCCGTACCTACATACAGAGCATTTTCAAAATAAAAGCCTTCTCTGTACCTCCAAAACAGAGCATTATCAAAATAAAAGAACACACTTGGTACAGACCTTCAGAGCAGGTCTGGTCTGGACTGAACCAACAGAAGCTTGCGGAGGGGGGTTTTCCTCCAGGAAATCTAAAAGAGCGTGCCAAGGGTCTGAGTACTCCCACCCCCTCGTGGGTCTGGGTGGGGTTCAGAACATGGGTGGGGACCAGTTGGTCTCCGTCACTCTCCAACACCACAAAGCTGGACTGGAGCCCTCCGCCCCTCGGACGCCCAGACAGCATCTACAGGATCAGATATAATACATCTAGATACATGATCAATACATCTAGATACAGAATCAATATATCTAGATACAGAATCAATATATCTAGTTACTCAATCAATACATCTAGATAGAGACTCAATATATCTAGATACTCAATCAATACATCTAGATACTCAATCGATACCTCTGGATAGAAAATCAATAAATCTAGATAGAGAATCATTACCTCTAGATACTCAATCAATACCTCTAGCTACTCAATCATTACCTCTAGATAATAATAATAATAATAATAATAATAATAATAATAATAATAATACAATTTATTTGTGGGGCGCCTTTCAAGACACCCAAGGACACCTTAAAGAGCATATATGCTACAGTAAAATTAAAATTTAATTTAAAAACACTTCACGAAGTGTCCGCAGGGTTTAAAACAAGACAAACAACAGGAAGTAAACTTACAAGAAAGACAGTACAGTTTCTAAGGGATATGCCAGTTTAAACAGATGGGTTTTTAGTTGGGTTTTGTAAGTTGTTATAGAATCAGTCGGATGTGTAGTGGCAGGGAGTTCCAGAGTCTGGGAGCCGAGCAACTGAAAGCTCGAGCACCCATGGTGCTGAGGCGTGAGCTGGGGACGGTGAGAAGTCCAACGGAGGAAGAGCGGAGGGTGTGGGAGGGGGTGTACTCCTGAAGGAGATCAGTGATGTAGATGGGGGCTAGATTGTGGAGAGCTTTGTAGGTGAGTAAAAGGTTTGTATAGTAAATCCGGTAGCGCACAGGAAGCCAGTGTAGTTGAATGAGAACGGGGGTGATGTGGTCAGATGAGTTAGTGCGGATGATGATCCGGACAGCAGAGTTCTGAATAATTTGCAGTCTGTTGAGGAGTTTGATGGGAAGGCCAGTCAGAAGTGCATTGCAGTAATCAATCCGGGACGTGACAAATGAGTGGACCAGGATTTCAAGTGCTGGATTGGGACAGAGATGAGCGGACTCTGGAAATGTTCCGAAGATGGAAGAAGGCAGTGCGAGTGATGTTTTTAATGTGTGGTACAAATGAGAGGGAGCCGTCCAGAATGACACCGAGGCTTTTTACTTGGTATGGGGGGGTATGGGGAAGCCGTCGATGATGATGTTTGGAGCTGGGGTCTTTTGTGACTTGGTGAGGGTGGATTTGGAGCCGATGAGCAGGGCCTCAGTTTTGCTAGCGTTGGGCAGGGCAGTGGTGGGTTCGGAGGAAATGTAGACCTGTGTGTCGTCGGCGTAGCAGTGAAAGTGACGGAGGATTTTTGCCCAGGGGGAGGAGATATGTGACGAATAGGAGTGGACCCAGTACTAATCCCTGGGGGACACCCAGTGGAACAGAACACCCTGACTTTTGGTTCCCGAGTTGTACAAACTGTTGTCTGTCAGTGAGGTATGATGTGAACCAGGAGAGTGCAACACCAGTAATCCCAATGCCAGGAGTAGTGGGTGGGAAATGGTGTTGAATGCAGTGCTTAGGTCGAGGAGGATGAGGATGGTGAGAAGTCCAGAGTCAGCTGCACGGAGGAGGTCGTTAGTGATTTTAACCAGGGCCGTATCAGTGCTGTGTTTTTGGCGGAAACCGGATTGAAAGGGTTCATGGAGGTTGTTTATTTCCAGATGGGACTGAAGCTGTGCGGCAATAGATACTCAATCATTACCTCTAGATACTCAATCAATAATGCTAGATACACAATCAATACCTCTCGATACACAATCAATACATCTCGATACTCAATCAATACATCTAGATACACAATCAATACCTCTAGATACACAATCAATACCTCTAGATACACAATTAATACCTCTCGATACACAATCAATACATCTAGATAATCAATCAATACATCTAGATACTTAATCAATACCTCTAGATACACAATCAATAATCAGCAGACCCCACTGACCTGATTGAACCCACGGAAGTGAAAGCCTCCTTCTGATTGGACGAGCTGATGGCCCGCCACCCAGTGCCCGCCCCCTGCTTGACGACGCTCCTCCACCGCCTTAGCAACGAAGTACACCATGTTGAAGATGGTCCCGAAGAGAGGGGACACCTGTATAAACAATGAATTAACACTGAATGAACATTTAATTAACTATGAATGAACAATGTATTGACAATGAATTAACAATGAATTAACAATGTATTAACAATGTATTAACAATGAATTAACAATGAATTAACAATGAATTAACACTGTATTAACAATGAATTAACAATGAATTAACAATGAATTAACAATTAACTAACACTGTATTAACAATGAACTAACGCTGTATTAACTATGAATGAGCAATGAATTAGCAATGGATAAATAATGAATTAACAATGAATTAACACTGTATTAAAACTATTAACAATAAATCAACAATTAATTAACAAAGTAATAACACCTGTATTAATAATTACAAGTATAAACAATTAACATGTTCACATATTACCATTAATAATGTCTTAACAATTTTGACAAAATTACAATTTAATAAATTAGTGTGTATTTTTGTTTGTGTGTACCTCTGTTGAGTAGTGAGCACAGAGCGCTTCAAAGGGTGGTGCGGACGGCCCAGTATATCGTTGGAGGTGAGCTCCCTCCCTCCTGGATATATACAACCAGCGGTGCGTGACCAAGTGTGTGGCCATGTGTGTGTACCTCTGTAGTGTTAGTTTGTATTAGTGTGTCTGTACCTCTGTTGTATTAGTGTGTTTCTGTGTACCTCTGTTGTGTTAGTATGTATTAATGTTTGTGTGTACCTCTGTTGTGTAAGTGTGTATTAATGTGTGTGTGTGTGTGTGTGTGTACCTCTGTTGTGTTATTGTGTATTAGTGTGTGTGTGTGTGTGTGTGTGTACCTCTGTTGTGGTTGTGTGTATTAATGTGTGTGTGTACCTCTGTTGTGGTTGTGTGTATTAATGTGTGTGTGTGTACCTCTGTTGTGTTAGTGTGTATTAGTGTGTGTGTGTACCTCTGTCGGGCTCACAGCGGTCCGTATTTCCCGACTGATCTGAGCACTCCTGAACGCCTCATAGAAGCTCTGGTCTGACGCCATGGTAACGGTCATCACTGCACTGTGGGCGTGACGCAGCCTCGTGCTATTGGTCAGCTCAGGGAACGCCGTGTCCTGATTGGACAAAAATGACGTGAATCAGGGTTGACAGTCTTACAACTTACACCACCAACAATTCAACTGTAGAGTATATAAATAGTATACAAATAGTACTTTATAATATAATATATACAATATAATAATATATAATATACTGTATAAGCGGCTGAGATGAGGATCTGGTAAGGCATGGCATCCAGGAGTGTATGAATAGTATATAAATACTACTATATAATATATAATAAAGAACATTACCTGGTAAGGCATGGGTTACAGGAGTGTATAATTATTATATAAATAGTACTATATTCAATATAATATTAATAATATAGAACCTTACCTGGTAAGGCATGGCATATAGGAGGGCATCATAAGGGATGAACACATAGCCATCTGAAACCATCCCCATGTCCAAAGCAGCCAATAGGAGATCTCTTTGTGCCTCTCCACCAATCAGAGCAGAGCTCATACACAAGATGACAACTGAAAGAGTGAAGGACCAATCACAACGGGTGGCAGTAGTAACACACATGAACACATCATACACACAACATCGTACATACCGACCTTTGACCCGGTCGGCCTCTCTTATGGCCTTCAGGGCTTCTTGAGGCCCTTCCTCCTTTGTTCCCATGGTAACGACTGGACCAATCGGAACGCCAAGAGCTCTGAGAGCCGAGGCCACTTCCTGCCCGGTGCTTTCCCATAGGTCAGTAGGAGCTGTGGAACAAGAAAGTCATGAGCCCCATAATCCCCGTAACCCCAACAAACCCTGACCTCAACTAACATAACCCAGTGGTTTCCCAAACTGGGGGGCGCAAAGCATGTGTCTAAGAGCGTCTATATTTGGGTGACTGTAGGTGGGGGGGGGGCTGACATTTCTTTATCTACAAAAAGGGGGCCCTGCAGAAAAAGTTTGGGAACCACTGCACTAACTCAAGCTCACAAGGTATATTGATGTCAACCCTAAATGACCCTAACTAGCCATAACTTAACTACCATGTGATTACCCTTCGACTACCATAGGAATATCATGTGACTACCCTTTGACTACCATAGGACTATCATGTGACTACCCTTTGACTACCATAGGACTATCATGTGACTACCCTTTGACTACCATAGGACTATCATGTGACTACCCTTCGACTACCATAGGACTATCATGTGACTACCCTTCGACTACCATGTGACTACCCTTCGACTACCATGTGACTACCATGTGACTACCCTTCAACTACCATGTGACTATCATGTGACCACCATGCCACAATCATGTGACTATCATGTGACCACCATGCCACAATCATGTGACTACCCTTTGACTACCATAGGACTATCATGTGACTACCCTTCGACTACCATAGGACTATCATGTGACTACCCTTCGACTACCATGTGACTACCCTTCGACTACCATGTGACTACCATGTGACTACCATGTGACTACCCTTCAACTACCATGTGACTATCATGTGACCACCAAGCCACAATCATGTGACTACCATGTGACTACCATGTGACTACCCTACCACTACCCATGTATATAAACCACTACCACTTACCAGAGATCACACCCACATGTGCCCAGCGGAAAAATCGTAAAACAGCGAACAGGACTTGACTGGGTGGAGTGATGGGTGGAAGACTTGGCCAATTAGCAGTGAGACAGCCTGGAGAAGCCAGCCCCACATCCCAGTGCTCGGCCAATAGAGACGCCGCGTGACAAAGGGCGGGGTTAAAGGGTCCAATGTAGGCATGGCCATATCCTTCCATGTCAACAAGGTGAGCCACCGCTGGAAAAATAATCACAAATGTACAAAAATTCTCATAAAGTATGTATATGTAGTATAGAAAGCCCTATATATAGTGTGTCTGTATATTATAGTATATTTAGAGACAGTAGTTCTCCTGCAGAACTATACTATGTATATGACTAGAAGTCATATATATAGTATGTTCATATAGTATAGTAACTTGGAAGACAGAGCTGTCCTCCTCCAGGAGTACTATATACGTAGTAAAGTAAATGGCAGTATAGTACCTTTAGAGACAATATTCCCCCTCCAGAAGTACTATATATGGTACAATAAATGGTAGTATCATACCTGTAGAGACAGTATTCCTTCTCCAGAAGTACTATGTACAATAAATGGTAATATCGTACCTCTAGAGGCAGAGCAGTCCTCATCCAGGAGTTTGACGTCGTACCAGTAGCCCTCAGTGAGTCCAGCATCGCTGCGTAACCGTGACAACGCCAGGGAGGCCGCAGTGGCGGGTAGGGCTCTGGAGAACAGCGGGTCACATGACCACGGGCCAATCAGCGCCAGTCTGAAAGTCGCCGTCCGAGCATCTCCTATGGAATGCAGCCACAGCCACACTCCTAGCAACCACCTGGGAGAGCACATCCCAATCTGTAAAATAAGAGGAAATAGTTAGGGTTCCCTTACCCTAAACTAGGACCATGGAAAGGTATATTATACCCCAAACCAGGACCATGGTAAGGTATATTATACCCTAAACCAGGACCATGGTAAGGTATATTACCGGTATACCCTAAACCAGGACCATGGAAAGGTATATTATACCCTAAACCAGGACCATGGAAAGGTATATTACCGGTATACCCTAAACCAGGACCATGGAAAGGTATATTATACCCTAAACCAGGACCATGGAAAGGTATATTATACCCTAAACCAGGACCATGGAAAGGTATATTATACCCTAAACCAGGACCATGGTAAGGTATATTATACCCTAAACCAGGACCATGGTAAGGTATATTATACCCTAAACCAGGACCACGGTAAGGTATATTATACCCTAAACCAGGACCACGGTAAGGTATATTATACCCTCAACCAGGACCATGGTTTGGTATATTATACCCCAAACCAGGACATGGTTCAAGATTCAAGATTCAAGAAACTTTATTAATCCCGAGGGAAATTAAGGTGCAACAGTTGACACAGGGGGAATAAATGCACACACAAATATACTAATACCTAAGCTAAAAACGAAATAACAACAACTAACTAAATAAAACTAGTATAAACAAAATATAACAAAAATAACTCTAAATGAATATAAGTGTATTGATAGATGAGTAGATGAATTACACAATTTACAGTATTATTACAGTAATACGTAGGTATATACAATACACAACAATACGTATAGTGCAAATTGACAGTAATAATATATTAATAAATAACTCAGATGAATACTGAAAAAGTGACATGTGAAAAGTGAAAAGTGAAATTGAATTTACAGTGCAAAATTACAGTGAAATGATTTACAGTGCGTTGACCAAAAAAAGAATAATAATAACAGTGCGTTGGCCTCAGGTCACTGAGTCTAAGGTATATTATACCCTAAACCAGGACCATGGTTTGGTATATTATACCCTTAACTAGGACATGGTTAGGTATATTATACCCTTAACTAGGACATGGTTAGGTATATTATACCCTTAACTAGGACATGGTTAAGTATATGTTACCCTAAACCAGGACCTACTAAACAGTTTAATTAAATAAATGATAACTTACCAGACTTTTAGCTTATTTTTATGCTCCAAACACTTGACATTCCTTCTACATTAAATAAAGTTAGGGTTAAGAACCTCGGGTTAGAACCTCGGGTTAGGGTTAGATGACCACACTGGAAGTTCCTTCACGGTAAGTGTAAGATCCTCACAGTGTAAGTTCCTTTAAGGAAAGGGTTAGGTCCTGAGGTTGGGGTTAGATCCTTGCAGTGGAAGTTCCTTTAAGGTAAGGGTTAGATCCTCACACTGGAAATGAAATGTACTCAACTACTATCAGGGGGGATAGCGTGAGAAAAGGGTAGGAGAGGGAGAGACAGGGTAGAGAAAGAGAGAGAGAGAGAGAGAGAAAGAGAGAGAGAGAGAGAGAGAGAGAGAGAGAGAGAGAGAGAGAGAGAGAGAGAGAGAGAGAGAGAGAGAGAGAGAGAGAGAGAGAAGGCAGTGAGTCTTTAATCTTGTTAACAGTTCAACCAGGATGATCTGTGAGGATAGTGTCGGAGGATTGTGATAGTGTTGTTTGTTTACATGATGATAAAATACTTGATATCTTACACATTTCAAGTATTTAATCATTTATATGGGTATATGCTGTAAACAAGTACTATAAAGAGATGTATACAAGTACTATAACACCTGTATACAAGTACTATATAAACAGTGGTTTACAAGTGTTATAAGAGCTTTTTGAATATCTGTCATTCCTACCTTGCTCTCAATAAAAAGAAAGTTTAAAAAAAAGAGCTGTACACAAGTAATATGAGCTGTATACAAGTACTATAACAGCTGTATACAAAAACTATAAGAGCTGTTCACAAGTACTATAAACTAAAACTAAACTAGACATTGTCTTTAACATTTTCAAAGTTTTACTTCATGCATGCAATCCATTTGTACCAGAAGTACGGCATATTGTACTAGAACATAGTAATACTGGCATATCACTTACATATATACATACATACATACATATACATACATATATGTACATACATACACATATTTACATATATACATATATATATGTATATATATATACATATATATATGTATATATATATATATGTATATATATATATATATATATTATACATACAGTTGCAAGAAAAAGTATGTGAACCCTTTGGAATTACCTGGATTTCTGCATAAATTGGTCATAAAATGTGTTCTGATCTTCATCTAAGTCACAACAATAGACAAACAGTCTGCTTAAACTAATACCACACAATTATATGTTTTCATGTTTTTATTGAACACACCATGTAAACAGATCCTGATCCTTCTCGACCTGTCTGCGGCGTTCGACACAGTGAACCACCAGATCCTCCTCTCCACTCTCGCCGAGCTTGGAATCGCTGGAACTGCGTTATCCTGGTTCACCTCCTACCTCGCAGATCGGACTTATCAGGTCACATGGAACGGTTCCCTGTCCAAACCCTGCACCCTGGACACCGGAGTTCCTCAAGGCTCAGTATTGGGACCCCTTCTGTTTTCTCTTTACACTAAATCGCTAGGCTCTGTAATCGCATCTCATGGCTTCTCCTATCACTGCTATGCGGATGACACTCAACTGTTTCTCTCCTTTCCCCCCTCAGAAACCCAAATAGCAACACGCATCTCGAAATGCCTGGCCGACATCAGCAGATGGACAGCCGCCAACCACCTGAAGCTCAACCTTGACAAGACTGAGCTCCTCTTCATACCGGGGAAAGACTGCCCTCAGATGGACCTACTGGTCACCATCGAGAACACCCAAGTCTCCCCCTCAACCACAACAAGAGACCTTGGTGTGGTGGTAGATGACCAGCTGTCCTGCAATGCCAACGTCACCGCGGTGGCCCGATCTTGCAGAATTGCCCTCTACAACATCCGCAGGATCCGGCCCTTCCTCACACGTGAAGCGGCGCAGATCCTGGTCCAAGCGCTCGTCATCACCCGCCTCGACTACTGCAACTCTCTCCTGGCGGGACTCCCCGCCTCTGCAACCAAGCCCCTCCAACGCATCCAGAACGCAGCAGCACGCCTGGTATTCAACCTACCGAAATTCTCCCACGTGACCCCTCTCTTCCGCGAACTCCACTGGCTTCCGGTAAATGCTCGCATCAAATTCAAGATTCTGGTGCTGACCTTTAGGGCAGTCAATGGAACTGCCCCGGCCTACCTCCAGGCGTTGGTCAAACCCTACATCCCAGCCAGAGCGCTCCGCTCAACTTCTGCCAGGCGACTTGTTCGACCTTCACTAAGGTCAACCAAACATCGCTCGTCCAAAACCCAGCTCTTCACGGCTCTGGCCCCACAGTGGTGGAATGAACTCCCGTCTCATGTCAGGACGGCAGAGTCCCTCGCCAGCTTCCGCAAGAGACTCAAGACCCACCTGTTCAGAGTCCACCTGGACTCTCCTTTGTGAAACCCGTAAACTTGCTTAAGTCCTGACATTAATAGCTCTTAGCATGTTGTATATGTTAGCAAGTATATGTCCTTAATGTTGTTAACACGCTCTTATCACAGCTACTTAAGCAGGTGACCTAGCAGTACGAAATTGTGTTATTCATCTTGTTAATATGAATACTTGTGAACTGCTGTATTTATATGTTTGCGTACCCCAGTGTTATGCTATTGTCTGCTTCAACTAATGTACACCTTGTAAGTCGCTTTGGATAAAAGCGTCTGCCAAATGCCCTAAATGTAAATGTAAATGTAAATGTAAACATGCACAGTGCAGGGTGAAAAAAGTATGTGAACCCCTGACTTCTCCAAGAGCTAATTGGAGTCATGAGTCAGCCAACCTGGAGTCCAATCAATAAGACGAGATTGGAGGTGTTGGTTAAAGCTGCCGTGCCCTAAAAAAAACACACACCAGTTTTGAGTTTGCTATTCTCAAGAAGCATTGCCTGATGTGAACCATGCCTCGCACAAAAGAGCTCTCAGAAGACCTAAGATTAAGAATTGTTGACATGCATAAAGCTGGAAAGGGTTACAAAAGTATCTCTTATTAAAAGCCTTTATGTTCCTCAGTTCACGGTAAGACAAATTGTCTATAAATGAAGAAAGTTCAG
Source organism: Muraenolepis orangiensis (assembly GCA_027704905.1). NCBI lineage: Eukaryota > Metazoa > Chordata > Actinopteri > Gadiformes > Muraenolepididae > Muraenolepis > Muraenolepis orangiensis. The sequence continues at coordinate 11,521,757 of CM051021.1, read as the reverse complement.
CACTGTTGCTACTCTCCCTAGGAGTGGTCGCCCTGTAAAGATGACTGCAAGAGCACAGCGCAGAATGCTCAATGAGGTGAAGAAGAGTGTCAGCTAAAGACTTACAAAAATCTCTGTCACATGCTAACATCTCTGTTGACAAATCTACAATACGTAAAACACTGAACAAGAATGGAGTTCATGGGAGGACACCACGGAGGAAGCCAATGCTGTCCAATAAAAACATTGCTGCACGTTTAAAGTGAAGTATGGTGGAGGGGGCATCATGGTTTGGGGCTGCTTTTCTGCCTCAGGGCCTGGACAGATTGCTATCACCAACGGAAAAATGAATTCCCAAGTTTACCAAGACATTTTGCAGAACTTAAGGCCATCTGTCCACCAATTGACGCTCAACAGAAGATGGGTGATGCAACAGGATAATGACCCAAAGCACAGAAGTAAATCAACAACAGCATGGCTTCAACAGAAGAAAATACACCTTCTGGAGTGGCCCAGTCAGAGTCCTGACCTCAACCCGATTGAGACGCTATGGCATGACCTCAAGAGAGCGATTCACACCAGACATCCCAAGAATATTGCTGAACTGAAACCGTTTTGGAAAGAGGAATGGTCAAAAATTCCTCCTGACCAACAGGAAACGTTTGGTTGAGGTTATTGCTGCCAAAGGAGGGTCAACCAGTTATTAAATCCAAGGGTTCACATACTTTTCCCACCCTGCACTGTGAATGTTTACATGGTGTTCAATAAAAACATGAAAACATATTGTTTGTGTGGTATTAGTTTAAGCAGACTGTGTTTGTCTATTGTTGTGACTTAGATGAAGGTCAGAACACATTTTATGACCAATTCATGCAGAAATCCAGGTAATTCGAAAGGATTCACATACTTTTTCTTGCGACTGTATACATATACAGTATACACACATGTGCGTGTGTTTGTTTTTGTCCTGAGCAAAGTGTGTAGTGTGTACGTATAGTAAACCATGTTGGAAATAATCTGTTCTAATCCTAATCTGGATTACCGCACTCTCCAAATATCACGTCACCATCTGGACGAGTGCCAAGAATAGAAGCTTTAGTCCTCAAGCAGCTCACCTCACACCCTATACAGGTAATGAAAAGTTATTATAATACTCATAATAAAACTCATGATTATAACAATCATAATAACTCGTGATTTTGATTGAGTACTTCCGACTTCAGGTTTGGGTTAACCCTGATTGCTTTAAGAATGTTAACCTGATTGTGTTATATATGTCTTGGCCAGGTTGGTCGTTAAAAGCTAGGCGAAAAAGCTTGATCTCAAGGAGTTACCATTACAAATTAATAGATTTTTAGACGGTTTTCCGGTCATTTCCGACCAATTTTGGTTCAGGGAACCCACATTGCATGCAGCAGCTTTTAAGACATTTTACCAGATCAGGTGAATTCCTGTTAAAATCATTTTTGGCCCCACAGCGGAGCAGGGACCCAAGTGGAGCCATAGGGCCTCACGGTGGTGCAGTAAGGCCTCACGGTGGAGCAGTAGGGCCTCACGGTGGAGCAGTAAGGACTCACGGTGGAGCAGTAAGGCCTCACGGTGGAGCAGTAACGCCCTATTGTATAGCTCACGGTAGAGCAGAGTCAGTAGCGGAAAACAGACTTGTTTAACAGCTTCATATTTTATTAGGAAGAAGACCACAAGTCAAAATCACCATCATCCATCCATCCATCCATCAGTCATTCATTTGTACACTCATTCATTCATGCATTCACCAATTCATATGTCATGCATTCATCAACCGTCCATCATTCACCACAATTCATCTCCACAGTTCATGTGTTCATCTCCTCACAGGGTGATCTTGGTGTTCCGGAAACTGGAGTTATCCCTGAAACAAACACATAATCAATAATACAAATAATCATAACAATATTAATAATTAACTGGAGTTATCCCCAAGCAAACAAACATGATCAAAAATAAAACTATTCATAATATTAATAATAAACTAGTTATCCCTAAAACAAACTATATATATATACAAACTATACTATATCAATAATAATAAATAATGATGATAATAATGAATAATAATCATTATTAATAATAATAATAATAATAATAATAATTATGATAAGATGACATTAATAATATAACATGGTAATACATCACAGTAGACCACATGCTTGGTTGAGGATGCAAACCGGGGACCTGCTGCACCACTCTGAACCATTGCGCAACACCATCAGACTTTCCATGGTTAGGTAGTTAGGCTTAGATGCTTGGGGTTAGATGGTTAGGTAGTTAGGGTAATATAGTTGGGGTTAGATGGTTAGGTAGTGAGGGTTAGATAGTTAGGTAGTTGGGGTTGAATGGTCTAACTTGATGCTGTGGTTGTGTCTTGTACTCCATGGGGGTGTTTGGCCGGTTAGGGTTTGATGGTTGGGGTTAGGTGATTGGGGTTAAATGGTCTTAAGTGATGCTGTCGTTGTACGTCTTGTACTCCATGATGGTGTTAGGGGGGGGGTTAGGTTAGTTAGGGTGAGATGGTTAGGTCGTTGGGGTTAGATGGTCTTACTTGATGCTGTCGTTGTGTGTCTTGTACTCCATGATGGTGTTAGGCGGTAGGTTTAACACTCTTCTCAGAGTGTCTCTGATGCGGGACGTCGTGGTCTGGTCGCTGGATGTCCGGTTCCAGATGGATAGGATGTCCTCCTGGGGTTAGACAGTATGATACACCTCTAGGGTTAGAGAGTATGATACACCTCTATGGTAAGACAGTATAATACACCTCTGGGGTTAGACAGTATAATAAACCTCTAGGGATAGACAGTACCTGGAAGCGTATGGAGACCACCACACCACACACCTCCTCCCCAACCATGAACTGTTCCCCCAACATGGCCAGGATGATGTTCTCCCAGAAGCGACTTGCCAGACCCTTACGCAGACGGATGATCCACTTCCCCCCACTGCGGTTTGCATCGTCCTACACACACAACCACACAGAATAATATGATACAATAATAATATATTACATAATGATATATTATAATAATAAATAATTAAAATACGATAAAATAATAATAATATATTATACAAATAAGTACAAATAATGATATACAACAATAATTATATATTATAATAATATTCATAATAATAATATATAATAATAATTGTAATATATAGTTACCTCCCACATGGGTTTGATCCCTTCCTTAAACAGGTGGAAGTCATTGTGTCCAATTAGATCTCCAGGTCGGACCAGGTGACTGTACAGCCTCCAGAATTGTTCTACCTGCACGCACGCACACACAGTTAACCAGGTGACTGTACAGCCTCCAGAATTGTTCTACCTGCACACACACCCAGGTGACTGTATAGCCTCCAGCACTGTTCTACCCTCACACACAACTGTACAGCCTCCAGCACTGTTCCACACACACACACACACACACACACACACACACACACACACACACAGTACCGAGGCGACGGTGGCGATCTGTCTGATGTTCTGCTCGTAGCTCTGGATGCTGGCGGGTCTGCTGGGAGTCCTCTTGCTGAACCACAGACTGTAGTTGAACTGCAGGGGGTGTTCTCCTGGTCCTGGGGACACCGCCTACAACACACACACACATCGAAATAAATGTATAAATAACAATGAAATGGAGATATTAATCATAATAATATGTCTAACCCTAGACACGTATTGTTAGGTGTGTATTTACGGTCTAACCCTAGAGGTGTGTATTTACTGTCTAACCCTAGAGGTGTGTAGTTACTGTCTAACCCTAGAGGTGTGTAGTTACTGTCTAACCCTAGAGGTGTGTATTGTACTGTCTAACCCTAGAGGTGCACTGTACTGTCTAATGTCACCTTGTGTGTGATGTTTCCATTTGGGTCCTCTCTGGCATTCATCAAATCATCGAGATCTTCATCCTCGTCTTTAATCCTAAAAACACAAAGACGTCATCATCAATCCCGACAGAAACGTGGTTGTCGTCATTAGCCAGGGAGCTAGTTAGCTTAAAGAGCTAGCGGTTAAAAGTTTGGTTAGCTGCCAACCTGTTAACCGACTATCTTAAAATAACTAGCTAAATAAATAAAGCTCATTAATCATCAGGAGATCATTTGTGTTTTAACCGTAAAGACAATAATAATAATAAGACTTAATAAATAAAAAGCTAAGTAAATAAAGGTAAGTGTTGATTTATCGTACAGTTCCAGTTGATTCATTTCTTTAAAGTCCAGTGGTTGTTGTGACGTCGAAAATATGAGAACTTGACCTAAACGGGTTGAATTACGTTTTATTATAAACTATATTAACTGTATTAATATTTAATACAGTGAACGATATCGCATGTATAATTCTCGTTATAATAATACGTATAACAGTAAAGCGCTATTGTTTTCTATCGTTCTCATTAAACGACCTCTACCTCTACATCGGCCCCATTATAAGATATATTTTTAACGGGTTGGACTGAAAGTGGTTTAAGCAGAAACTGGTTTAAGTAGAAACTGATTTACGCATAAACGGTTTAAACTCAATAAACACTGATCTCACTCGCCGCCGTAAGTTTCGATTCTCTTCCGGAAACAACACGCATGCGCCAACTCCACTTGTACGGGTGACTATAAGGGACCGCAACCAAAAGCGAATAAAAAACGCCCCCTTGTGGTAAATGTTGCAAAATAAGGTATACAAGTGATTGAACATGTGTTTAAAAGTGTATAAAAAATAATCACCACTCAAGAAAAATACAATTTAAGATGTGATGATTACCACTAGGAAACATCCACCAGGAGACCTCCACTAGGAACGTCCACTACGTGGAATTCCACTACAAGGACCTCCACTGGAAAACCTCAACCAGAAGACCTCCACTAGAGACCTCTATTACAGGGATCTCCACTACAGGGACCTCCACTAGGAGACCTCCACAAGGAGACCTCCACCAGGAGACCTCGACTACAGGGACCTCCACTAAGAAACCTCCACAAGGAGACCTCCACTACAGGGACCTCCACTAGAAGACCTACACTAGGAGACCTCCACTAGAGGGTCCTCCACTAGAAGACTACCACTAGGAGACCTCCCCTAGGAGACCTCCACCAGGAGACCTCGACTACAGGGACCTCCACTAGGAGACCTCCACCAGGAGACCTCCACTAGGAGACCTCCACCAGGAGACCTTGACTACAGGGACCTCCACTAGGAAACCTCCACCAGGAGACCTTGACTACAGGGACCTCCACTAGGAGACCTACACTAGAAGACCTCCACTACAGGGACCTCCACTAGGAGACCTCCACCAGGAGACCTCCATTACAGGAACCTCCACTAGGAGACCTCGACTACAGGGTCCTCCACTAGTAGACCTCCACCAGGAGACCTCCACTACAGGGACCTCCACTAGGAGACCTCCACCAGGAGACCTCCACTAGGAGACCTCCACTAGGAGACCTCCACCAGGAGACCTCCACTACAGGGACCTCCACTAGGAGACCTCCACCAGGAGACCTCCACTACAGGGACCTCCACTAGGAGACCTCCACTACAGGGACCTCCACTAGGAGACCTCCACCAGGAGACCTCCACTACAGGGACCTCCACTAGGAGACCTCCACCAGGAGACCTCCACTACAGGGACCTCCACTAGGAGACCTCCACCAGGAGACCTCCACTACAGGGACCTCCACTAGGAGACCTCCACCAGGAGACCTCCACTACAGGGACCTCCACTATGAGACCTCCACTAGGAGACCTCCACCAGGAGACCTCCACTACAGGGACCTCCACTAAGAGACCTCCACTAGGAGACCTCCACCAGGAGACCTCCATTACAGGGACCTCCACTAGGAGACCTCCACCAGAAGACCACTACAGGGACCTCCACTAGGAGACCTACACTAGGAGACCTCCATTACAGGGACCTCCACTAGGAGACCTCCACCA
>CM051021.1:11505813-11510813 GCA_027704905.1 Muraenolepis orangiensis | reverse complement strand
AGAGATGGATGGATGGATGCTTTTTTTATATAGTGCTTTTATGCGAAGGGCTTTACATGTCATGTCTCCCATTCACCCATTCATACACCGACGGCGGAGTCAGCCATGCAAGGAGACAGCCAGCACGTCAGGAGCAGTTAGGGTTAGGGGGTCTTGCTCAAGGACACCTCGACAGTTTTTGCTAGGAGGACCTTTCGGTTGTGAGGCGACCGCTCTACCTCCTGAGCTATACTGCCGCCCGCCAGATATTAGGGATACATAGAGATATCAGAGATACATAGAGATGTGTGGGTGATGGTGTTAGTGTGAGTGCGTATTGTGAATGTTTTATTTATTATCATGACTTGCTCTTATCTGTATTCAGTGATGTCATCTATTGTAAATATGTACAATGGTATAACAATGTCGTGGTATTTTTATTATTGCTTTTAGGATGTCTATCTCCATCTGGCAAAGGGACTATCAGTGAAAACTAGCCTTTTGGCAAATTCGAGTACTTTTACATGTTTTTAATATGTTGATTAATGTATACTGTCCCTTGTTTAAATAAATCAATTCAATTAAATTCAATTCAATTCAGATATCAGAGATATCAGATATATTAGGGATACATATACTGAGAGATATCAAAGCGATTAGATATATAGATACATAGAGATATCAGGGATATCAGAGATATTAGAGATATTAGAGATATCAGAGATACAAAGAGATATCAGAGATATTAGGGATACGTGGATATGTATAGAGATATCAGAGAAACATAGAGATATCAGAGATATTAGAGATACTCAGAGATATTAGAGACACATATTACAGATATTACAGATAGAGATACATAGAGGTATCAGAGAAAGAGATACATAAAGATAGAGATACATAGAGATATTAGAGATATTAAAGACACATAGATATATCAGAGGTATAAAGAAATATCAGAGATGTCAATAATTACCAGATATACATAGAGCTATCAGAGAGATACAGAGATATCAGAGATGCATATGGATATTAGAGAAGGAGATATAGAGAGATATCAGAAGTACATAGAGATATTAGATATACGGATACATAGAGATATCACAGATAGAGATACATAGAGGTATCAGAGACAGAGATACATAAAGATAGAGATACATGGAGATATAAAGATGTATGAGAGAAGGATAGAAGACCAGGACAACAGCAGAGCTACATAGAGAGATGACGGATGAATAGAGATAGATCATTGATCTTGTATCAGGGTGATCTGTCACATACTGTCTACAGAGATCGTTGATCGTTGACTGCTCCTAATACTAGGATGGGTTAAATGCAGAGAACACGTTTCACTGTATGTCTTCATGTATGTGACCAATAAAGAGGATTCAATCCTCACGATTTGTTGTTGTTGTTTGTAATCACAGTTAATTGTTTGATTAACTCAACCCTTAGTAACCATCTAACCCTAAAATACTAACTGACTCCTTCACTGTATATAACATAAACATTTGATTATATTGTATTATTATTATTATTATTATTATTATTAATAATAAGAATAATAAGAATAATAAGAATCTTATTATTATTATAAAAGTATTCTAAACCATTTTATTTGTTTGTGCTATTATTATTATTATTATAATTCTGTATCTAATTTGAATTATAAATTGATAGGGTTAAAGGTTAGGGATTAGGGTTAGAGAGATTGAGAGATTGAGAGATTGAGAGATAGAAAGAGAGACAGGGAGACAGGGAGACAGGGAGACAGGGAGACAGATAGAGAGACAGAGAGACAAAGAGCGACAGAGAGAGAGAGAGAGACATAGAGAGAGAGACAGAGAGACAGAGAGAGAGACAGAGAGAGAGAGAGAGACAGAGAGACAGAGAGAGAGACAGAGAGAGAGACAGAGAGACAGAGAGACAGAGAGAGAGACAGAGAGAGAGAGAGAGACAGAGAGACAGAGAGAGAGAGAGACAGAGAGACAGAGAGACAGAGAGAGAGAGAGAGACAGAGAGAGAGACAGAGAGAGAGACAGAGAGAGAGAGAGACAGAGAGAGAGACAGAGAGACAGAGAGAGACAGAGAGAGAGACAGAGAGACAGAGAGACAGAGAGAGAGAGAGAGAGAGGCAGAGAGAGAGAGAGAGACAGAGAGACAGAGAGACAGAGAGAGAGACAGAGAGACAGAGAGAGACAGAGAGAGAGAGAGAGACAGAGAGACAGAGAGAGAGAGAGACAGAGAGACAGAGAGACAGAGAGAGACAGAGAGACAGAGAGAGAGACAGAGAGAGAGACAGAGAGACAGAGAGAGACAGAGAGAGAGACAGAGAGAGAGAGAGACAGAGAGACAGATGTAATGGTTGTAATGGTAGACAGATTATAGTCAAATCAAACTCTTTTCAATCCAAACCTTTCTCTAATCCAGATTAATACACACACACACACACACACACACACACACACACACACACACACACGCGCACACACACACACACATGTGTGTATGTGTGTGTGTATGTGTGTGTGTGTGTGTGTGTGCCTGCATGTCCTTAAGTGCATGTCCTCAATCCAGGGCACCACAAGCATTGTGGGTAATGTGACGTTGTCATATAGCTTATGTAAGCCTGCTTCACATCCAGTCATTCAGCACACACTGAATGACTGGATGATGTTGGCATGAACAGCTGGATGAACACAAGAGACCCTCACTCAAAACCATAGGACACAATGACCCATTCAGTCACAACACAGCCTGTAGAAACAGTCGCAACACAGGATGTAGAAACAGTCACAACACAGTATGTATAAATAGTCATAGCCTAGCTGGCGATGAACAGCAGCACAGAACGACTTTTGTTACTATTACGAGGGGAAAACCCCAGTGGTCCATACTGGTTGCCTAGTGGCCCATACTGGTAGCCAAGTGGTCCATACTGGCAGCCTAGTGGTCCATACTGGTAGCCCAGTGGTCCATACTGGTAGCCAAGTGGTCCGTACTGGTAGCCTAGTGGTCCATACTGGTAGCCCAGTGGTCCATACTGGTAGCCTTTTGGTCCATACTGGTAGTCCAGTGGTCCTTACTGGTAGCCCAGTAGTCCATACCGGTAGCCCAGTGGTCCTTACTGGTAGCCCAGTGGTCCATACTGGTAGCCCAGTGGTCCATACTGGTAGCCCAGTAGTCCATACTGGTAGCACAGTAGTCCATACTGGTAGCCTTGTGGTCCATACTGGTTGCCGAGTGGTCCATACTGGTAGCCAAGTGGTCCATACTGGTTGCCCAGTTGTACCAGAATGCAGGACGCTTTTAATCCCTTGATATTATCATGCTGAACATTCATTTGAGAGACACTGGGATATTTAAAGAGTAAATAAGATACAGAAAAGGTAAACAAAAGGTAAATAACCGTCGGTAAAGATAAATAAGATAAGTTAAATAAAAATAAGGTAAACAGATGTAAATACAGATAGACAAGGTCAATAGATGTAAATAGATGTAACTAGATAGATATGGTGTAAATACATGTAAATGTATGTAAATATATGTAAATACAGATTTAACGGAGGTGACCTCACCCCAGCTGGTAGCTGTCCTCCCGAGGAACTCATGAGTCCTGGGGTTCCAGAAGAAGTCTTTCCAGCCTCCGGAGTCCTTCTGCTGCTCGTCCTTGTTCTCCATCACCAGGATGCTCCTCCAGTAGCAGGTCACTCAAGAACAGAGAGAGAGTGAGAGTGAGTCAGAAAGTGAGAGAGGGTGAGAGTGAGTGAAAGAGTGAGTCAGAGAGTCAGAGAATGAGTGACAATGAGAGGAAGAGTGTGTGAGAGATAGTGAGTGAGAGTCAGAGAGTCAGAGAGTGAGTGAGAGAGAGAGAAAACGAGAGAGTGAGAGAGAGTGAGAGCCCGTGAGCATGCGTGCTGTAAGTGTGTCACGGCCACCCCTCCCCCGTCTGACCTTCATCAGACGATGAATTAAATTCTTAATCCGTCATGTCCTGTGTGTGTGTGTGTATATGTGTGTGTGTGTGTGTGTGTGTGTGTGTGTGTGTGTGTGTGTGTGTAAGAGTATGTGTGTGAGAGAGTATGTGTGTGTGTGTGTGTTTGAGTGTGTGTGAATATTAATAATATTCATATTGATGATATCCATATATTAGATTAAAGATTAATCTTGATGTATCAATATATAATACCAGTATTGATGTATATATATATATATATATATAATACCCATATTGATGAATCTATATATAATACTCATATTTATGTATCTTTATAAAATATCAATGTTGATGGTACCATACCTCATTTGGCCACTTGGGGGCAGCCATGTTCAATATAATAACAACAATAAAAAAGGTATATTTTAGGAATAAGATATTATGAATATTATTATAAAGGTTAAGGATATATTAAGGATAAAATAAGGAATAATGACAAATAATATGGAATGAATAAAGTCTGGCTGTCAACATTTTCAACATTTTTTATCATATACTTTATTATACTTAAATTAAATTAAAAATAATGAATGTATTAATTTTACTATACAAATGTACAGGGATGTTATTAATTCATTCATCTAACTATACAAAACAAGTGCATGGTATGCATTTATTAAACTGAATAAACAAACAAAATGTATATTATGAATCTATTAAACTGACTATACAAACAAAATTCATGTTATTAATTAACAAATCTAACTATACAAACTTAATGCATGATATTCATTTATGAAACAAAATATTAAAACCAAATCTATATATAATTACTTTATTAAACTAACTATACAAGCAAAATATATCATATATATATATATATTATTCTACACATACGCACAGATGTATATATATATATCTAGATGACTGGAAACATTCTAGAGAGTGTGTGTGTGCGTGTGCGTGTGCGTGTGTGTATTTCTATCTCTGTAAGGATCGTAGAGCGTAGTTCTCTCTCTGTAGTCGACTGTTTCTGTCTTGAAGTTCTCTGATCTGCTGCCGAAGGAGAACCATCTCTTCTCTC
>CM051021.1:11493313-11498313 GCA_027704905.1 Muraenolepis orangiensis | reverse complement strand
CAGACTGGTCTTACAGCTAGACACTAGACCTAGAGAGGCAGATAGGGAGGAAAGACTGGTCTTATAGCTAGACACTAGACCTAGAGAGGCAGATAGGTAGGACAGACTGGCCTTACAGCTAGACACTAGACCTAGAGAGGCAGATAAGTAGGACAGACTGGCCTTACAGCTAGACACACCTAGAGACACAAGACAGGTAGACACTACACCGAGAGACACGGAGACGGGTAGACACTAAACATAGAGACAGAGACAGGTAGACACTTGACCTAGAGAGACCGACAGGTAGGACTGACTAGGCTAGACACGAGAGCCGGAGAAACTAAGAGCTAGACACTAGACCCAGATAGACAGACAGGGAGACACTAGACATAGAGACAGACGGGTAGGACAGACAGCTAGACAGACTGACCTCCAGTCATGATGTAATCTCTGAAGAAAGGAACTCTGAACCAGAAGGGCAGCATGAGGAGGTTGGACTTCAGGCCCGGGAACAGACCCGAAAACCCAGTAGCCTCCGTACAGAAGTTACCAAACGCTCCTGCTACCAAAACACCTGCAGAATAAATACAATATTAGAATATACTAGTAGAATAACACCATCGCACAAATAGACTCAGAGACAGCTTCCACAGTCAGGCCATCAGGCTGCTGAACAAGGGCGTATAGCATATAACAACGTATATTTTATTACATTGATTTATATATACATATTGCTCTTTTTCTGTGCTGATATATTGCATTTTATAAATTGCATTTTTATTTTTATATATTTAACTTTATACAGTTTTTTTACTTATTTTATTCGATTCTGTTTTTATTCTATCTTATTTTTATAACTGCTGTCTGTCGTCGGGTATTGCACATAAGATTTTCACTCACTGCTTTATACTTGTGTAAACTGTGAAGTGACAATAAACTTGACTTGACTTGATCAATTCTATAATATTATGGTAGTATTAGTAAGTGTTGCGGTAGTAATAGCAGTAGTATTGTGGTAGTATTATTTACAGTATTGTGGTAGTATTAGTAACAGTACTATCATCGTAATATTTACAGTATTGTGATAGTATTAGTAACATTGTTTCGGTAGTTTAGTAACAGTATTGTCGTAGCTTTAGTAACAGTATTGTGGTATTAGTAACAGTATTGTCGTAGCTTTAGTAACAGTATTGTGGTAGCATTAGTAACCGTATTGTGGTAGCATTAGTAACAGTATTGTGGTAGCATTAACGTATTGAGTAGCATGTACAGTATTGAGGTAGTATTAGTAACAGTATTGTGGTAGTATTAGTAACAGTATTGTGGTAGTATTAGTAACCGTATTGTGGTAGTATTAGTAACCGTATTGAGGTAGCATTAGTAACAGTATTGAGGTAGCATTAGTAACCGTATTGAGGTAGCATTAGTAACAGTATTGCGGTAGCATTAGTAACAGTAGAGGTAGCATTAGTAACAGTATTGAGGTAGCATTAGTAACAGTATTGAGGTAGCATTAGTAACAGTATTGAGGTGGTATTAGTAACCGTATTGTGGTATTAGTAACCGTATTGTGGTATTAGTAACCGTATTGAGGTAGCATTAGTAACAGTATTGAGGTAGCATTAGTAACCATATTGAGGTAGCATTAGTAACCGTATTGAGGTAGCATTAGTAACCGTATTGAGGTAGCATTAGTAACCGTATTGAGGTAGAATTAGTAATCGTATTGAGGTAGCCTTAGTAACAGTATTGAGGTAGAATTAGTAATCGTATTGAGGTAGCCTTAGTAACAGTATTGAGGTAGCATTAGTAACCGTATTGAGGTAGCATTAGTAACAGTATTGAGGTAGCATTAGTAACCGTATTGAGGTAGCATTAGTAACCGTATTGAGGTAGCATTAGTAACCGTATTGAGGTAACATTAGTAACCGTATTGAGGTAGCCTTAGTAACAGTATTGAGGTAGCATTAGTTACAGTGTTGAGGTAGCATTAGTTATTGTATTGAAGTAATATTACGACTATGGCAGTCCTATGTATTACTAATAGTAATACATAGTAGTATGGTAGTATTACTACTAGTCGTATGGTCGTATTAGTACAAGTAGTATGGTAGTATAATATTATGGTAGTATTAGTACTTCTATTATGGTAGTAATAGTACTAATGTTATGGTAGTATTAGTACTATTATTATGGTAGTATTTGTACTAATATTATGGTAGTATTAGTAGTAATATTATGATAGTATTAGTACTAATATTATGGTAGTATTAGTAGTAATATTATGGTAGTATTAGTAATAACATTATGGTAGTATTAGTAATATTATGGTCGTATAAGTAATACTATTATGGTAGTATTAGTAATAATATTATGGTAGTATTAGTACTTATATAATGGTAGTATTAGTATTATGGTAGTATTATGAGTATAGTCACCATGGGGATGGAAGCCAAATAAGTAGTTGTATTTTGGATCCAAGTCTGTAGTTTTCACCAACTAAGACAGACAGACAGAGAGAGACAGACAGACAACAGAGAGACAGACAGGTAGACAAACAGACAAAATTAGAGACAGGCAGAGACACAGAGACGGACAGACAGACAGACAGAGGAAATGGTAAATGGACATTTATAAAGCGCTTTTCTAACCAATGTTTACTCAAAGCGCTTTACAAGTCATGCCTCACATTCACCACATTCATACACACATTCAACCACCGACGGCGGAGTCAGCCATGCAAGGAGACAGCCAGCACGTCAGGAGCAGGGTTAGGGTTAGGGGTGTCTTGCTCAAGGACACCTCGACAGCTTTTTGCTAGGAGGAGGCGGCGGGGATCGAACCAGCAACCTGAGGCGACCTCTCTACCTCCTGAGCTATACTGCCGCCCCCTGCAGATGTGGTGTTACGGCTGCTGGTTCCCCTCTGCTCATTAACCTATCAGTGATTGTTTGCAGCTGTGTGTGTGTGTTATGTATATGAGCTGTGCCGTTGCCCAGATGTCATTGGATGCCGGCGTCCTGTCCCTCCCCCGGTAGGCGTGACCGAAGATCCGAAGGTCTGGATTGGAGGATGTCAGGCTCGACTCTCCAATCTCCGCGCACCCTGTCCGGCGACAGCTGTTAAGACCGTGTGCATCGTGTTAGTCGGGAGAGGTCTGAATCTGTCAGACGTCTCAATAGCTCCTCCGAAATATAGGCGAACGTGTTGTTAACGGTGGTAGCAGGTGTGTTGACGTGTGTGATCTTGACGGCTGTTGTGTTGGGGAGCCCCGTGCGCCGTGGTTGCCTTGCTTCCCCGGCGGTGTTTTGTAGCCGCATATTCTTTTGTTAGCCCTGTTCATTTTCCCCTGGGAAGGGGGTTTCTTTTGTTTGTTTGTTTGGTTTGGGCAACCTATAATACCACCCTTATGTAAAGAGTTTCCCTCGGTTCCTTTGGTGTTCCTGTAACTTGCTGCCTTAGTGGCTTTTGTTTGATTGTGGCTGTTTTTGCCAACGTTATTGTATTTTCATTTATTAAAACAACTTTTATTTACCAAGTACAACTGGTTAAATGTTCTTTCCCACTCTCCACGAGCTGGGACGTAACATGTGGAGAGAGATGCAACGGACAGACTGAACAAACACGTTGCTGGCAAACAAAGTGAAATACCATTAAACACACACACACACACACACACACACACACACACACACACACACACACACACACACACACACACACACACACACACACACACACACACACCACACACACACACACACACACACACACACACACACACACACACACACACACACACACACACACACACACACACACACACACACACACACACACACACACAGTAGTTACTGAGATGGGGAAATAGTCCCTGAAGTGATGCCATAGACTCCAGTTCCTCATCCCCTCTGACCTTCGACCTCCATGGGTAGGCGTGTCCCAGTCCAGCCACAGCCAACCAGCATACAGCACGGCCAGAAACCACCAATCAGAGAGCGCCAAGAGAATAAAGCCTGCGAGACAGAAATTTGCTGCAAGAGAAAAACAGTTTGGAAAATTACTCAGTTATATTTTATGTATGTATATATATATATATATATATATATATTATTATTTTCTTTTTTTTATTATTCTTATTTATTTATTTATTTTTTGTAATACTTAATCTGTTGTATAACTCAGTAGTCAATCAGGTGTATAACTCGGTTATCTTTCATAGATTAATATTTTAAATATAACTTCTATTTCACATATTAATACTTTAAATATAACTCAGTTACTTTAAACATAACTCATAATGTATAAGAGGTATATATAAAGTAGTTTGATTTATAACTCTTATTCATCTGGCAGAGATGGACATACAGACAGGGGGAGGGAAGAGAGAGAGAGAGAGAGAGAGAGAGAGAGAGAGAGAGAGAGAGAGAGAGAGAGAGAGAGAGAGAGAGAGAGAGAGAGACATACAGACATGGGGACAGAAAGAGAGAGACTGGCAGACAAACAGATAGACAAACAGACATGCAGATCGATTTACAGACAGACAAGCATACATGCAGATCGATTTACAGACACAGACAGACAGACAGACAGACAGAGAGATGGACATACAGACATGGGGACAGAAAGAGAGAGACTGGCAGACAAACAGATAGACAAGCATACATGCAGATCGATTTACAGACAGACAAGCATACATGCAGATCGATTTACAGACAGAGAGAGAGAGAGAGAGAGAGAGACAGAGACAGAGACAAAGACAGGCAGAGACAGGCAGAGACGGACGGACATACATACATACATACAAACACAGACACAGACAGACAGACCCACCCAGCATCAGGAAAGAGAAGACCCACTGCATCACGGCTACCGTCTGGATCCTCCTCCGCAGAGGAACATTCAGCGGTGCGAAGTTCACCTTCATGCCGAGCGACACGCAGCCTCCCCCGGGATGACCTCGCTGCGACGCACCGTTCGTTCTGCTTCCCCTGGTTCTGTCCCTGGTTCTGTTTGTT
>CM051021.1:11483313-11485813 GCA_027704905.1 Muraenolepis orangiensis | reverse complement strand
ACACCACACACACACACACACACACACACACACACACACACACACACACACACACACACACGCACACAACCATTTTTACACACCCACACACACACACACACACACATGCATATATGCACACACGCACACAGACACACACACACTCTCTAATGTGTTTCTCTTGTTCTCATAGGTTAATGGATCTGAAGGAGAGCTGGAATATGAGGAGATCACACTGGAGAGGGTGAGAACACATGGAATATATATAGTAATATACTGTATGTATACATTTATGGATGGATGGATGGACAATATATAGTAATATAATACATAATATTATATGTAGTAGTACATAGATATATAGATATATATAGAGATGTAATAGATATCACAGGAAAGCGGGTACAAGGCCAAACAATATTGAGTACGATGTCTAAACCGACGAACCAGGAGGAAGCAGGCAGAAGGGTAGTCGAGGTCGGGCAGAGGGTTTGGGAACCAGGCAAGGCAGGTCTAAGACAGGCAGGTCCAAGGCAGGCAGGATCGGGAAGCAGGCAAGACAGGCAGGTCCAAGGCAGGCACTGTTTGGGAAACAGGCGAGACAGGCAACAGGAAATCGGTCCGGAATATACACTGGAGAGTCTTGCAAGAGTCAAATAACAATCTGGCCAATAGTGAGTGAACAGGGGAGACCTAAATACTGTCCTGATTGGCAATGAGCTGTAGCTCAGCACAACAACTAAATGAGTGAGGGGGGCGTGGCTATCAGGTAGAGTGCAGTGGAAGCGGGGTGAATGGAATGCAGACTGTGACAGATGTCATATATATATAGATGTAATAAAAACAGCTGTAATAGATTGAGCTGTAATATATAGAGCTGTACTATACATGTGTGTGTTCACGTGTGTGTGTGTGTGTGTGTGTGTGTAGGGGAATGCAGGCCTAGGGTTCAGCATCGCTGGAGGAACAGACAACCCTCACGGAGGAGACGACCCGTCCACCTTCCTCTCCAACATCATCTTCATCACCAAGATCATCCCTGGAGGCGCGGCAGCTCTGGACGGAAGACTCCGGTAAGATTACAAATATATATACTGTATAAACGTATGTATACATACTACATATATATATATACAATATATGTAGTATGTGTAGGATATATACTTACTATACACATTATAAATATACAATACAAACAATAAATACATTTATAAATACTTAATTTATACAATATATGTATACATACTGAAGCATGAACGACAGCATCCTATTGGTTGACTGCATTCACGACAGCATCCTATTGGTGGACCATCTTAACATCCTATTGGTTGACTGTATGCTCACAGGGTGAACGACAGCATCCTATTGGTTAACGACGTGGACGTGCGTGAGGTCACTCACTCCATGGCGGTGGATGCCCTGAAGGAGGCGGGGCCTGTGGTCAGGCTGTATGTCCTCAGGCCACGCCCCCCTGCTGACAGAGTTCTGCAGATCAGACTCATTAAAGGACCTAAAGGTATGACCGACAGACAGGTAGGAGAGGCAGACAGACAGGTAGGGTAGACAGACAGATAGAAGAGAGAAAGGTAGGAGAGGAAGGTACAGCAGACACACAGGAGAGACCAACTGGTAGGAGAGGCAGACAGGTATATCAGACAGACAGGTAGAAGAGATAGACAGATAGGGGAGGCAAACAGATACAGGTAGGGCAGGCAGAACGTTAGGAGACAGACAAGTAGGAGAGACAGAAAGATACAGAGAGACAAACAGGTAGAAGAGACAGCGAGATACAGATACAGACAGACAGACAGACAGACAGACAGACAGACAGACAGACAGGTAATACACTGTCTGTCTGTCTACACACACCCCCCCGACGTCACCAGCTGTACGTCACCACACACACAGGCACACACACACACACACACACACAGACAGACACACACACACACACACACACACACAGACAGACACACACAACAGACAGATACGTAGGGGAGACAGATAGGGATGGCAGACAGACAGGTAGGAGAGACAGACAGGTATGAGCAACAGACAGGTATGGCAGACAGACATGTAGGAGACAGACAGGTATGGCAGACATGCAGGTAGAAGAGACAGACAAACAGGTAGGAAAGACAGACAGGTAGGGCAGGCAGAACGTTAGGAGACAGACAAGTAGGAGAGACAGAAAGATACAGAGAGACAAACAGGTAGAAGAGACCGCGAGATACAGATACAGACAGACAGACAGACAGACAGACAGACAGACAGACAGACAGGTAATACACTGTCTGTCTGTCTGTCTGTCTCTGAGGGCTGGGCTTCAGCATCGCGGGTGGAGTCGGTAACCAGCACGTTGCCGGGGACAACAGCATCTACGTTACTAAGATCATCGAGGAGGGAGCCGCCCACCGGGACGGACGACTACAGGTTGGAGACAAGATACTGGCTGTAAGTAGAGGTCTCTCTCTATCACTCTCTCTCTCTCTCTCTCTCTTTCTCACTGGTTGAAGACAAG
>CM051021.1:11405813-11475813 GCA_027704905.1 Muraenolepis orangiensis | reverse complement strand
CGGAGCCAAAGGCGGCTTTACGCGCATGTAGGGCAGCGCAAAAGGTTTCTGGTTGGGATATATCCGAACCAACTTGGTCGGAACAACGTAAACGTAAATACAGATTATACTGATTATACTGTGATACTGGTTATATACTGGTTCTAAAGGTGTATAAACTGGCTATATACAGGCTATACTGGTTGCATACTGGTAGCACCGGTAATACTGGATACTACGGCAATACTGGTAATAATGGCAGTACTGATATTACTGGTAATACTGGTAATATAGGCAATACAGATACTATTGGATATACTGGTTATACTGGTAATACAGGTTATAATGTTAATACTGTTATACAGTGGTAAACCGTGTCTATCACGACCTTCTGTAGACCACCATCACCACTCCCCTCCTCAACCGAAAATCTGGTTGTTCTAGTCAGACGTCACTTTATGCGTTATCTCATTTAGGCAGATCAGATTGTCGCAGCCAATTTCCAAGTGTACCATAGTTGTCAAAGCAGTGTCCATGTAGTGAAGTAACAGAACAACACAGCACCACCACACAAAGGCTATCGATGAATGACTGTACTGTACTGTACTGTAGCTCGCTACAGCGTCACACACCATCAGGGCCTTCTCCACTCAGCTAGGACTATTACCAATGCAAAGAAAGATCAAGTCAAAACTCTCAATTTAAATGCACAACAATGCTTAACAAACTCAAGACAGCCATTAACTAATCAGTCAACAAGTGTGTGGAAACAAAATGCAACAACCAGCTCAACGAGACGCAACACTGCGCCAAAACCAGCAAAGACAAATGAGTCTCACTCAATGATGTTCACTTAAAGACAAAATCCATTCTCCTGTCCTTCTGGATGAATGTTTCGATAACCCGGTCATAAAGCTGATCACTGCTTTTCAGATCCAAAATAATTTGCCTTTCAATAGCTATGGCAGCTAATGCATAGCTGCCATATTGTCCTGTTCTGTTCCTCGCATGTTTTTATCAGTTTGAGGGCGGAAAATGTCCTTTCCACAGATGCATTGGTGACGGGGATCGTTAAAACATTTTTATAATGTCAATCTTTTCACTGAATGGTTGTCTTGAAAAGGGTACTAACAACAATTCCGCAACAACCTGTTGCCAATCACCTGTTGCCATTTCGACGTAAAAAACCTACTTAGGAAAAACCAACGTAGCACTACGCTCTACGTCTCGAGCCAGTAGACCTTCTAGAGCACTATGGACCTGTGGGGAAATCTGAAAGAATACACCCATTGGCTACAAACCAATATATGATTGGTTGATCAAATTGTCAATCCAAACGTACACTCTCATTCAGTTTAAGGGCCAAGGCATTGCGAGTATTTAGGTTGAAGGATATTCTTCCCAGCAACCCAGAAAAATATCTGATTGGTTGCAAACCACTCAAATGTGTCCTGCATGGACCGAGAAAGACAAACAAATCAAAGTAACACTGAAATATAACAGATAACAACACACACAATTCTCATTTATTCATTTAATTTAAATTGTATTACATTTTATTAATACAATTAATTCGATTTTCTTTTTGTTTCATCTGAGGGTTCCAGGGTCTTCTCTGAATACCTTGAAGGCCCTGACGCTTCACCACTGCTGTTATACTGGTTAAAGAATGGTTATAAAGTGGTTATATATAGTCATACTGGTTAATATTATATACAGGTTATACTGTTTAAATACTGGTTATATAGTGGTATAATAGTTAAACACTGGTTACACTAGTTATGTACTAGTTATACTTCTTATGCTAGTTATACTGTTATTTACTAGTTACACTGGCTATACTAGTTACATACTGGCTGGACTAGCTTCATTCTGGTTGTTTATAACTGGTAAGTTATATACTGGTTATATACTGGTTATACTATTCATATACAGGTTATATTAGTTACAATGGTTATACTAGTTACACTGGCTACACTAGTTACATACTGACTAGCTTCATTCTGGTTATACTAGTTTTATACTGGTTATATTAGTTGTATACTGGTTATAATACTACAGTCTCTCTCTCTTTGTAGATACGACTCGCCCCCAGAGAGAGTATGAGGTGGATGGGCGGGACTATCACTTTGTGTCGTCGCGGGAACAGATGGAGAGAGACATCCAATCACATTGCTTCATTGAGGCGGGACAATACAACAACCACCTGTACGGAACCTCGGTTCAGAGTGTGAGGCAGGTGGCTGAGCAGGTAGACACACACATACACACACACACATATTCACTCTCTTTCTCAAACACACACACACACAGTGTTACAGCAGGATGCGTACTGGATGTGTTACAGCAGGGTAAACATTGTATACTGGATGTGTTACAGCAGGGTAAACACTGTGTATACTGGATGTGTTACAGCAGGGTAAACACTGCATACTTGATGTGTTACAGCAGGGTAAACACTGCATTCTTGATGTGTTACGGCAGGGTAAACACTGCATTCTTGATGTGTTACAGCAGGGTAAACACTGCCTACTGGATGTGTTACAGTAGGGTAAACACTGTGTATACTGGATGTGTTACGGCAGGGTAAACACTGTGTATAATGGATGTGTTACTGCAGGGTAAACACTGTGTATAATGGATGTGTTACAGCATGGTAAACACTGCATACTGGATGTGTTCAGCAGGGTAAACACTGCACTGGATGTGTTATAGCAGGGTAAACACTGTGCACTGGATGTGTTACAGCAGGGCAAACACTGCATACTGGATGTGTTATAGCAGGATAAACACTGTGCACTGGATGTGTTACAGCAGGGTAAACACTGTGCACTGGATGTGTTACAGCAGGGTAACACTGTGCACTGGATGTGTTACAGCAGGGTAACACTGTGCACTGGATGTGTTACAGCAGGGTAAACACTGCATACTGGATGTGTTATAGCAGGATAAACACTGTGCACTGGATGTGTTACAGCAGGGTAAACACTGTGCACTGGATGTGTTACAGCAGGGTAACACTGTGCACTGGATGTGTTACAGCAGGGTAAACACTGCATACTGGATGTGTAAACACTGTGCACTGGATGTGTTACAGCAGGGTAAACACTGCGTACTGGATGTGTTACAGCAGGGTAAACACTGCGTACCAGATGTGTTATAGCAGGGTAAACACTGCATACTGGATGTGTTACAGCAGGGTAAACACTGCATACTGGCTGTGTTACAGTAGGGTAAACACTGCATACTGGATGTTTTACAGCAGGGTAAACACTGTACTGGATGTGTTACAGCAGGGTAAACGCTGCATACTGAATGTGTTAGAGCAGGGTAAACACTGCATACTGGATGTGTTACACAGCAGGGTAACACTGTATACTGGATGTGTTACAGCACGGTAAACACTGTGTACTGGATGTGTTACAGCACAGTAAACACTGCGTACTGGATGTGTTACAGCACGGTAAACACTGCGTACTGGATGTGTTCAGCATGGTAAACACTGCATACTGGATGTGTTACAGCAGGGTAAACACTGCATACGAGATGTGTTACAGCAGGGTAAACACTATGTATACTGGATGTGTTACAGCACGGTAAACACTGTGTACTGGATGTGTTACAGCACGGTAAACACTGCGTACTGGATGTGTTCAGCATGGTAAACACTGCATACTGGATGTGTTACAGCAGGGTAAACACTGCATACGAGATGTGTTACAGCAGGGTAAACACTATGTATACTGGATGTGTTACACAGCAGGGTAAACACTGTGTACACTGGATGTGTTACAGCCAGGTAAACACTGCATACTGGATGTGTTCAGCAGGGTAAACACTGCATACTGGATGTGTTACAGCAAGGTAAACACTGTATACTGGATGTGTTACAGTAGGGTAAACACTGTATAACGGATGTGTTACACAGCAGGGTAAACACTATATACTGGATGTGTTACACAGCAGGGTAAACACTGTATACTGGATGTGCTAAGCCGGTTAACACTGCATACTGGATGTGTTACAGCAGGGTAAACACTGCATACTGGATGTGTTACAGCAGGGTAAACACTGCATACTGGATGTGTTACAGCAGGGTAAACACTGCATACTGGATGTGTTACAGCAGGGTAAACACTGTGTACTGGAGGTGTTACAGCAGTGTAACCACTGCGTACTGGATTTGTCACAGCAGGGTAACACTGTACTGGATGTGTTATAGTAGGGTAAACGCTGTGTACTGGATGTGTTACAGCAGGGTAAACACTGCGTCCTGGACGTGTCGGCTAACGCCGTCCGGAGGCTGCAGGCTGCTAACCTTCATCCCATCGCCATCTTCATTCGACCGCGTTCCCTGCAGAACATCCTGTGAGTAACGATGACACCACAGAAATACTAGCACCATGAATGACTTGAACAAGGCGGTACTGTGTAGTGTTGACGGTAACACAGTAGTATTCATGTACTCGTGTGTTCAGGGACCTGAACAAGCGTCTGTCGGAGGACCAGGCTGCGAAGGCCCTGGACCGAGCTATCACCCTAGAACAGGACTTCATAGAGTGTTTCACAGGTACTACCTGATCTATATATCTTCTATCTATACTATAAACCATCTATATATCTACTATCTATTCAATCTATATATCTACTATCTATACTATAAACCATCTATATATACTCAATATACTGCATTTCTGCTATCTATACTATCTATATACTACATTTTTATGTGTATATTGATATGCGGTGTGTGTTGCAGCAATGGTGGATGGCGGCAGTTTCCAGGACATTTATGACCAGGTGACAACCGTCATCCAGGAGCAGAGTGGCCCCTACATCTGGGTCCCTGCCAGAGAGACCTTCTGATTGGCCCCTACATCTGGGTCCCCGCCAGAGAGACCTTCTGATTGGCCCCTACATCTGGGTCCCCACTAGACAGACCTTCTGATTGGCCCCTACACCTGGGTCCCCACTAGACAGACCTTCTGATTGGCCCCTACACCTGAGTTCCTGCTAGAGAGACCTTCTGATTGGCCACTACATCTGGGTCCCCGCTAGAGAGACCTTCTGATTGGCCTCTACATCTGGGTCCCCGCCAGACAGACCTTCTGATTGGCCCCTACACCTGGGTCCCGGCTAGAGAGACCTTCTGATTGGTTGCTGCTTCCACCATATTCACCATATATACTATACTACTCACCCCTGGTGACTGCTGCTTCTCTATGAAAGACTCACTATGAAAACTGTGTCACCATGAAAACCATCGCCATGGAAACTGTCACCAGGGAAACGATAACCATGGAAACGGTCAAAGCGGGAAACGAGCACCGCGGAGTTGAGCACCGCGGAAACGCTCACCATGGATACTGCTGTGATGGAGACAGAGAGGAACTATTTTTGATATTTGATTATGATATTACCAACCCTTACCTCTTTATTAGCTACCCCCCTTTCTCTGGACATCCACAGGACAGACATAGTGATGGAGGGATGATAGACAGAGTGACGGAGGGATGATAGACAGAGTGATGGAGGGATGATAGACAGAGTGACGGAGGGATTGATAGAGGTGAGACAGAGTGATGGAGGGATGATAGAGGAGAGACAGAGTGATGATAGAGGAGAGACAGAGTGATGGAGGGATGATAGAGACAGTCCTTTCATTGGATCTGGTGCTGTTGTGATCTAGAAGGCAGCTGTAGTGATATAATTCAAATTGTATTGATTTGTTTATTTATTATTTATTGTTTATTTATTGATTATTTTGGTCATTATTCCCAGTGTCTGCATAAACTGAATATATGGGGCTTGTTTACTATCGTCATGACAAACACTACAAGTGTACGAGGGGTACCAGGTTTAGGGTTAGAGAGTTAGAGGGTTGGAGAGTTATGGTGTTAGGGTTAGGATTAGAGAGTAAGGGTTAGGGGGTAAGGGTTGGAGGGTTAGAGAGTAAGGGTTAGTGTTAGGGGGTTAGAGTTGGAGGGCTAGGGTTAGAGAGTCACTTCTAGTGGATTTCTCGAATGATATGTAACATATCTAAAATAAATATTATGCTGTTTAACACACACACACACACACACACACACACACACACACACACTCTCCCACCCTCCCTCACCAAACACACACACACACACGTCTCTGATACTGGTGCATAATATTTGGATTATTCAAATTCGATGAATGATCGAAAATACAATGAATTACAGTCTGTCTTTGATAACAATTATACAGCAATAACAGTAAAGTGTGTGTGTGTGTGTGTATATTATATATGTAGTATATTAGCAGTAGTGGCTATATTAGCAACGGTTAAGATAGCAGTTCCAAAATTACGGAGCTCATCCAACCATGACCCTACACACATTTCAGTTGTCCTGGAAACAGAAGAACTAGGGTTCTACCGCCTGTAAACAAACAGAAGAACTAGGGTCCTACCGCCTGTAAACAAACAGAAGAACTAGGGTTCTAGTGCCTGTAAACAAACAGAAGAACCAGGGTTCTACCGCCTGTAAACAAACAAAATAACAAGAGTCCTCCCTATCTATTATTATAAATATACACTGTGTATATATATATATATATATATATATATATATTAATATATATATTAATATGCTATAATTATTTCTGTGCTGCTATTAGACCATGAGAAAACAAACACAGATGAAAAGCAAGGGCTCTAGAAATAACCCCTGTGGAACTCCACAGCCTCCCTAGTTACCTGGAGACTTAGAGTGAAGAGGTGTTCAGGTGTGTGTGTGTGTGTGTGTGTGTGTGTGTGGCATGACCTATTAGTGAAATGAACAAGACAGTGATTAGAGGGCTTTCTTTGTCAACAATTCTGTATTTTTTACACCATGTATTGAACAATACATTCAAATGTTCTTTACAATAAACTATATAACATCAGGTATTGTTAATATTCATAAATGTATCAAACTTATATATTAACAAAAATATATATGATGACTGGAGAGGTGATCTCTGCACTGCAGACATGACATAGATTCTGTGTCTGACTGTCTGTCTATGTGTGTACCTGTCTGTCTCCCTGCCTGTTTGTCTCTATGTGGGTACCTGTCTGTCTGTCTCTATGTGTGTACCTGTCTGTCTGTCTTTATTTGTGTAGCTGTCTGTCTGTCTATCTGTATGTGGGCACCTGTCCGTCTGTCTGTCTCTATGTGGGTACCTGTCTGTCCGTCTGCCTGTCTGTCTGTCTCTATGTGGGTACCTGTCTGTCCGTCTGCCTGTTTGTCTGTCTCTATGTGGGTACCTGTCTGTCTATCTGTATGTGGGTACCTATCTGTCTGTCAGCCTGTCTGTCTATGTGGGTACCTGTCTGTCTGTCTGCCTGTCTGTCTGTCTGTCTCTATGTGGGTACCTGTCTGTCTGTCTGCCAGTCCGTCTCTATGTGGGTACAGGTCAGTTGCAAAGGGACGAACATTCTGGTCATGAAGTGTGTTTCTCCTCGACTGAACTTTCGGGGTTCACCTGAAACAGTTAGCAACATAGCATTAGCAACTAAGCGTTAGCAACATAGCAAAACTGTGCTAGGAATTTTAACAGACACACAGACAGACCTTACCCTCAGTACAGGGTGTGCTACTACGTGTTTTACAGGTGACCTCCACTGGTCTACAGACGGTGCTGCTGCTACACAGTGTGTCCAGGTACTGGAGCAGCCAATCAGAGTCCTCATAGCACTTCTGCACACACCAAATTAGATAACATTATACTCAATGTTACTCTACAATAGCATCATTAATGTTGTTTTAGCATAGCATGCTAAATGTTACTCTAGAATAGCAGACTAAACGCTACTTTAGCATAGCATGCTAAATGTTGTTAGCATAGTATACATGGTATACCTACCAGGCCCCGCCCACGGAAGTAGAAGCGGATGTGACCTCTGACCCTCACAGCTCGCTGTAGCCCCTCCCACTGAGAATCTGTCAATCCCAAGAGAGGACCAACTAGAGGACAGAAAGCCCAAACATGGGCTTCCCCAGTTCCGTCCTCCAAGATGACCCTGAAATATCAAACATAACATATCTATATATACTGTATCTATATATATAGGTATGTATATAGTGATACATCACACACACACACACACACTATGGTCATACTTGGCTGTAGATCGGAAGACAGCTGTGGTGGAGTGACATTCAGGTCTGGAACATCTGGACTGAGACACACAAGCACACACACACACACACACACACACACACACATATACAGTATATATATATATATATATACACACACACACATCTATTTATATATATATAGATATATAGATATATATATCTATATATATATATAGTATACATAGTATATACAATGTATACAGTATATAGTATTTCTCTACCTGTATGTATCATTAGTATATATTGTAGTGTATAGTATTTCTCTCTCTGTATGTACAGTATGTATAGCAGTGGTGAAGCGTCAGGGCCTTCAAGGTATTCAGAGAAGACCCTGAAACCCTCAGATGAAACAAAGAAAAAATTGAATTAATTGTATTAATAAAAAGTAATAACATTTAAATAAAATTAATAAATGAGAATCATATCTGTGTTGTTGATCTGTTATATAACAGTTTTACGTTGATTTGTTTGTCTTTCTCGGTCCATGCACTACGCATTTGAGTGGTTTTGTGTTGCAACCAAAAAAATGCAACCAATCAGATATTTTTCTGGGTTGCTGGGAAGAATATCCTTCAACCAAAGTATTCCTGCATGCTTTGGCCCTTAGACTGAATGAGAGTGTACGTTTGGATTGACAATTTGATCAACCAATCATACATTGGTTTGTATCCAATGGGCGTATTCTTTCAGATTTCCCCACAGTTCCATAGTGCTCTAGAAGGTCCATTTAGTTCACTGGCCTCGAGACAGAGATCTAGCTTAGTGCTACATTGGTTTTTTTTCTACGTAGGTTTTTTACGTCGAAATGGCAACAGGTGAAGATGATGTTGTTGCGGATTTGTTGTTAGTACCCTTTTCAAGACGACCATTCAGTGTAAAGATGGACATTATAAAAAAGTTGTAACGATCCCCGTCACCACTGCATCTATGGAAAGGACATTTTCCGCCCTCAAACGGATAAAAACAGAAGAGGACAATCCCGACTCACTGCATTAGCTTCCTATTGAAAGGCAACTTATTTTGGATCTGAAAAGCAGTGATCAGCTGTATGACCGGGTTATCGAAACATCCAGAAGGACAGGAGAATGGATTTGGTCTTTAAAGTGAACATCATTGGTGAGTGAGACTCATTTGTCTTTGCTGGTTTTGTCTCAGTGTGTCTCGTTGAGCTGGTTGTTACATTTTGTTTCCACACACTTGTTGACTGATTAGTTAATGGCTGTCTTGAGTTTGTTAAGCATTGTTGTGCATTTAAATTGAGAGTTTTGACTTGATCTTTCTTTGCATCGCTTAACGTGAAAAGACTTAACGTAACGAAGAGTTACAAAACAGCGATCAATAATCACAAGTAAGTAATAATAACTATTTTCACGTTAAGCGTGTTAGACCGTCCCTTTCACCGATAGCCTGTGTGTGGTGGTCTGTGGTGGTCTGTTACTTCACTACATGGACACTGCTTTGACAACAATGGTACACTTGGAAATTGGTTGCGACAATCTAATCTTCCTAAATGAGATAAGGCATAAAGTGACTCCGTGACGTCCGTCTGACTAGAACAACCAAAGGGGGGTGTGATGATGGTGGTCTACAGAAGGTCCAGTTGTGATAGACACGGTTCGCCACTGATGTATAGTATATATAGTATATATATATAGTATATTTCTCTACCTGTGTGAATGTATATATATATATATATATATATATATATATATACTGTATATATATATATAGTTATCCTCTACCTGTATGTATGCATAGTATATATATATATATATATATATATATATACATATATCATTTAGAGTTATTTTAGTTATATTTTGTTTATAGTAGTTTTATTTAGTTACCGTAGTTGTTGTTATTTAGTTTTTAGCTTAGGTATTAGCATATTTGTGTGTGCATTTATTCCCCCTGTGTCAACTGTTGCACCTTAATTTCCCTCGGGATTAATAAAGTTTCTTGAATCTTGAATAGTATTCCTCTACCTGTATGTATGTACTGTCACAGAGAGAGCAGATCCAGTTCAGCTGCAGGAACAGCACACAGACCACGTGACCTCTGACCCGACCCAGCATGCACCTCTTCTTCTGGGTCGTCCAGTCCCCCAGATGCATGATGGGTGGGGAGGGCTGGAGAGGGCTGGAGAAACAGCCAGGTAGGCAGACTAGGTACACTAGGTTCTATATATATATATCATGATCATAATGGTATACATTTGACTATGATACATACATTATAATATATATATATATATATAGTATAGTTACCTGGAGTCTCCCAGCTGGCTGACAGTAACACAACTCACTGGAAGAGAGTTACAGTACACATTCCTGGACCTGCAGTGACAATATATAGATGTTACATATAACATATCATATATCAAATATACATTAGAGTACACACTCCTGGACCTACAGTAGCATTATATACATGTTACTTAAAACATATCATATATACATATCAGTATACACTCCTGGATATGTACACACATACTGTATATAAACATACACACACATATATATATATACACACGTGTGTGTGTGTGTGTGTGTGTGTGTGTGTGTGTGTGTGTGTGTGTGTGTGTGTGTGTGTGTGTGTGTGTGTGTGTGTGTGTGTGTGTGTGTTTGACCTCGACAGCCTCCGTTGGAAGGCTGACAGCAGTAGTGTGTTGCCAGGCAACAGGCCAGGTGGGTAGGGGGCGTGGCTTAGGTCCAGATACACCTGGACGCTATTCCCACTCTGGTCACACACTGTGAGGCGGAGCTTCAGACCCTCCCCCACGCCTGTGAGAAATATAAACAGATATATAAGTTACATAGGTGTGTCTCAGAAGAGAGTGTGTTTGTGTGTGTGTGTGTGTGTGTTTCACCAGAGGGTGTGAGTGTGTGTGCGTGTGTGTCTCACCAGACTGTGTGTGTCCAGTGTTGGTGTTTTTTGGGAGACTAATCCTCTGAGACAGCACACCCTGAAACGAAACAATCTCTACTGAACTACGCACACACACACACACACACACACACACACACACACACACACACACACACACACACACACACACACACACACACACACACACACACACACACACACACACACACACACACACACACACACACACACACACACACACACAATATTACGTCAGTCGAATGAATGTTTGGATAAATCTTCTACCATTTTTCCATAAAACGCTGTCAGACAAACCGACCTAGAGTCCAGCAGTTCAGAGATAGACATCACGCTGGGAGAGAGACACTAGAGAAACGGAAAGAGAGAGAGAGAGAGAGAGACAATGTTGGACAATGATACACCATGGTGGTAGAAAGTGTGTGTGTGTGTGTGTGTGTGTGCTTGTCTACCTGGCTGTAGAGGGAAGTGGGTGGGTCCAGGGTGTGAAACATCCAATCACAGCCCACCTGGAGGGAGCGGTTAGTATGTAGCTCCACTCTGCTCTGCCCACCAGCCTCTGAACCAATCAGAACGCTGGGATCCTGACAGACATACATAAAACATCTGTATATAGTATCTGCATAATATATATCTATATCTATGTCTGTAGCTATAAAATATGCTATAATTGTTTTTGTAAGAGGTGTTCAGGTGTGTGAGTGTGTGTACCTGTGAATTTGGCACAACTATCCGGTAAAAACAGTTTGGCTGCAAGACAGGAAACCATCGCACTGCCTTCCGCTGATACACAAGATGTACCTACACACAACACAACACAACAACATGTAACTACACACAACAACACAACATGTAACTACATACAACACAACATGTAACAACACACAATAACACAACATGTACCTGTGTAAATGTAACTTGCTTAAGTCCTGACATTAATAGCTCTTAGCATGTTGTATATGTTAGCAAGTGTATATCCTTAATGTTGATAACACGCTCTTATCACAGCTACTTAAGCAGGTGACCTAGCAGTACGAAATTGTGTTATTCATCTTGTTAAAATGAATACTTGTGAACTGCTGTATTTTTATGTTTGCGTACCCCAGTGTTATGCTATTGTCTGCTTCAACTAATGTACACCTTGTAAGTCGCTTTGGATAAAAGCGTCTGCCAAATGCCCTAAATGTAAAAATGTAAATGTAATGTACCTACAGACACACACGTGGGGATGCGTTACCTTGGTAACACGGTTGCCGTGGCTTTCCATATCTGTGACCGGGCTGTTTCTGGGGTCCTGCCCCCATCTCAGGGCTGGACCAATCAGCTCTGCTCTAACCAAGAAGTAGAGCGAGAGCCCCGCCTGCTCTCCCCGTGAGCCTGTGTTCCTCCAGGACACGCCCTCTTTGTGCTCCACCCTCATCACCACGGAGACGCAGGGATGCTGACTGCTGCTAGGCAACCTCTCCTCCTCTCGCTCGTCCCCTTCCATCCTCTCTCTCTCCGCTTGCAGGTGTGTAACCATGGCAATGGAGGGGCTCAGGATGTGCACGTCACTCAGACAGAACTGGAGGTACGTTCTACACACACACACACACACACACAAACATACGCACACACACACACACACATCTGTAGCATGTTACATGTAGTGTGTTACCTTTAGTGTGTCACCTTTATTGTGGGTTACCTGTAATGTGTGTGTGTGTGTTACCTGTAGTGTGTGTGCGTGATGTATCCATCTTGGTCCAGGTGTGTGTAGGAAGGAAACTCTGATTGAAGGAACTTTTCTGTAACCATGGTGACACGATTGACACACACCAGACAACCTGGAAAACACGCAGTGTGTTATCTATGTGTGTGGGTGTGTGTGTGTGTGCGTGCGTGCGTGCATGTGTTGTACCTATCCAGGCAGAGTTGAAGACAGCTCTCTTCTGGCCCTCTTGAGGTTCCGTGACCAGACAGGCAACGCCCCCCGACCCGTCTCTCAGCTGGAGTGTGTGTGGTGAGGTGTGTGTGTGAAGTGTATGTGGTGTGGTTTGTGTATTTGGTGTGGTTTGTGTGTGTGGTGTGGTTTGTGTGTGTGGTGAGGTGAGTGTGTGTGGTGTGGTGTGTGTGTGAAGTGTGTGTGGTGAGGTGTGTGTGTCGGTCTGGTCTGGGAGCTCCAAGACTCCCACCAACACCAGGGGGCGCTGTCCGCTAGGAGTGAAGAGACCACGGTAAGACATTACAGTCGTCACTGTAGTACTATCAGCCTAGCTAACAGCCTAGCTAACAACAACCTAACTTACTCTAACAGCGGACTGGTCTAGTCTGGTCCTGGTGTGGTGTAAGTGGTCTAGTTCTGGTTTAACTCTACCTAGTCGGATGGGGTCTGGTCCTGGTCTGCTATAAGTGGCTAGTTCTGGTTTAACTCCTGGTCCTGGTGTGGTATAAGTGGTTTAGTTCTGGTTTAACTCTACCTAGTGGAACCGGTCTGGTCCTGGTGTGGTATAAGTGGTCTAGTTCTGGTTTAACTCTACCTAGTGGGACCGGTCTGGTCCTGGTGTGGTGTAAGTGGTCTAGTCCTGGTCCCGGGGCGGGCAGTGTGGGACCAGGCCAGCCACTGGTTGAGCTGGGCTTGGCTGAGACTGGCACCATCAGGTGGCAGAAGGGAGCGCAGGGACACCCCCGACCCACACTGGGACTCCAACGCACTCACACACTCACTCACAGACACAAACTCATACACCAGGGGGTCTGCAGAGTACTACAGAGACAGGGAGACAAACAGATATGAGGTAATCAATCAGGGCCTTAGGATAACATGGTACTTTATTTATCCCAGACCCCAGATCCCAGAGAAGACAGGTATGTTACCTAGGAGAGAGGACAGGTGCGTTACCTGATAGAGAGGACAGGTGTGTTACTTGATAGAGAGGATAGGTGTGTTACCTGAGAGGACAGGTGTGTTACCTGAGAGAGAGGACAGGTGTGTTACCTGAGAAAAAGGACAGGTGTGTTACCTGAGAGAGAGGACAGGTGTGTTAACTGAGAAAGGGGACAGGTGTGTTACTTGAGAGACCGGTGTGTGACCTGAGAGAAAGGACAGGTGTGTGACCTGAGAGAGAGGACAGGTGTTACCTGCGAGAGAGGACAGGTGTGTTAACTGAGAAAGTGGACAGGTGTGTTAACTGAGAAAGGGGACAGGTGTGTTACTTGAGAGAGAGGACCGGTGTGTTACCTGAGAGAGAGGACAGGTGTGGGGGTCTTCCAGTATCTCTTCATAAATGTCTCTTTTTCTTCTATCCTCTCCTGCTGTTCCTCTAAACAGAAACTGAAGAATCTTCCAGGCAACAGCATACAGCACTCGGTCTAATGTCAGCCAGCTGGGGACCAGGCTGCACACACACACACACACACACACACACACACACACACACACACACACACACACACACACACACACACACACACACACACACACACACACACACACACACACACACACACACACACACACACACACACACACACACACACACACACACACACACACAGTAAACATGACGGAAACATTTGACCACACACAACAGAAAACACAACAAAATACACACCTGCGTGTGAGCTGTTTGGTCACATGACTGATCCAGAGGTACTGGGACGGGCCCAAATTCTTTAGTAGTAGTAACCGTTGTAACGACAGGTGTCCAGGTGAGCTTAGTTCGGGGGTCGCCAGCAGGCTAAAGGTTGTGACCCTCAGGGTGGAGCGCATGCACACACAAAGCATGATGGGAGGAAGGTCCGGACACGCCTGGTACAGGAAGTGGACGCCATGGATCTGAAACCACACGCACCTTCACCTGTCTGGAACTGAATGACCTGTCCGTCTCTCCCACATGATACAGGAGATAGGATGATGGAGAGATGATAGAGGAGAGACAGAGTGATGGAGGGATGATAGAGGAGAGACAGAGTGATGGAGGGATGATAGAGGAGAGACAGAGTGATGGAGGGATGATAGAGGAGAGACAGAGTGATGGAGGGATGATAGAGGAGAGACAGAATGATGGAGGGATATAGAGGAGAGACAGAATGATGGAGGGATGATAGAGAGACAGAATGATGGAGGGATGATAGAGGAGAGACAGAATGATGGAAGGATGATAGAGGAGAGACAGAATGATGGAGGGATGATAGAGGAGAGACAGAGTGATGGAGGGATGATAGAGGAGAGACAGAGTGATGGAGGGATGATAGAGGAGAGACAGAGTGATGGAGGGATGATAGAGGAGAGACAGAGTGATGGAGGGATGATAGAGGGGAGACAGAGTGATGGAGGGATGATAGAGGAGAGACAGAGTGATGGAGGGATGATAGAGAGACAGAGTGATGGAGGGATGATAGAGGAGAGACAGAGTGATGGAGGGATGATAGAGGAGAGACAGAGTGATGGAGGGATGATAGAGGAGAGACAGAGTGATGGAGGGATGATAGAGGAGAGACAGAGTGATGGAGGGATGATAGAGGAGAGACAGAGTGATGGAGGGATGATAGAGGAGAGACAGAGTGATGGAGGGATGATAGAGGAGAGACAGAGTGATGGAGGGATGATAGAGGGACAGAGTGATGTAGGGATGATAGAGGAGAGACAGAGTGATGGAGGGATGATAGAGGAGAGACAGAGTGATGGAGGGATGATAGAGGAGTGATGGAGGAATGATAGAGGAGAGACAGAGTGATGGAGGGATGATAGAGGAGTGACAGAGTGATGGAGGGATGATAGAGAGACAGAGTGATGTAGGGATGATAGAGGCGAGACAGAGTGATGGAGGGATGATAGAGAGACAGAGTGATGTAGGGATGATAGAGGAGAGACAGAGTGATGGAGGGATGATAGAGGAGAGACAGAGTGATGGAGGGATGATAGAGGGCAGACAGAGTGGGGGAGGGATGATAGACCTGTAAATGGTCTCCTATCCGGAGGACCCTCCACCGAGGTGGTTGATAGGCCACACAGAGGCCCACCTCCCCGTCCATCATGTATAGTCCAGCCTCCTCACTCAGCACCTCAGTGACTACACCCTGCAGAGGAGAAGGGTGGAGATATCATATACACACACCACCATACATACACACACAACCTAAACAAAGTCAAACCATCCACCGCAAGGTGGCTGGTTTGTTAGTTGGTGTTTCACCTGGTAACTGAAAGCTTTGTAAGGTGGTGTTCTACCTGGTAACTGATGACTACGGAGTGTTTCATCCTGACACCCGATTGGACAATGACTTTTGGCTCCATCTTCTCTGTTGCGTGTTTTTCCATGTGTTTTTCCGCGTGTTGCTGGTGTGTGTCTGTGGCGTGTGAGGTGTTTGCAGGGGAGAGTGTGTGTGACAGGATGTGTAGTTTGGACCGGTCAGTGGCACAGAGGAGACGCTTCTCCTTACAGTCACGCTTCACACACACACGCAGCGCTGTCATGAACACAGACTGGTCCACACACACACACTGACTCCACCACAGGCAGCTGGGGTCCTGAGAGAGAAAGAGAGAGAACGAGAGAGAGAGAGAGAGAGAGAGAGAGAGAGAGAGAGAGAGAGAGAGAGAGAGAGAGAGAGAGAGAGAGAGAGAGAGAGAGAGAGAGAGAGAGAGAGAGAGAGACATGCGGATATGAACATGGTGTAAAAGTTGAACCACTAAAATTAATGATCTGGTAGTTCTCCTACGAGGACTGTGATTGGTCCAGGTGTCTCACCGTGACTAGGACGGGCATGGTGTGGGGGGGGTCTGTAAGGATGAGGATGAAGAAGGAGGAACCAGAGATCTCCAGCAGAGGACTGACAGCACACACCTTTCCACACAGCTGCACACGCATACCCTCACACCTGCACACACACACACAAGTAGGGAGAACGAATTATAATTGTAACCAAAGATATATTTTTAATAATACACACACACACACACACAACCTTGTAAGGACTTTTGCAGTGGCCTCTTTGACCCCATCAGCTCCACTTAGCTCCACCCCTCCAGGATCAACAGCCAAACCCTGGCCAGGACTCAGCAATACTGGGGAGCCAACCAGCTCCACCAGCCCCTTGTGAGGGTCATTGTGGGGGATGTAGTTCCAGTGAGGAAGAAACAGCGGCTGGTCCAACCACAAAGGAGATGGAGACACACACTGGGGACGAGAACAGGTTAACATGGAGACACAATCACATGTTACCATGACGACACAACACACTTTACCATGAAGACACAACTACACGTTACCATGGAGACACAACCACACGACTAAACCATGGAGTCGCAACCACACAACGTTACCATGGAGACACACTTACCTTGCAAGTCACATCCCCGCTGGTGTCTGTCAGTCTCAGCTGTCCATCCCTCCCTTCTCTCAGGTAGCCAATGAGAAGCAGGTGAACCCGAGGTAAGGCCTTGTGATTGGCCTGCTGTGACTCCGCCTCCCTCACCCAGGCTCTGTGCTGTTTAGTGCTCCAGGACACGTTGCTAACACAAGCAACATGTTGCCTGGCAACCAACTCAGAGACAGACACCAGCCTAGCAAGCAGAGGACACACGTACAACTGAAGCTTGTGTGCGCATGTGTGTGTGTGTGTATGCGTGTGTGTGTGTGTGTGTGTGTGGGTTACCTGTAGCTAAGAGGCAGTGTTTCTGTGTTGTGTATCTCTTCTATTCTCCTCAGCAGACTCACACTGAGGTGGAGGGCAGCAGCTTCCCCTGAACATGCACACAGGTACATATGTGTATGTTTATAGTATGTATATATATATTATATATATATGGTGTAAAGCACCTAGTGTCCGCACCTATCACAGAGGTGCTGGGGGCGGAGCCAGGGGCGGAACTGGGGGCGGAGCCTAGCTGCTGCTTCACAAACTCAAATACTTCCCTGAGCCACGCCCTCTCCTGCAGATAAAGAATACTGTTACGATTAGGACTATTCATTTATTAATATTATTAATAGTATATTATTAATAATGTGATTATGATTATTATATTAATGTTTTTATTACTATTAATGTAATGATTATTACAATTATATTATTCATGTTATTAGTATTACTATTATATTATTACTATTACATTATTACTATTAGTTATAATTATTACTATTATGTTATTCATGTAATTGGTATTATTAATATAAATGTTATGTTTATACTATTTTATAATTACTGTTAATATTATTACTGTTATGATTATTGATATGATTATAGGCAGTGAGCCAGGGTCCCAGGGCCACGGGTACTATCTCGGGGGACTAACCTACTGCTACAAAAGATGTGATAGCAATGCAGCAGTTGCCTCCAAATGTGTGTTATCACCCATTGTATAACACTATTAAGCATATGTTTCAGGCTTCCTGTCTGAAATGACTTGCACCATGATAGCTCAGGCTGCTGAACAAGGGTGTATAGCATATAACAATGTATATTTTATTACATTGATTTATATATACATATTGCTCTTTTTCTGTGCCGATATATTGCATTTTATAAATTGCATTTTTACTTTTATATATTTAACTTTATACAGTTTTGTTTCGACTTATTTTATTCTATTCTGTTTTTATCTTATCTTATTTTTATAACTGCTGTCTGTCGTCGGGTATTGCACATAAGATTTTCACTCACTGCTTTATACTGTGAAGTGACAATAAACTTGACTTGAGCTCCTGAACCAATTGGCCTATATGTGTGCTTCTGTCAAAGTAAACCTACATCTATTACCATTTAAGAGAGAATGGAGATACAATGAAGGAAAACTAATATATTGACCCTCGCCAAGTACATTATCTACTTTTAAAAGGCAATATGACCGTAAGATCCCATGGATAACATTGCAACTGAGTGTGTCCTCCGACTACAAATCTAACTCTGGATGTGATGAAAACACAACATTTATGATAACATTTATAAAGATATACCATTCGATCCATGGACCTGACTTTTGTAGACGGTCTCGATATATTGTCATCCGACTCCACCCACCCATAAGAACAACATTTGATTGGATGTCTATAAGCCAATCACTGTTCCACATCATCTAAAGTGGACTGCATGAGAGCCACACCCCTCTTTTCAAGCATGGATGATGGTGATATAGTATATGCAGCAGGTAGGAAGCCACTCTTGGTGTGGGCACTTTCCCAGGCTGGGCTGGTTTTATTATCAGCACCAGGGACCAAAAACCGATCACACACATCTGCCACTGTGGGCCTAGAGGTTTGGAGGGCTGTCTTCAGCTTGCATGCATATACAGGATTTGACGCTGTAAGTGTCTAAACGTCTGACCAGCAATAGGGAAACTCAGGACACAGGGGTCACGAATTGAATCTCTCCCCAAAACTGGAGGCATGTCTCCAGTCTGCCCCAAAAGCCTCAACCACCGAGGTCAATGAGCTCAGATATCACATTTTCTGTGCCAAAAAGGTACCTGGCTAAACTACCAGGCTGGCATATGGAGAAGATGTTTGGAGAAGGACCCACAAGTGCCAAGCCCTGTTGACAGAGGCTGTAAGATGGAGAGATAAGAGGAAAGCTGAACAGTTGGTACTGGATAGAAGGCCAGCCAGCACCCGATGCTGTCCTGGATCTACTGGCCTGTAACTGTCCAAAATAAGAGTAACAATATGTGTAATGCAAATGGCCTCAGGGGCACTGGAATGTGAAGACAGGCAGACCAGGCATCGTTAGAACCAGGCATCCACCGGAGAAATATGTGGAAGACTTGGACAATGATTGTGATTAGGTTATTAATATATATATAAACGTATATAAACTTCAACTATGGTAGTTTTAATATTATTATTATTATTATTATTATTAATAATATATTTATGTTTTTTACATCTGTACTAGTCTTGGCTCCCTCCGCAAACAGCACCACGGAGAGAGACTGAGA
Organism: Muraenolepis orangiensis; assembly: GCA_027704905.1. Taxonomy (NCBI): domain Eukaryota; kingdom Metazoa; phylum Chordata; class Actinopteri; order Gadiformes; family Muraenolepididae; genus Muraenolepis; species Muraenolepis orangiensis. The sequence goes on along the minus strand of CM051021.1, from coordinate 11,455,857 downwards.
GCTGTCTGTACTGATGGAACTTGATGGATAAGGAATTAGTTATTTGAATCAATTATTGATTCATTTCAATCAGTTATTGAATCTGAATCAATTATGTGATGTGCCCTGGATTTTGTTTCCAAAATAAACTAAGCTTTTTCTGAAAACCAATAAGCACATATAACACATACACACAACACACATATAGCACATATAACATTGTACAGGTCTAGTACATACTAATAGGCCCATATATGAATGTTGAATGTGCATATTGATCAATATTCATTATTTTTTTATTACTAATTCAGTGTTTTGGGAGGGTTTGTTTGGGTATGTTTTTGTAACAGGTCTGTATTGAAAGAAAGTGTTTGGGAGTTAAATCACCAGTAAACAATCCACATGTAATCAGTAACAATGGAACACATTTATATCAGTATACAAACTATCATTAAAATTGTATTTTAAATTTGTCATCACATTTGGAGTAATATTTGTAGTCCGGAGTAGGAGAACACATCCAGTTGCATTATTATCCATGGGATATTGGTTATAATGGTCAAATGGCCTTTAAATTAAGATGATGTACCAGGCGAGGATACAAATAATATTTTCTTCTTCATCACATCTCCATTTACTCTTGAATGGTAATAGATGTAGGTTTACTTTGACTTTATTCAGATGTCTTAGCTTGTTACCCATCAAACCAGAGGACCAGAAACATGCATGGCATGCTTGGAGATATCATGATTGATTTGGGGGCATGTCATTTCGACCTGAAACATATGCTTGGTAGCTTGGTTACAACATGGGTGATAGCACATATTTGAAGGAAACAGCGGCATTGCTCTCACATCTGTTGTAGCAGTAAGGTTGTATACCTTCCCAAAAACCACGATGAAAGTTAGTCCCCCGAGATGGTACCGACCAGAGCCATAGAGATTAATAGCGGGTGATGGCGCCAACGAGTCCGACGAGGGGAGCCCCGTGTCGGCCTCGACTCAGCAACGCCCCGGTGCCTCTCTGGAGCCCTGGAGGTCCCTCAAATCGGCGGGTGATGGTGCCAACGAGTCCGACGAGGGGGGCCCCGTGTCGGCCTCGACTCAGCAACGCCCCGGTGCCTCTCTGGAGCCCTGGAGGTCCCGCAAATCGGCTCTAGCTCTATGGCTCTGGTACCGACCAACCCTACTGGGCACACGGCCTAATAAGAGACAGCATACTGAAGCCACTGACCGCATCGCTCCTGTCGGAAAACCGACCTACAAACTCCTCCATTCAGTCCTGCGGTACCGACACCTTTCCTCCGGTAACGACACCACGCACGGAGACTTCGGACGGTTTAAAAGACGTTTCTTCCGCGGGTGTCTTTTCCTTTTTCCTGTGCGTCACTTTCGGTCGACGGAGGGCAGTGAGGGTCAACCCAGATTTTACAATCGCACTGTTTACTTTTCGAACCATTCTTGGAACTCATGTCTACTCACTAGTGTCCCACTAGGTAGAGTTATACTCACATATTGTGATGTTATATAGAACATTAATTTGATGTTGTTCAACAACACTTTTAGTATGCCATCCGTTGTTTTAAATTATTTCTGTTTTATTAAAATGTATTGCTTTGTTGTAAAACACTTAGAGCTGTAAATACTTGACTGAATACTTGTGCTATATAAACAAAGGTATCATTTTCATATATGTTAGATTCGATTAGATTAAAATGTATTGTCATTGCACAGCAAAAGTACAGAAGAAGTTGGCATCTAACCAGAGTGAAGATTTTACAGTAAAGTGCATGGTTAATTATAATGTACAATTGTTAAATAAGATCTTTAATAAGGTCAACTAGGTATAGAAACACTGCAATAAAATAACTTATAGAGTAGGTATGAGATATGTGCAGAATTATATATATATATATATATATATATATATATATATATATATATATATATATATATGTACTCAACAGGAAGTGAGCAGGGGTATGCAGTTATATATATAATTATTATTATATATTTTGACCACACTAGTTGTTGAACGTTGGGCCAAACTGGTGTCTGCAGCTCTGCTGACCGGCCTGAGGCCAGAGGTCACAGAGGAGGTCACAGGTCAAATGGATGTTTTGGAGTGACCCTACAAGGATGTTGAGCTGACTGGTTACCCTTGATGTTATTGATTTGTTGGAAAGTGAGGTGAACGTGACCAGAACAATATACTGTTTATATAATTGAGTACATATTGTAGGTGTGTGTAGAGAGAGAGAGAGAGAGAGAGAGAGAGAGAGAGAGAGAGAGAGAGAGAGAGAGAGAGAGAGAGAGAGAGAGAGAGAGAGTATATATATATAGAGAGAGAGAGAGACAAAACATATTCTATAGCATAGCATAGCCACGTGAAAAGGTTGATGGCAGCATTTCCCACCAATCAGACTTGTTTACACAATATAGCCCCACCCCTTTCGGCAGTCTCAGCCCCGCCCCCCCCACAACGGACAGAACCAACGGGGCGTGTCTGGTGGGCGGGGCAGCACCGCTTGACATGCTCTCCCCCTTGTAGCCAACCAGACGCCTGTATTTAAATAAACCCCTCCGCCCAACCGTAGGTTTCAAACGGGATTGAGGACACGCCTCCTGAACACGCCCACCCACATAGAGCCAGCGAAAGGGGGGCGTGACCGGGGGCGTGGCCCGGGCTCCAGCTCAACCCCGTTTCAAAGCAACGGTCTACAGTCCACAGCCGCCGGAAGCCGAACAACAACAACGTGACGCAAACACACAGTAAGTACTACTAATACTAACCAATGCTAATACATATACTATTCATTCTACTGTTTATCCCTAGTTCAGATCATAATTATTACCCTCTCCTGGAAGAGGAGTACTGGTGTATTTGTCTGCAGTTGAAACATTAATTTGTGAATGTAATGAATATGTTGGTCAGACCGTTATAAACCCAGAGAATAGACGTACCCGTCCGCTATGAGGACCATATAATAAACTGATCCATTCCGCTATGAAGGCCATATAATAAACTGAACAATCCACTATAAATCCAGAGATTAGACTGAGCCCTAGACTGAACAATCCGCCATGGAACCAGAGAATAGACGGGGCCGTCCGCTAGGAAGGAATAGACAACACTCCGCTATAGAATAGACGGAACCCTAGACAGAACAATCCACTATAAACAACCAGAGAATAGATGGAGCACGTCCTCGGTGTGCTCCGTAGACTAGACTGGACAATATGTTTATAAATAGTAGACATTAGACGGAACCGTCTGCTACTGAAGTCCATAGAATAGACTGAATTGTCCAAAGAATAGATGGAGCCCTCGACTAACCAACCCGCTTAAACAGAGCAGCCAGAGATTAGACGGAGCCCGTACACTATGTGCTCCTTAGACTAGACCGAGGAATCCGTTAAAAAAAAATATCCAGAGATTAGACGGATCCGAGGCCCATAGACTAGACAAATATCCAGAGATTAGACGGAGCTCGTCCCCTGTATAAAATGCGCATCGTTCTCAACTGACGATGTTTCCATTGCATTGGTATTGGGTTGAAAGGATGGAGACGACAGTATGACAGAGTATAGTGTATATATAGTATTAGTGTATAGCAGTATTAAGTGTTGTAGTACGGGTATGAGTACATTATGTAGTATTAAAGTACTAGTTAGCTGGATGCTAGCGGAGGGGGAGGGGACGCTAGCACCGCATAGGGCGGGAAGAAGCAAATGGTGGCCCCATTGTTCTGTTAGCATGCTAGGCTAACTGCGCCAATAGACAGTCAATGGGAATCAGGAGCTAGCCGGTAGTTAACGGTTCTTCCCTACCGGGCGGAGAGGCACCACACGCCGGGAGCAGAGAGTCCCCAGACCTCGGTCGGAGAGCCCTGGTAACCCGGGTTCTGGAGTCTCTCTGCCACGGGGTCTGGAGCCCCAGACACGGCCCCTCGGAAGAAAGAAAATGGATCCCTGTTTTTTTTCTTTTGTTATTTACTAATAATGCAAAGACACTAAACGAGGTCCTCAACATGTGTATAGTATGTGTTTTATTATTGTTTAACATGTACATTAAATGGTGTATGATTTAGCTCTTTTATTATTACCCCAACTTTGGGTCTTTGTTCACAAATGATTAAATATGGATAATATATTCATATATAATCCAGCATGGTACTTCTAATACTAATAATAATAAACAACTATTGCATTCATTTTAAGATGAATCACACACAAATAATAAGAGTTGAACAGTCTTAACAGTTGATTCATCAAACTGTTATTTACTCGGATGAGTTGATGCATCGTTTAATCCTAATTAATAAATAATAAGTGAAAGGTCCTACATAATAGACAATGCCAAAAGTTACCAGAGTCCCAAAGTAGGTTCCAGTGTAGCAGGCAGGACTAATGCAGTAGGTTCCAGTGTAGCAGGTAGGACTAATGCAGTAGGTTCCAGTGTAGCAGGCAGAACTAATGCAGTAGGTTCCAGTGTAGCAGGTAGGACTAATGCAGTAGGTTCCAGTGTAGCAGGTAGGACTAATGCAGTAGGTTTCTATGTATCCGGTAGGACTAATGCAGTAGGTTCCAGTGTAGCAGGTAGGACTAATGCAGTAGGTTCCAGTGTAGCAGGTAGGACTAATGCAATAGTTTCCAGTGTCGCAGGTAGGACTAATGCAGTAGGTTCCAGTGTAGCAGGTAGGACTAATGCAGTAGGTTCCAGTGTAGCAGGTAGGACTAATGCAGTAGGTTCTAGTGTAGCAGGTAGGACTAATGCAGTAGGTTCCTGTGTAGCAGGTAGGACTATAATGCAGTAGGTTCCTGTGTAGCAGGTAGGACTATAATGCAGTAGGTTCCAGTGTAGCAGGTAGGACTTTCATTCAGTGGGTTCTAGTGTAGCAGGTAGGACTAATGCAGTAGGTTCCAGTGTAGCAGGTAGGACTAATGCAGTAGGTTCCAGTGTAGCAGGTAGGACTAATGCAGTAGGTTCCAGTGTAGCAGGTAGTGAGCAGTGTTAATGTAGCAGGTAGGACCATCATTCAGTAGGTTCTAGTGTAGCAGGGAGGACTATCATGCAGTAGGTTCTAGTGTAGCAGGTAGGACTAACATGCAGTAGGTACTGTGTAGCAGGTAGGACTATCATGCAGTAGGTTACTGTGTAGCAGGTAGGACTATAACACAGTATGTTCCAGTGAAGCAGGTAGGACTATTATACCGTGTCGCAGGTAGGAATACAATGCAGTAGGTAGGACTAATGCAGTAGGCTCCTGTGCAGCAGGTAGGACACTAATGCACTTTGATTCTGTGCAGCAGGTAGGACTAATGCAGTACCTTCCTGTGCAGCCGATATCAATTTAATGCAGCAGTTAGAGCTATAATTCAACAGGTAGGTCTACAATGCTGTATGCTCCTGTGCAGCAGGTAGAACTCTAATGCAGCATGTTCCTGTGCAGTAGGTAGTACTATAATGCAGCAGGTAGGACTTATACAGCCTGTTCCTGTGGAGCAGTTAGGACTATAATGTAACAGGTAAGACTATAATGCAGCAGGTAGGACTAATGCAGTATGTTCCGGTGCAGCAGTTGGGACTATAATGCAGCAGGTAGGACTAACGCAGTGTGTCCCTGTGTGTTACAGCAGGGAAGATGATGACGCGTAAGGACCACAACAAGCCCAAGGGCAAGACGTCTGCCTACGCCTTCTTCGTACAGACGTGCAGAGAGGAGCACCGGAAGAAGAACCCCGAGCAGTCGGTCAACTTCGCTGAGTTCTCCAAGAAGTGCTCTGAACGCTGGAAGGTGAGACGAGTTGCTGAGAGAGACCGGTTCACTAGCGAGAGAGACAATCTACTGTTCATGTAACGGTAGTGACATGTAGCGGAAGTGACATGCTGTGTCTCCACCAGGGCCTTACTCCTAGTGATAAGAAGTGTTTTGAAGACATGGCGAAGGCCGACAAGGTTCGCTACAACCGGGAGATGAAGGACTACATCCCACCAAAGGGCTTCGCGAAGAGGGGTCGCAAGAGGAAAGACCCCAACGCCCCCAAGAGACCCCCGTAAGACCCCTACAACTACAGTACCCAGAACCCCCCTCTCTCCCCTCACTTTCTCTAAAGTGAATTGTGTGTGTGTGTGCAGGTCGGCGTTCTTCGTGTTCTGCGGTGAGTACCGGCCCAGCGTGAAGCAGCAGTACCCGGGTCTGTCAATAGGGGACTGTGCTAAGAGGCTGGGGGAGATGTGGAGCAAACTGACCCAGACTGACAAGCTGCCCTACGAGGAAAAGGCCCAGAAGCTCAGAGAGAAATACGACCGGGTAACGATATATATTATAATATACATTATATATTATACTGTATTATATTATACTGTATTATATACCTGTATTATACTGTACAGAGAAGACCCAGAAGCTCAGAGACTAATATGACCGTTTAACTTTATATATATATATATATATATATATATATATATATATATATATACTTAAAATAATAATACACATGTTAAGTGTCCACCACATGTTTCCATGACAACACAAAACCAATCAGTGCTGCTCACAAGGGAATAATGTTTTAGATCATGTTGTAGGTAAAAGTCACATGACATCAGAATGAAACATAATTAATTATTTCTACATTATTATGTAAAAACATACACTAATATTTATTATATTATTATATAACAGAATAATGTTGTGGATGTGATGTGTTTTCAGTGGTGTGTGGTTATGTAATGTGTGTGTATATGTGTGTGTGTGTGTGTGTTTGTTCAGGACATGGTGGCCTACCGTGGGGGCGGGACCTTCACCCGTGGTCCGGGGTCCTCAGGAGCCCAGGGGGCGGAGGTAGAGGAGGATGACGACGGAGAGGATGAAGATGATGATGATGATGATGACGAGTAGGGCTGGAGTGACACAGAGACTGAGAGACTAAGAGACTGAGTGAGAGTGTATGAGAGACTGATTGAGAGAGTGAGAGTGCGCACATGTAAAAAAAGTGAGGTGTGTGTAAGCGTGAGTGTATGTGTGTGTGTAAGAGTGTGTGTGTGTGCGTCTGTCGTCGTCAGCTATGTTAAAGTGACCAATAAGACCAGGGTTAGTAGTCACACCTCCTTACCTAAACGTGTTACCATGGAAACCCAGCCCTGCCCCACTGAGCTCTGATTGGTCGAGGTAGCCAATCAGAAGACAGAGCCTCAGTGAGTTTTTATTCTGTTACTGTAGAAACTTTTATAATAAAACAAACAAAAACATATGGGTCTGTCTTCATTACACAGGATGTGATGTCATTACAGCCGTGTGACGTCATCACACAGGATGGGACGTGATCACTTGTGGTTATTATACAACGCATATTATAGAGGGGACATTCAAGATTCATGGTTTTCTTAATTGCCATATGCAACAAGTACAATGGAATGCTGGAATTCCCTTCTGCAGTATGAATTTCCTACAACAATACTATACTCGACAATACTATATCATATCTATGATATGCTATACTATGAACAACACTATATATTATACTTCTGGTGCGGTGCAGGTAGCATCTGTTAGTCCCCAAGGTGATGGTAGTTTACTGGTCCCCGGGGTGCAGGTAGTGTCTAGTTAGTCCCCAGGGTGAAGGTGTAGGATAAAAGCCGGCATTATTATTATTATTATTAAGGTAGTCTGCAGGTCTCTACTGGTCCACACAGTGCAGGTAATGTCTGGATAGTGTCGGGTTTAGGAAGCATTATGTAAAGAACTACATATTCCATACGTTTAGAAAGCATTATGTGAAGAACTACACATCACATAAGTTGAATGTTAAGAACTACACATCCCATACATTTGGAGTAAAGAACTACACATCCCATGTTTAATGTAAAGAACTACACACCCCACAAGTTGAATGTAAATGACTATCCATCCCATACGTTTAATGTAAAGAACTACACATCCCATACGTTTAATGTAAAGAACTACACATCCCATATGTTTAATATAAAGAACTACACATCCCATATGTTTAATGTAAAGAACTACACACCCCACAAGTTGAATGTAAATAACTACCCATCCCATACGTTTAATATAAAGAATCATACATCCCATAAGTTGAATGTAAAGAACTACACACCCCTTACCTTTAATGTAAAGAACTACACATCCCTTACGTTTAATGTAAAGAACTACACATCCCATAAGTTTGTAGAAAAGTGGGCCAGTGGGGGAAGGGAACTACTCCGCTGTTTGTGCTACACGGTATTAAATATATATATATACGCATATTCTATTTTGATCATGTATTATACGGTTATATATATAACATTATTAGACTGCGATATCGCACATACCGACATACTGAGTACATTCCTGTACTCTCTTCGTATTAAATACAGATATGAGCATCTATCGAGATCGATAAAAGGGGATGCCGTGTGTTAACGTCAACGTGTATAATTATAATGACGTTATAATCATAATAATATAATATGAAGTCTTCTTCGGGAGGGTTTGTGTTTTAAAACAGGCAACAACGCAGGCAGCTATCTGCCATGGAGGGTGGGACCCGTTTTATTTTTCAGGCGATACGAGGATCTGATTGGTCTGCGGGAGGAGGTATGACTTCAGAGACACACGGTGATTGGTCAGTCCTGGCGTCACTCAACAGTGTGTGTGTTGGTGGAATATAAAGCGTGTGTGAGAGGGAGCAGCGGGCGAGAGTCAGTTGGACGGACACTAATAATAATATATTATTATTATAATTAATAGCATTATAATTATATATTATATGCATGTGTCTCTGCGCAGACGCACTCTGATGGTCCTGTTAGGTAGGAGTCTTTTCTGCAGCTTTTCTCTCGAGTTGTTTTTTTTCCTTGGAGGAGGGAGGGGTGAGTGTGTTTATTTAATTTATTCATGAAGGGGGCGTGGTCGCCCAGTGAAGGGGCGTGGCTATGTAAAGTAACCAAAGTATTTCTGTCAGGCTTCAAACTGACACACACACACACACACACACACACACACACACACACACACACACACACACACACACACACACACACACACACACACACACACACACACACACACACACACACACACACACACACACAGTGAAGGCAGGATTTAGCAGACTGACCGTAAGTCCAAAGTTCTCAAAGATGGTGTTTCCATAGTGATGTTGCTAAGTTAGTAAAGTGATGTTACTTTAGTGATGTTGTAATAGTAAAGTTGCTATAGTGATGTTATAATAAGGATGTTGCTGTAGTAACGTTACTCAAATGGTGTAGTAAAGTTACTAAAGGGACGTTACTACAGTGATGTTGCTAAAGTGAGGTTGCTCTAGTGATGTTTCCATAGTGGTTTTGCTAAAGTAACGTTACAATAGTGAATGGTGATGGTTGCTTTAGAAACATACTAGTGATGGTGCTACAGTAAAGTTACTAGTGATGCTAGCAGGTAGGATATAGCATAAGTATGTTAAAGATGCTAGCTGTATGCTACAAGGGTCATGTATGTGGGTGCTATTTGTCAATCAATCTAATCTGTTTAGACCAATGCCATTGGCTGCCAAGAGAGAGGAGGCCCCTCCCAGAAGAAGATGATCAAGATGTCAGTGGATAAAGAAGTGATGACGGTCCTCCAATCAGACCAGCTCAGACCCCCCAGGACCCACCCACTGCACCCTAAGAACGCTATCCAGTCCGCCCCCCATCCCCTGCCCACAGCCTCTTCCCAACGAATAGGGAAGAGGCGGTACTCTCTGGGCGCTGGCTTCAAAGGACTGGCTAAGCGAAGGAGGCGGGCCAACAGTGACAGCCAATCGGAACCAGTTCTACCCAGCAACTTTCTGCTGGGCGGGAACATCTTCGACCCGCTTAATCTTAACTCCCTTCTCGATGAGGAAGTAAACAGGTACCAAGACTATATACTCTTTAAACAACTACTATGTGAAGAGATGATAGAGAGAGAGGGAGGTCTTGACTTGACACTTTATTCTTGTTTTAAATGTCAGGTCGACCAATCAGGAGACGCCAAAGAGTTCGCCCCTGCCGTCGCGGGGCGGAGACCCCGTAGAGATCCTGGTCCCCCGTGACTTCACCGACCCCCTGAACCTGGAGGGGGGGGGGGAGTCTTGCTGTCCCCCCTGAAGACCAGGAAGAGAACCAGGAACCGCCACCACACCGTCGTCGTGGAAACACGGCCTTGTCCTCCAACAGGTACCTTCACCCTGTCACACTCACCCCTAACCCTGCAAATCGGTGCTGAAGTACCGCCAGTCCCCAGAGGGGTCAGTGTTCCTCCATCTCTATTCTAGATACTAGATTTAACATATGCAACAAGTACAACGGAATGCTAATTCCCGGGGCGTCAGTTTAGCTCACAACCGGAAGGTTGCTGGTTCGATCCCCGCCTCCTCCTAGCAAAAGCTGTCGAGGTGTCCTTGAGCAAGACACCCTAACCCTAACTGCTCCTGACGTGATGGCTGTCTCCTTGCATGGCTGACTCCGCCGTTGATGGTTGAATGTGTGTATGAATGGGTGAATGTGAGACTTGATATGTAAAGCGCTTTGAGAACCATTGGTTAGAAAAGCGCAATATAAATGTCCATTTACCATTCCCCATTCCCTCCCACAGTATGAATTTTCTAGTGATAGTAGTGATAGTAGTGATAGTTCTGATGATAGTGTTCTGTGCTGCAGTGTGCCACCATCTCTTGTGAGTAGTGAACTGGTTAGATGCCAAATTCCTTTCGATGTACTGTACTTGTGCTGTACACTGACAATACATCTGAATGTAATCTAATGATAGTGGTGATAGTGTTCTGTGCTGCAGTACCGCCAGTCCCCAGGGGGGGGGTCAGTGTCTCTAGTGATAATAGTGATAGTTGTGATACTACTGTCAGTCAGTGGTGGCATGTCCATTGACCAAACTGCGAGAGGAAAAATAAATACACATACATTTAACAGATTCATCCGTGAAAATACTGGTAACATTTACACTTTGAAGGCACAACAATCGTGTCCCTGTGTCTAAACACCAAGAGCGCCCCCTACCGCAAAATTGAAAATGACGTACAGAGGTCCGTCCTCCCCTAAGCTCCCCATTGAAGTCCATTATAAAACTCCCGGATCGGAGCGGCCGGTGAGTCCTGGTGTTTAACCAGTGTGTGTACGGCAGTAAGGGTGGACCATCCTCCCTGTGATGTTTTTTTTGGCTTGTGATTAGACAATTTATGTGATTTACATGCATAACTTAGTATATGATAGTATTTTAAGACAGGTAAATCTACACAAAAAACGCTTCTCCCTCTAATCTCACTCAATTACAATTCTGTTTGGTTTGTTTGGTAGAACTAGCCACTGTGCATAGAACTTCTTCTATTCAGATATTTCCGACTTTCATCATTAATGGAGTAATCAATAAATAGCTATTTTTCATCAATACACTGCTTCTTCCCTCTCAGATCTAGATGCTAAAATGAACCACTGTCAACATTGTGAGGCACCTTCCTTCTTCCCCTACTTTTATAACCACCAGCCGCCACTGCTGGCAGTGATAGTAGTGATAATGACATTAGTGATAGTAGCGATAGAACTGATTGTAGTGTTACTAGTGATACTACTGGTAGTGACAGTAGTGATACTAGTGAAACAGTTATAGTGATAGTGGTTATAGTGATAGTAGTGATAGTTGATTGTGTTGTGTGTTGCAGTACCACTGGTCCCCAGAGGTGTCAGTGTTTCTCCGCTGCCCTGTGAACTCAACACGTCCATCAACTGTCGTGACGACGTGGTCACGCCCCTAGCGGTCCTGCCACGGAGACACACCCACCCTCCGCTTAGCAACACTAACAAAGGACGCCGCAACCAGGACGACGGCCGGCAGCAGCGGCGGCGGCGCCGCACGACCTCTGTGAGGTCATTAGAAAGCGCCGTGCCGGTCACCGTCACCCAACCAACCGTGTTCCAGACCCCTCTAGTGGGCGGAGCTAAACCCGGAGCCAGCAGGTGAGTCTGTTACACCTGTAGGACTTCCCGGAGTCTTGGTCACAAGACTTCAGTCACATGACCCCCCCCCCCCCCCCATCCCCCTACAGGTGTGGAGGACCTCCTGGAGTAGAGCAGCCACCACAGAAGAAGACCAAGCACCGCTACCGGCACGGAGGCCACAGTCGTTACTACGGATACCACGGCTTCTACGGCGACCAATGGGAAGGCCGGGTGGGAGCGGAGGAGGACCCCCGCCTCAGGTTGCTGAAAGCTGATTGGTTCAGAGAGCGGCGGGTGCTGGACATCGGCTGCGGTAGCGGTCACGTGACCCTGGCCATCGCTCGCCGCTTCGGCCCCGCCCACATCCTGGGGCTGGACCGCGACCACCGGTTGATCGCCGCTGCCACGCACAACATTAGACACTTTCTGTCACATGACCTGGCGCTCGCCGCCAGGAAGGAGACGAGGAGGGGAGGGCAGGAGACGTCTTTCCCTCTCTCCTTCAGGGTGACCCGGGGACCGTTGGCCCCGCCCCCTCTCCTCCTCCCCCATGCCACTGGCTTCCCTAGCAACGTCACCTTCATCACGGTGAGTTCCCTAGCAACGTCACCTTCGTCACGGTGAGTTGCCTAGCAACCCTCTGCTATTTAAACCATAGCAGAGCGTAGTTATGATAAGCGATGGTCGCCGTGGTGACCTCCTTGTGTTTCCAGGGCGACTACGTGAGCCGCCAGGAGACGTGGCCTGGGCGGGGCCAGTATGACGTCATACTGTGTCTGGGTGTGACCAAGTGGGTCCAGCTGCAATCGGGGGACGAGGGCGTGGAGCGGCTCTTCAGACGGGCCTTTCAGAGCCTGACGCCGGGGGGACTGTTCATCCTGGAGCCACAGCCCTGGAGCAGCTACAGCAGGAAGACCACGGTAACCATGGTGACACACACCACCAGATAACACACAAACACACACACACACTGGATGATGTGTTGATGATGTTGTTTCATAGGAGACGACCTATCAGAACTACAAAACCCTGAGGCTCCGCCCAGAAGACTACAGCAGTCACCTGACACAGACAACCGGCTTCACATCCTACCGCCTGCTCACACACTCTGGTACACACACACACACACACACACACACACACACACACACACTTACTTCCTTCTGGCTTTTTGAAACTTCTGTTTGCCCAAGTAAACATGTGTGTTTGTGTGTGTGTGTGTGTGTTTGTAGGTGTTCAGAGACCAGTGTACATTTTCCACAAAGGCCCCTCCCACAGGAAGTGACACGGGAAGAGGAACCTTTCATCGTTTTCATGTTGATGTCCGGAGGATTGAACGACAACCCTGTTGCCACACACACATACAGCTGGTGGATTGGTCAAATAGAGTGGACTGGAGTATCTAGGGTGACATCACTTCCTCCAATGGCGTGCCATTGTACTTGTCGTTACAGTTGGACAATAAAGAATCAGAATCTTGAATCCAGACCTGCTTCACCTCCTCCTGGTTTTAATAAACTACTGATGACCGACTGAGTGGCTTTGTGGTTATTCACACACACACACACACACACCAGGTAAACCTCATGCGGTACCGTCCTGGTCCACTAGAGGTCAGTCGACGTTAAGAGTACCGCTTTTGAAATATACACATACTTTTTATACTTTGTCATGAGTACATTTCCTTCCTAAAAAGCCATAATAATATAATATATATACATACTGTACATATATAATACATTATATTTCCTTTCTAACAAACCTCCAAGAACAGAACTCCGGTAAGGTAAAATAACTATAATTTGGCTCACTAGATAATACAGTAAGTACATCAAACAAAAAGTGAAGCCGAATACTGTTTGTGTTATATTTCACTCAGATTTTACCATTATGTGGAATTGGCTTGTTGGCCACATTCTATCTGGGAACAAAGCGCAGAGTAGCACGCTAACTAGCCTAGCTGCTAATTAGTTAATTAATTTGTAAAACACCTGGTGGCTCAGGTTTGGAAAACAATTTTAAACTAGTATTATATTTTAATATATATTAATAAAGCTAGTTTAATAGTTGAATATGCATGAATAAAACTGGTTGTGTAGCTTAATATACATGAACACAACTAGTTTTCGACTTCTCCAGTGCGTTCAACACCATCCGGCCTGCCCTGCTGGGGAGTACTTCTTCCCTGGTGTCCTGGATTACTGACTATTTGTCGGGTCGTCCACAGTTTGTCAGATTGCAGGACTGTGTGTCTGACACTGTGGTCAGCAGCACTGGTGCTCCACAGGGAACGGTTCTTTCCCCATTCCTGTTCACCCTATACACCTCAGACTTCCAGTTCAACTCAGAGTCCTGCCATCTGCAGAAGTTCTCGGACGACTCTGCAGTTGTTGGTTGTGTCAGCGAGGGAAACGATGAGGAGTACAGGGGCGTCGTGGACTCCTTCGTTGAGTGGTGTGAGCTGAACCACATGCAGCTCAACACAGACAAGACGAAGGAGATGGTGGTGGACTTCCGCAGGAGGAAATCTACCCCCACACCCATTTCCATCAAGGGTGTGTCCGCTGAAGTTGTTCAGGAATATAAATACCTGGGAGTTCATCTGGACAACAAACTGGTCTGGGCCAAGAACTCTGAGGCTGTTTACAAGAAGGGCCAGAGCCGTCTCTACTTCCTGCGGAGGCTCCGGTCCTTCAACGTTTGTAACAAGATGCTGAAGATGTTCTACCAGTCGGTGGTAGCCAGTGCCATCTTCTCCGGTGTTGTGTGCTGGGGAAGCAGGTTGAGGTCAGCAGATGCCAACAAGATCAGCAGGATTGTCAGGAAGGCTGGCGCTGTCCTGGGGGTCCAGCTGGACTCCTTGTTGGTGGTGTCTGAGAGGAGGATGCTGCGCAAGCTGCGTAGTATCCTTGACAACTCTCACCCTCTCCATCAGGTGCTGACCTCATATAGAAGCACCTTCAGCAATAGACTCATTCCACCCAGGTGCATCACAGAACGCCACAGGAAGTCCTTTCTTCCTGTGGCCATCAGTCTCTATAATTCATCTACCTCGGGTCGTGAGAGGGACAGTGGAGACTCAGTGACCTGAGGCCAACGCACTGTTATTTTATTTTTTTGGTCAACGCACTGTAAATCATTTCACTGTAATTTTGCACTGTAAATTCTATTTCACTTTTCACTTGTCACTTTTTCAGTATTCATCGGAGTTATTTATTAATATATTATTACTGCCAATTTGCACTATACGTATTGTTGTGTATTGTATATACCTACGTATTACTGTAATAATACTGTAAATTGTGCAATTCATCTACTCGTCTATCAATACACTTAGATTCATTAAGAGTTATTTTAGTTATATTTTGTTTATAGTAGTTTTATTTAGTTAGTTGTTATTTCGTTTTTAGCTTAGGTATTAGTATATTTGTGTGTGCATTTATTCCCCCTGTGTTAACTGTTGCACCTTAATTTCCCTCGGGATTAATAGTTTCTTGAATCTTGAATCTTATACTCTTAATACATAGTCATAAAAAAGTATAGTCACTAAAACTTTAGTCATATACAATAATAAAACCTTGATGGCTTTTGTAAGCTGAATCTAAAGTCTTTATTCTAACGTTGGTCAGTAACGTTTATTATGAGCCACACTAAACATTATATATTCATCAAAGTACACGGTGGGTACGACAATGCTGCGTTTTCCAGACAACTCGTGAGTCGTATAT
This sequence comes from Muraenolepis orangiensis, assembly GCA_027704905.1. NCBI lineage: Eukaryota > Metazoa > Chordata > Actinopteri > Gadiformes > Muraenolepididae > Muraenolepis > Muraenolepis orangiensis. The sequence continues at coordinate 11,440,171 of CM051021.1, read as the reverse complement.
TTCCGACTTGAAACTTACGAGTTCAACGCGACCTCAAAGCGTTCCAGGTGCGACTCCCCAAACTGAAGTCGGGGAACAAGGATTTGCCCCCGAAACTTCGACCTCATGTGGCGTTCCATTGCACTTTTTCTAGTAGGGTCGGGAATTCTCGACTTAGGAGAGATGTCTGGAACGTGGCATAAGCATAATAAAACACACACACACACACACACACACACACACACACACACACACACACACACACACACACACACACACACACACACACACACACACACACACACACACACACACACACACACACACACACACACACACACACACACACACACACACACACACACACTAGAAGTGGTATTTATTGTGTTTGTATAAAAGGTAGTACAGAATACACATAATATAATAATACATAAAAGTACTTCATTAAAAAGACACTTAAGAGATACAAACAGCCTTCAATGTGAAGACTACACCACCCAGAATGCTCCGGGCCACGGCTCACTTAAAAACTCCATGGAGGCTCCGCCCACAGGCTCCTGGTAGGCTACTAGTTACCATAGATATGGTACATGTGTTTCCATAGTAACAAACCATAGATACAGTTTGGTTGTTTCCATAGCAATAAACCAGTAAATATGGTTTGGCTGTTTCCATAGCAACAAGCTGGTAGATAGGGTTCAGTCGTTTCCATAGCAACAAACCTTAGATACAGTTTGGTTGTTTCCACAGCAATAGTTCGGTTGTTTCCACAGCAACTAGCCATTGACACAGTTCAGACGTTTCCATAGCAACAATCTAGTTTAAAAAAAAAAGCCATCAGTCCATTCCTGATTGGCTGTGGCAGTGGTGATGTCCTCAGTGGTGATGTCATCAGTCAGCCACACTTGTTGGCTGCTGAGTGAAGAGTAAGTCGGTGAAGTGTGTTTCCTGAGCTGTGATTGGCTGAGCAGCACAGGTAGGGTCCCACTAGTTGATTGGTCAGAAGGGTAGAGTGGGCGGGGCTTTGTGAATCCTGAGCGTCTGAATGGACGAGAGGATCTTCTTCTGGTGACCCGCCAGGGTCACGCCCACTCTCAGGAGGTCACTGAGGAAACATGTATGATCTTTTATATGGTATAAAAATATCTATATCTATCGATAGATAGATAGATAGATAGATATAACAAATATATTATATTATATATACTGTATATATGTATAATAATCTCTGATATTATGGTATGTATTACTGTGTATCCATGGTAACCAGGGTGTCCAGGGAGGTGAAACCAGCCTGCAGGAAGTTGCTCTCGTAACGAGACATGTTGATCGCCTCGAGCCACTCGCCCACCGACCCACAGAGTGAGAGAGGGGGGGGACGCCTCTGGTCTAACAGGGCATGGGACGAGCTACATAGACAATGAGAGAAGAGAGAGAGAGAGAGAGAGAGAGAGAGAGAGGAGAGAGGAGAGAGAGAGAGAGAGAGACATGTATGTTATCCTGTAAGGTGGGGGAGGAGAAGAGGAGAAAGGACAGGAGAGAGAGAAGGGGAAGAGAGGAAAGGAGGAGAGGTCTCACCTAGCTCCTTCAGCATGTGTGATCTTGAGGGAGGCGGGGCTTCTGATCAGCCTATCCAGAGACGACACCACGGAGCAGAACTTCGGCCGATTGGCTCGTTCCTTCTGCCAGCAGTCGAGCATCAGAGCGTGAAGTGAGACAGGACACTCTGGAGGGGGGGGCAGCCTGAAGTCCTGCTCTATAGCGTTGATCACCTAGAGAGACAGACAGGTACACAGACAGACAGACAGGCTGTAGTCCTGCTCTATAGTGTTGATCACCTGGACAGACAGACAGGTAGACATACAGACAGACAGCCTGTAGTCCTCTAGCATTGATCACCTGGTCTGATAGACATGTAGACCGACAGACAGACAGTCTGTAGTCCTCTAGCATTGATCACCTGGTCTGATAGACATGTAGACCGACAGACAGACAGCCTGTAGTCCTCTAGCATTGATCACCTGGTCTGATAGACATGTAGACCGACAGACAGACAGTCTGTAGACCTCTAGCATTGATCACCTGGTGTGATAGACATGTAGACCGACAGACAGACAGTCTGTAGTCCTCTAGCATTGATCACCTGGTCTGATAGACATGTAGACCGACAGACAGACAGTCTGTAGTCCTCTAGCATTGATCACCTGGTCTGATAGACATGTAGACCGACAGACAGACAGTCTGTAGTCCTACTCTATAGCGTTGATCTCCTGGACAGACAGACAGATAGGCAGGTAGACAGACAGACAGGAAGGCAGGTAGACCGTGTTTCTTACATCCTGGTTGCTCATGTCCCAATATGGTCGTTCCCCGTATGACATCACTTCCCACATGAGGATCCCGTAGCTCCACGCATCACTGGCTGACGTGAACTTCCTGTAGCATCAGAAACACCCTTACAGTCAGCCAATCAGAAACACCCTTACGGTCAGCCAATCAGAAACACCCTTACAGTCAGCCAATCAGAAACACCCTCACAGTCAGCACTGATAATAATAAACACTCAATGTTAACAACTAATAGATCATCAACAATAAACATTAGATATTGATAACTAATAGATCATCAATAATAAACTTTCGCTATTGATAACTAATTGATCATCAATAATAAACATTTGATATTGATAACTAATAGCTCATCATAATAACATAGATATTGAAAACTAATAGAACTAATAATAAACATTAGATGTTGATAACTAATAGCTCATCAATAATAAACATAACATATTGAGAACTAATAGATAACTAATAATAAACATAAGATATTGATAACTAATAGATCATCAATAATAAACTTTCGCTATTGATAACTAATTGATCATCAATAATAAACATTAGATATTGATAACTAATAGATAACTAATAATAAACATTAGATGTTGATAACTAATTGCTCATAAATAATGAACATAAGATATTGAGAACTAATAGATCATCAATAATACATACATATAGTAGATAATAATAGATAGTGATAACAAAATCGATTATAAATAATAAATTGAGATATTATTGACCTGTAGGCGATGGCCTCCGGAGCTGTCCACCGAACAGGGATTTTCCCTCCCTAAAGACAGACGCAGGGTTAGATACCCCTGACCTCTAGTCACCTCTATTGATCCTACTCAATGTTATTGATCCATGTATATGTTATTGATACTACTCAATGCTTTTGATCCATGTAGATGTTATTGATACTACTCAATGTTATTGATCCATGTCGATGTTATTGATACTACTCAATGTTATTGATCCATGTCGATGTTATTGATACTACTCAATGTTATTGATCCATGTCGATGTTATTGATACAACTCAATGCTTTTGATCCATGTCGATGTTATTGATACTACTCAATGTTATTGATCCATGTAGATATTATTGATCCATGTATATGTTATTGATACTACTCAATGTTATTGATCCATGTCGATGTTATTGATACTACTCAATGATTTTGATCCATGTAGATGTTATTGATCCATGTAGATGTTATTGATACTAATCAATGTTATTGATCCATGTCGATGTTATTGATACTACTCAATGTTATTGATCCATGTATATGTTATTGATACTACTCAATGTTATTGATCCATGTATATGTTATTGATACTACTCAATGCTTTTGATCCATGGAGATGTTATTGATACTACTCAATGTTATTGATCCATGTAGATGTTATTGATACTAATCAATGTTATTGATACTACTCAATGTTATAGATCCATGTAGATGTTATTGATACTACTCAATGTTATTGATCCATGTAGATGTTATTGATACAACTCAATGTTATTGATACAACTCAATGTATTGATCCATGTAGATGTTATTGATACTACTCAATGTTATTACATCTATGTATATGTTATTGATACTACTCAACTACTACTGTTATTGATCAATGAAGATTATATTAATAATTTTATTATCATGTTATTGATTAGTTCTGGAGGTTTTCAGGTCTTACCAGGGAGCTGGTGTATGTTGGGTCTGAGGAGTTCTCTCTCAAGAACCGGCTGAGACCAAAGTCAGACACCTAGCGCGCACACACACACACACACACACGATCAGATGAACCTGGACCAACATGCGTTTCTCTTTCTTTCACTTGTTTCAAATCTTAACAATTTTACAAATTTACCAATCGTGTCACTGGAGGCGGGGATCTGTCAGTGCGTGATTAGCTAACAGTGAACACAAGCTCGGCCATCACAAGATAAGCTGAAACATCTTGTTTTTTAGCCCCTGACCCCTGAGGGTGAGCCCTAAGCCTCGGGGATCATGTTTTAGGACTTAAGGTTCAGGGGTCACAAATAAGGGGTCAAGGTCCAGGGTTTAAGGGTCATGTCCTCACCTTGCAGACCAGGTTGGCGTTGACCAGGATGTTCCTGGCTGCCAGGTCTCTGTGGACGTAGCTCATCTCTGAGAGGTACTTCATCCCTGAGGCGATGCCCCGCAGCATCCCCAGGAGCTGGACCACGGTGAACTGACCGTCATTCAGCTGGACACAAGAAGATACTATTAACACTATCCTGTCTCACCCTAGGAGCTGGACTACAGTGAACTGACCGTCAATCAGATGGACACAAGTAGACACTATTAACCCTATCCAGTCTCACCCTAGAGGAAATGATTGACACTATCCTGTCTCACCCTAGGAGCTGGACCACAGTGAACTGACCGTCATTCAGCTGGTCACAAGGAGATGATATTAACACTATCCTGTCTCACCCTAGGAGACACTATTAACACTATCCTGTCTCACCCTAGGAGACACTATCCTGTCTCACCCTAGGAGACACAATTAACACTATCCTGTCTCACCCTAGTAGACACTATTAACACTAGCCTGTCTCACCCTCAGGAAACATGACACTATCCCGTCTCACTCTCAGGAAACACTATTAATATATACTACTGGGCCTGTCTCACCCTCAGGAAACACTATTAGTATACACTATGCTGCCTCACCCTCTGGAAGCTGTCTAGACTAGCAGGTTCAAAGATAGTTTTTATCCACAGGCAGTGCTCCTACTGAACTGCTAGGAGTTCTGCCACTTTCATAACATTGTTATTAACATTACACTCTCATACTTTGATGGACTTTCTGGACTTATTACAGTTACTGAACTGTTTTGCACTGTATTTGTGATGCTGCTGCACTAAAAACACTTAAAAAATGCCTTTAAATGCTTTTTGCACAATTTTACACATATACACATCATCCTTCCGTCACTTTCATGTTAATTTTTATTGTGTATAGTATTTTTTATAATATTGTGTTTTAGAAATTCATACTGCGGGAGGGAATGGGGAGTAAGCATTCCATTGTACGTTGCCTGTCTCACCCTCAGGAAGCTGTCTAGCGCTCCATTCTCCATGAACTCGGTGAGGATCATGACAGGGGAGGAGGGTGTGGGGGAGGTGGTGACTCCCTCCAGGTGGATGATGTTGGGGTGCTGGAACTGGCCCATGATGGACGCCTCTGACAGGAAGTCCCGCCTCTGCTTGTCCGTCACACCCACTTTTAACGTCTTGATGGCCACGTAGTTCTCCTTCCTGCCTGGAGCCCGCAGACGTCCACGACACACCTCACCAAACTCACCTGTAGACAGAGAGACATGGCACACACATGAGGAGAGAGGGAGACAGGTAGAGATACTTGGGACAAACATGAGGAGAGAGAGACACAGGTAGAGAGACATGGAACACACATGAGAGAGAGAGACTGGTAAAGAGACATGGGACAGACAAGTAGACAGACAGACAGGTAGAGAGACAGGTACCTGCTCTTATGACGTCCTCTATATTGACGTAAGACAGACAGGTAGAGAGACAGGTACTTGGGACAAACATGAGGAGAGAGAGACACAGGTAGAGACATGGAACACACATGAGAGAGAGAGACTGGTAAAGAGACATGGGACAGACAAGTAGACAGACAGACAGGTAGAGAGACAGGTACCTGCTCTTATGACGTCCTCTATATTGACGTAAGACAGACAGGTAGAGAGACAGGTACTTGGGACAAACATGAGGAGAGAGAGACACAGGTAGAGACATGGAACACACGAGAGAGAGAGACTGGTAAAGAGACATGGGACAGACAAGTAGACAGACAGACAGGTAGAGAGACAGGTACCTGCTCCTATGACTTCCTCTATCTTGACGTAAGACGGGTTGATCTCTCTGGTGAACTGTCTCACCGCCTCCCGGGGGTCGTCGTAGGTCAGGGGGTCGATGTACACCTTCATTGCTATGGAAACACACTCATATGTTTAGGGGAGAGAAGAGAGAAGAGAGGAGGAGAGAGAGGAAAGAGAGAGGAGGATAGGAAAGAGAGAGGAGAGGAGAGAGAGAGAGGAGATCTAGCAGAACTCACTGTGACCCATCAGGTAATGTTGTTTGTTATTCATGTCATCATCACGTTCTCTCCTGCGCTTCCTGGGGGGGGGGGGGGGGGAGAGATCAACGTTGTTTAGGCCACCCACACACACACACACACACACACACACACACACACACACACACACACACACACACACACACACACACACACACACACACACACACACACACACACACACACACACACACACACACACACACACACACACACACACACACACACACCTCACCTGTAACAGTATGCAGCAAATATTCCCATGACAACAAGTAGGAGTATTGCCATGGTAGAAGTTATCCCAGCAACCAACATGTGGGTGTGGCCTACTGGAACACAACAAAAGGTCAACAACCATAGCAACAGGTAGCCATAACAACAAGCAACTACATCAACAGGTAACCAAATCAACAGGTAACCAAATCAACAGGTAACCAAATCAACAGGTAACCCAATCAACAGGTAACCAAATCAACAGGTAACCAAATCAACAGGTAATATAGACCTGACCTTCAGGCAGGGTAGAGAAGCTGGAGGCTGGGCTGAAGGCTCCGTAGCCGGCCTGGGACCGGGCCCGGACCTGGACCCTGTAGAGGCTGGACCGCTGGAGCCCAGACAACTCTACAGAGGAGCTGTCACTCAGGACGTACAGCCAATCAGAGCCCTGTATACAAATGATATTACAACACTGCAGAGGAGCTGTGACTCAGGACGTACAGCCAATCAGAACCCTGTATACACATTATATCATACACGCTTTACACCTGTGTGTGTGTGTGTGTGTGTGTGTGTACCTCCAGGGCGTAGCGGGTCTGGTAGTTGACAATGGTGGAGTGAGGAAGATGAGGAGGCGATGAAGGAGCATTCCACTCTAAAGTCAGACTGCTCTCTGATGACATCGTCTTCCTCAGCCCCAACACTGGAGCTGGGACTGACACACACACACACACACACACACACACACACACACAGTCATGGTGATGTCCATTTGATGTTCATGTGATGGTGATGTCATGTGACATCATGATCATGTGATGTTCACCATCTCTGCTGGTGGTGATGTTGACGGTCTGGGAGGCCGGCTCTGATTGGCTGAGGGAGGAGACCCCGTTGGTTGATTGGACGGTGAAGGAGTAGGTGGTGTGAGGCCTCAGACCCCAGACCATCACCCGCCTCTCGGTCAGACCTCGCTGGGAGGGCTGGAACAACACACTGTCCTCACAAGACACACACACCTGGAACACACACACACACACACACATCTAACACACATGTCCTGGCATGTCATCCATATCATCCATCAGTCACTTTACTGTTCTTTTTATTGTGTATAGTATTTTTATAGTATAGTGGTTTAGAAAATTCATACTGCGAAGGGGAATGTGGAGTAAGTGTAACCTGGCGGTGAGGAAAGTAGAACTAGTGTGTATGCGTGTGTGTGTGTGTGTGTGTGTGTGTGTGTGTGTGTGTGTGTGTGTGTGTGTGTGTGTGTGTGTGTGTGTGAGACCTGGTTGGGAGGACAGTATGAGGTCACAGGACGAGTTAGTGTGTGTGTGTGTGTGTGTGTGTGTGTGTGTGTGTGTGTGTGTGTGTGTGTGTGTGTGTGTGTGTGTGTGTGTGTGTGTGTGTGTGTGTGTGTGTGTGTGTGTGTGTGTGAGACCTGGCTGTGAGGACAGTAGGAACACAGGATGCTGTATGTGAGGTCGGTCCGACCCCCGTGGTCGATGGGCTCGCTCCACTCCAGCGTTGCCATGGAGACGTTGAGCTGACTAACCACACGGCGAGGGCTGGAGGGAGGACCTGTTGGGGGTCACACACAGGTACTGAGGTATAGAAACTAGAGGGCCAAAAAGCCCCTTGGATCCGGATTCAGATCCTGATCTGTGGATCCAAAATCAAATCAACTGTTCCTTGGCCCATAAGTATACTAACCACCAAGTTTTGTCACATTCAGTTCAGAACCTTTTGAGTATCTATCAGACAGACAGGGTGGTCTTACGGCTGCAGGCCTGGTGGGGCGGGTCTGAGTCGGCACGGTGGTAACCAGGGCGACACAGGCAGTAGGTGGAGCCTGGGATCAGAGTCACGCTGTTGGCTGGACACAGGATACAGCCGGCCAATCCTGGGACAGCCTTAAACTGACCTGATGGACAGGCTACAGAGAGAGAGAGCGAGAGTGAGAGCGAGAGCGAGAGCGAGAGCGAGAAACAAAGGAGACAGGAAGTGACCTTGAGTTTTACAGGAAGTGGAAACCAGGAGTGTGAGGTCATCACCACTGTCCCCCACTGAGCACAGCGTGTGTGTGTGTGTGTGTTCCAGGTTAACCAGAAGCAGATGAGCCTGCCCTGTCACCATGACAACCCTCCCTGATGTCAGCCAGATGACCTTTGACCCCTGGAGAACAACAGGAAGTTCTCTCCAGACAGACTGAACTTTTCACTATTCTGTTTCCCTATATAGTGCACTGTGTGTGTGTGTGTGTGTGTGTGTGTGTGTGTGTGTGTGTGTGTGTGTGTGTGTGTGTGTGTGTGTGTGTGTGTGCTTACCTCGACATCTGAGCTGTGATTGGTTGGCTTCGTAACCAGGGCGACAGGAGCAGCTGGAGGAGGGTAGCCCCACCCACTGACCGTCTTCACCGCAAAGCATGCTGGGAGGATGCTCTGAAGTGGGGAGGGCCGCGTTCTCCACACACACACCCTGGGCCTGAGATACACACATACATATACACACTGTTACAGTTTGTGTGTACCTGCTGGACCAGTGTGTGTGTGTGTGTGTGTGTGTGTGTGTGTGTGTGTGTGTGTGTGTGTGTGTGTGTGTGTGTGGTGTGTGTGTGTGTGTGTGTGTGTGTGTGTGTGTGTGTGTGTGTGTGTGTGCTTGCGTGTGTACCTGCTGCACCAGTGTGTGTGGGATGGTCTCTGGGAAGAGGGTGAAGGAGTGGAGGAGGGCGGGGCACTTCCTGTAGTAGACCCGGACTGCCAGCAGGGCCATGCAGGCGCCTTGGCTCTGGAAGGCCAGGTACACACCCCCGCTGGTCCCTGCTGGACCAGGCCCCCCTGGACCTCCTGGACCAGACCCGACCGGACTAGACCCGACCGGACCCACGCGCAGGGTCTTCAGATTAGACCTGCGCTCACCCCCACGTCTCAGCAGGTGGTCCGCAGCAACCGTGTCTACCTGTAAAAATGAACATTAGATCAACTTTTTTAGATACATTTCTGATTAACAACTGATTCATTTCAGATTAACACCAGTTAAACTCCAGATTAAGTGTTGGATTTAACATCAGACTCATAAACATCACATCAACCATTCTATAAATAACAGTATCACATACACCAGGTTAGACTAGGTGAGTTTACATTAGACCAGATTAGACTAGATTAGATTATCCCAGATTATGTGTACCTTGATATAAGGTTTCTCCATCCACGAGGGCTGCGTTAGTGAAGCGCTGTCTGTGGGACTCTGGTAGTAATACAGGTTGAATGTCTCTTTACACTGACGGAAGTTAAGACCGGAACATTCCATCATGGTGAACCTAACAGGAAACACACACACAAACACAGTACATTTGATAACTATTACAACTCACTATTTCTCATGTTGATGTATATTCACTGTCCAGTTAATGAATCAATATGAAAACTAATCAGAGACCGATCAGATCATTCGTACACATTGTTAACATTCAACCAATCAAATAATTCATACACCTTGTTTACATCAACAAATCAGATTATTTGTACACCTTGTTTACATCAACCAATCAGATTATTTGTACACCTTGTTTACATCAACAAATCAGATTATTTGTACACCTTGTTTACATCAACCAATCAGATTATTTGTACACCTTGTTTACATCAACCAATCAGATCATTCATACACCTTGTTTACGTCAACCAATCAGATCATTCATACACCTTGTTTACGTCAACCAATCAGATCATTCATACACCTTGTTTACATCAACCAATCAGATCATTCATACACCTTGTTTACGTCAACCAATCAGATCATTCATACACCTTGTTTACGTCAACCAATCAGATCATTCATACACCTTGTTTACGTCAACCAATTAGATCATTCATACACCTTGTTTACGTCAACCAATCAGATCATTCATACACCTTGTTTACATCAACCAATCAGATTATTCATACACCTTGTTTACATCAACCAATCAGATCATTCATACACCTTGTTTACATCAACCAATCAGATCATTCGTACACCTTGTTTCTCATCAACCAATCAGACGAATCATACACCTTGTTAACATCGACCAATCAGATCATTCGAACACCTTGTTTACTTTACCCAATCAGATTCCACGTGTTCTATCTGTCAACCAACCGTATTTCTACGTAGAGAACGGTCTCTGCTCTGAGGGGGATCCAGCTGGTCCTCAGCCAATAGGAACTGGCGCTGGCAGGGCTGCAGATCTGATAGGTTCGTACACTGTTGGAGTCATCATCCAGACCACTCACCTCCTCCCACTACACACAGACAGGTTGGAGAGACAGACAGGTTAGATACACAGACAGGTTAAAGACTGATCGGTTAGAGCGATAGACAGGTTAGAAACAGACAGGGTAGAGAGATAGACAGGTTAGAAATGCACAGACAGATTAAAAAAAAGACAGACCGGGTAGAGACACAGACAGGTTAGAGACAGAGAGGTTAAAGAGATGGACAGGTAAAAGATGGACAGGTAAGAAACAGACATGTTATAGAGACAGACAGGTTAGAAATAGACAGGCCAGAGACGCACTGGTAAGATACAGACAGGTTAGAGAGACAGCCAGGTTAAAAACAGACAGGTTATAAAAAGGTTAGAGGTTAGAGACGGACAGGTTAGAGACACACAGACGGGCACATCAGAGACAGACAGACAGACAGGTCAGACAGACAAACAGGTTGGAAAGACAGACCTGTTGGTCATCGTCAGGATAGCTGGTCCATCGAAGATCTGATGTCTCCAGTTTGGTGTTCATAACCACCTCTGAGGAATAGCAGTAGTATTACCAGCAGTAGTACCACTAGCAGTGATATCACAAGCAGTAGTAGTATAACCAGTAGTAGTATAACTTGCAGTATTAGTAACAAAACTACGACTACAATTGTTATTCATCTTCGTAAAATGATCATTTTATTGTGAAAAGATGTCGGCTGACTAGGGTTAAGGTCAGGAGTTAAGGTAAGGTTAGGAGATCTCTCCTCTATCATCCCTCCATCACTCTGTCTCTCCTCTTTCATCCCTCCATCACTTCTCTATCATCCCTCCATCACTCTGTCTCTCCTCTATCATCCCTCCATCACCCCTCCATCACTCTGTCTCTCCTCTATCATCCCTCCATCACTCGTCTCTCCTCTATCATCCCTCCATCACTCTGTCTCTCCTCTATCATCCCTCCATCACTCTGTCTCTCCTCTATCATCCCTCCATCACTCTGTCTCTCCTCTATCATCCCTCCATCACTCTGTCTCTCCTCTATCATCCCTCCATCACTCTGTCTCTCCTCTATCATCCCTCCATCACTCTGTCTCTCCTCTATCATCCCTCCATCACTCCTCTATCATCCCTCCATCACTCTGTCTCTCCTCTATCATCCCTCCATCACTCTGTCTCTCCTCTATCATCCCTCCATCACTCTGTCTCTCCTCTATCATCCCTCCATCACTCTGTCTCTCCTCTATCATCCCTCCATCACTCTGTCCCTCCTCTATCATCCCTCCATCACTCTGTCTCTCCTCTATCACTCGTCTCTCCTCTATCATCCCTCCATCACTCTGTCTCTCCTCTATCATCCCTCCATCACTCTGTCTCTCCTCTATCATCCCTCCATCACTCTGTCTCTCCTCTATCATCCCTCCATCACTCTGTCTCTCCTCTATCATCCCTCCATCACTCTGTCTCTCCTCTATCATCCCTCCATCACTCTGTCTCTCCTCTATCATACCCCATCGCTGTCTCTCCTCCATCATCCCTCATGTCATTTAGTTGCAGTACAAATAATTAGTTATTTGGTAGTATTTAAGTTGTACTTGGAGTAACTAGTTCGTATTTTAGTTGTACTTTGGAGTTAGTTATGAGTATATTATGTTAGTTTAAAGTGGTTATGATCTTACCGTCCTCCGCCCCGCATACGCTCAGGGAGCCCAGCAGCAGCAGCGCGAGCGCCAGCGAGGCCTCCGCTCCTCCACACCGAGGCGCCATCAGCTGGCCGGGCGCTGCGTCCGCCTCACGCGCCTCATCAGAACCCAACGGACACGAGCACGCGCCTCATCAGAACCCAACTGATACGAGCACGCGCCTCATTAGAACAACACTAAAGCCTACGACAGACAGACCCACGCTCGAGCGGAAAGAAGACGAATCAATAGAACTCCAGCAGAACTCAAATATAACTCACATAGAACTCAAATAGAACTCCAGCAAGCAATAGACCAGCAGAAGCCAAATAGAACTCCAGCAGAACTCAAATAGAACTCCAGCAGAACTCAAATAGAACTCCAGCAGAAGCCAAATAGAACTCCAGCAGAACTACAATAGAACTCCAGCAGAACTACAATAGAACCATAGTCCAACGACAATAGAACTCGCTCTATTCTCGCACTATTGTAAGTCGCTGGACAAAAGCGTCTGCTCAATTACTAATGTAACGGAACTCCAACAGAACTACAATATAACTCGTAGAACTACAGCAGAACTCTCGTAGAACTACAAAAGACCTCCAGCAGAACTACACTATACATTCAGTAGAACTACGACAGAAGTCCAGCAGAACTACGACAGAAGTCCAGCAGAACTACAACAGAAGTCCAGTCCCGGGGTGTGTGGTCAGTTTAACAGACAACAGATCCTCGGACCGCCGCATTCCTTCCTCCACGCCCCTGTGGGTCCATACCGGAGCAGCGGGAGGACCTGTAGCCGGACAGCGAGCTCCTCTCTCCGGCCTGACGAGTCGCTCCTCTCCGCTCCCCCCCCACCTCCCCTCACACAGTACTCCCCCCTCCTCTCCACATTCCTCTCACTCTGTCTCTCCCAATCTGTCTCCCCCCTCTGAAACCACTAACTACGCTCCCTTCTCTCCACCGCACCGGGTTCAGAACTGAACACTACTACCGTACTAACGGAACCGGACACACCGAAGCGGATTAACCGAACCGGACGACTAACGGAACCGATTTAAAATAGTTTCGCGAGACCTCTTCCAAACTTCCCTCGCGCAGATCCTTTACTGTTGGCACGAGACACCCGAGACCCTGCAGTTCAGGCCCCGCCCCCGGGGGAGCAGGAGGAGACTGCTGATTGGCTGAGCTGTGTGTCACTCTGAGACTGAAACTGTGGTGTGTGTGTGTGTGTGTGTCGTGTGTGTGTGTGTGTGTGGTGTGTGTGTGTGTGTGTGTGTGTGTGTGTGTGTGTGTACACCATACTGTTTAATAATCTGTTGAACTACCATACTATGTAAGAGACAGAGAGAGAAGCAGGGGAGAAAGAGGGAGAGAGAGAGAGAGAGAAAGAGAGAGGGAGGAGTGTGAGAGGGGGGGGGGGAAGAAAGAGACCGGGAGAGAGACAGAGAGAGAGGGGGGAAAGCGAGAGAGACAGGGAGGAGAGTGAGAGAGAGAGTCAGGAAGAGAGAGAGACAGAGGGAGGGGGAGAGACAGAGGGGGAGAGAGAGAGAGACAAAGAGAGAGCTGTGTGATAGTTGACACCTCTCTCCCATTGTTCTTGAAGCAGTAGAAGAGTTCTCTCCTTTCATCTCTGGTAGAAGGAGAGAAAGACGGTGACATCATCACATTACACATGGAACCACAACATGATACAATAATCTGTGTGTGGTGTGTGTGTGTGTGTGTGTGTGTGTGTGGTGTGTGTGTGTGTGTGGTGTGTGTGTGTGTGTGTGTGTGTGTGAGAGAGAGAAAGAGACAGAGAGAGACAGAGACAGAGACAGAGATGGAGGTGGGTCCTGGTTTTCTGCTCCTGGTTGCCCTCGGAAACAAGCCCCTCCCCAGCTTGTGACCCCCGGACAATCAGGGTCAACACAGGAAGTCAGCACTGAAGCTTTTCCTGTCAGGCATCGGTATTCACTTTCCACCCCCCCCCCCCTTCTCCTTAATGACCGTCTGTACTGTCTAACCCCTACCTGCTCCTTAATGACCCGTCTCTGTACCGTCTAACCCCTACCTGCTCCTTAATGACCCGTCTCTGTACCGTCTAACCCCTACCTGCTCCTTAATGACCCGTCTCTGTACTGTCTAACCCCTACCTGCTCCTTAATGACCCGTCTCTGTACCGTCTAACCCCTACCTGCTCCTTAATGACCCGTCTCTGTACCGTCTAACCCCTACCTAATCCTTAATGACCCGTCTCTGTACCGTCTAACCCTTACCTGCTCCTTAATGACCCGTCTCTGGACTGTCTAACCCCTACCTGCTTCTTAATGACCTGTCTCTGTACTGTCTAAGCCCTACCTGTTAAGTTTTAGTATAATTTTACTGAATTATAACTGGTCAAACTTTTAAGTTTAAGTATAGTTATACTGAATAATCATTGGTAAAACACTTTAGTTTTAGTGTAGTTATACTGAGTAACAGTATATATTGTAATGTCTGTAAATATTGCCACGCGATATTAGTTGTTTCAACGACGGTTTCCAGAACATAGTGGATGTGTACTACTATGTGTACTTGAGACACTCTAGTCACTAGAGTGTCTCAAGTACACATAGTACAGTTAGTAGTTACATAGTAGAGTTACTGACTCTGTCCTACAGAGGGCACTAGAGTCTAGTGCCCTCTGTAGGACAGTCAGTAACTCCCTTCCAGTAAGATTGGCGATATTCTCTCCCTAGCACTAGCATCTCGACGCTAACGGAAGAAAGTCACGTGTTCCAGGAACATTTATTTTGTTTACAAACATCAGCCTGGTTATAGTGCAGTGGTTGCCGTGACAACCTCATAAATAAATTACAGAAACTGTCGAAAAACAAACGGCAAAATGCAAACGGCAAAAAGAACAGAACAGAATAATTTCACTCGACAATGGATTGTCACATCTTCTGAAATGTTTAGAAAATGCAAAAAAAAACGATATAAACGCATGCAAAGCAAAGCATCACTCCACCAATAGTCGATAAATATATTTCTCTTCTGATCCTGTGTTACTACTATTATTATTATTATTATTAATAATAATAATCTTATGATATACAGAATATAAGGGCCACTCTGTGGAACACAGGAACAAGTTTAACAAGTGTCGGGGACTAAAACTATCTACAGTATTTACACTTTGTCACCACAGTCCTAAACGGCTGATAGTCTGCTAGTCGGCTGCTACAGTCGTTCTTTTTACACACTCGTTAGCCCAGATGTTAGTCTACCGCGGTGAGCTTAAAGGTGATATTGATAACGTTGATAACGTTGAGCCATTAGGTGTCCTGCTCCCCCTTACAGTCACTCCACTGGTTGCCAGTGTGTTACTCAACCATTATTCATATTGCATGGTCCAGTGGAGTGAGACTCAAGAAGATGAACCAATGGTCACATGGTCTTGATCCTACAGTTATTGTGATTATCGGTACTTATTAACGGATTATTTGATGTCATTGTTGTTTGTTCCACATTGACTGGCAACAAATACCAACGTCGTTATTTGATTCACAACTTCATTAGAAGCGTTAAGCAAACATCAGACATTTTATCCAGAGATAAACAAAATATGAATTTCGGACCCGCCAAGATTTCATAAGAATATGAATTCACAATCATCATTTAATAATTTTTTAAGTTATACTTTCATATTGCACCTTTCTAAAAGCGCTAAGGACGTATTTAAAAAATGTATTTCTCAACGTTAAAATGTTATCAAAAGCACCTTTAATGCTAACTTTTAACCTGTTCAACTTGGTCTACTTGAATTCTACTTAATTAGTATTCTACAAAATATTGCGTTATATGGGGCATTGAACACACTTTTTAGTCATCATTTTGTAGTGTTGTCCCAAATATGAGGCTACGGCTAACTGGTCGTCTGTTTGATAACTGAGCTAGCCAATCAGAAGACAGTAAGGACGAGCTAGCCATCAGAAGACAGTAAGGACGAGCTAGCCAATCAGAAGAGACCAATGAGGAGATAGCGAATCAGAATCCTTCATCTTCATTGTTGAGGAAAGTCCTCCACATACACACAACATAAACACATGTACACACACACACACACTCATGCTTCCTCTATATATTATATCTCTATATCTACATCATAGATATCTATATAATATATAAATATATGTCTTGTCGTTTTCAGAGGTTAACAGCTGGGCTGGAGTGTATTATTGTTATTATTAATAATAATATTAACAATATTGGTAATATTATTGCTATTAATAATAGTATCATTAATATTATTACCATTAATATACTACTACTACGACCAATAATCGAATTATTAGTAGTAGTAGTAGTAGTAGTAGTAGTAGTAAAAAAGTCATATTGGTTTAAAAATAATATTACTATTAGTATAATAGTAATATCACTATTATAGTAAGAATTATAATGATCCTAATCATATTATTACTATAAGTATAATGAGTCCTATTCCTATTATTACTATTAGTATAATAATCCTATTATTGGGATAATGATTGATATTGATGGCCTGTCGAGGGATCAGGTGGTCAGTCCTCTTCTCTCCAACTCTTTCATCTGCTTCAGTTCCTTGATCCTGCACACACACACACACACACACACACACACACACACACACACACACACACACACACACACACACACACACACACACACACACACACACACACACACACACACACACACACACACACACACACACACACACACACACACACACAGACAGAGAGAGTTAGAAGCCGGGTCTACATTAATTGTTCAACTGGTTGACAGGGTGTGTGTGTATGTGTATGTGTGTGTGTGTGTGTGCGTCACCTGTTTCTGCAGCGTCGGAGAAACCTCATGATCTTCCTGGCGGCCTGGTCCTGCTTTTTAGTGAGAAACGACCCTCTGGAACACAACACAGTACTGTTATACAGATACAGTTCTGTAATACAGATACAGATAAACAGATACAGTACCGAAATACATATACAGATACAGATAAACAGATACAGATACAGCATTGTCATACAAATGCACAGATACAGTACTGTAATACAGATACACAAGATACAGTACTGCAATACAGATACACAAGATACAGTACTGTAATACAGATACACAAGATACAGTACTGTAATACAGATACACAGATACAGTACTGTATTACAGATACACAGATACAGTACTGTAATACAGATACAGATATTAGGTGTATACTGTAGTAGTACTGACTTGAGGCGGGGGTTGTGTGGTCCTTGTTTGAGGCGTCCGTACTCCCGGTAGCTGCGATAGTACTGCTGGATGAGGACGGCCGCCCGGCGACTCTGCTGGAAACGTTTCTGCTCGTAGTACGACCGGAACTTGGACTGGATCAGGATGGCTGCCTGGGTCATCTTCTTGTACAGGGCATACTGAGGACGCATTGATAATACTCATCAACACTCACTAATACGCATCAGTACTCTCTTATACTCACTGGGTCATCTTCGTGTACAGGGCAATACTGGGGACACATTGACTGATACTCACTGATACAGACAGATACACACCGATCCTCACTGATACACACCCATACTCACCAATACAAACACACACATACACACTGTTACACACAACACGCACTAATACTCACTAATACAAACACATACATACATACTAATACTCACTGTGATACTCTAATATCCAATAATACACACAAACACTATGACCACCATTTTTACCTTCAACGCTATCCATGTTAGCTATAGATACAGAAAGAGAGAGAGAGGCAGAGAAAGAGAGAGACAGAGGGGATATGCAGACACAATTGAAAAGTTGAAGAAATTGTTAGCACGCACACACGCACACGCGCACACACACACACACACACACACACACACACACACCTGTTTATACTTCCTGTAGCATCTCTGGATGACGGCGGCGGCCATGTCCTGCTGCTCCTTTAACCTTCGACCCTGAAATAGAGAAACAGAAATAGGTGCATTTATATAGAAATCTTATTATATAGTTAAATAAATATAAATGTATTATATACCATATTTTCAGGACTTTAAGTCGCACTGGAGTATAGGTCACTCTTAAAAAAATATATACATATAAGATACACAAAAAAAACAACATATAAGTTGCTTTGGTGTATAAGTCGCATTTACCAGCCAGAAGCCGTAACTGCACCGTTGATAGTATGGATTCTCCCCTCGATTGGCCGATATTAACTTTAAACCGATCGATCGGTTTAAACGGCCGATCAGAAGAGCCGATCAGATGACGCGAAATACATGAAACTTTTGTAGGTGCGTGACAAAAAAAAAATGCAATCTGTGTGAAGCCGAAAAGCCGGCAGCAGTGCCGAAAGCTACCGGTAAATACAGATCGATCATATTGGGCTCCTAGATCGTTTATATTATTGTGGGTGGGTATGATTGCTCAAAAGATGTGTGCTTTATCTCGTAGTGCCGCTTCACATAGATGCTTTTAATAATCGCCACGGAACAAATGAGACGTACTGGGTTTGAACCGCCCGTGGGAAGAATGAACATGTAAGAGTTTTCGCTGTCTACCTTTATGTTTTTAGAGCACTATGTGAAATGACTCAATCTGTTTCTCTCTTTCTGTCTCTGTGTGTGTGTGTGAGTGATCTGGTCGCTCACTGACTGCAGCGATTTGATTGGTTGAGTAGCGTCACGTGAGATAATTTGATCCCTTTGCCGTAGTTTGAACGCAGTCATAAAAAAAACATATACAAGTCGCTTTGGAGTATAAGTCGCAGGACCAGCCAGAGACAGCTAATAAAAGTGCGACATATAGTCCGAAAAATACGGTAGTTTTTACATTTAATTCAATGTATTAAATAGTCACGTATAGAGCATGTTGCTGGCGTCCTTTACAGCCAATGTTCGTAGCTAGCGTGGCGTCCGCGGCGCTAGGCTACCTTGTAGCGGCGGAAGGCGGTCTGGATGATCCTGGCGGCCTCGTACAGCTCCCGCTGCTCGCTGTCACTCAGCGTCAGCAGAGCAAAGTCCCGCTCCATCCGCCCATTGGTGGAGGCGTTCAGGAACTCCGCCCATGCGGCCGAGGAGGGCGGTCTTAACCGCTGTAGTGCCAGCGCACTGAGGGGGGAGGGGGGACACACAGGCCTGCACACACACAAACACACACGTCAGACGTACTGATGGAGGACTAAACTACGTCACCGATTGGAAGACTAATCTACGTCACCGGAGGGAGGACTAAACTAAGTCACCGGAGGGAGGACTAAACTATGTCACCGGAGGGAGGACTAAACAAGTCAACGGATGGAGGACTAAACTACGTCACAGGAGGGAGGACTAAACTACGTCACCGGAGGGAGGACTAAACTACCTAAACGGACGGAGGACTAAACTACGTCACCCGATGGAGGTCTTAACTACGTCACCTGATGGAGGTCTTAACTACGTCACCTGATGGAGGACTGACCTACGTCACCTGATGGAGGACTAAACTACATCGCGTCTATGTTGTAGAAGAACTGACGGAGTATATATACGTATTCCGGTATTTTCTCTGCATTTCAGGTCACTAACAACTACGGTTTGACAAACTCTTTCGAAGACCAAGACTTTTTCTAGACTTTTTTGTAATCGTATTGACGGTGAAACAGAACTATGATGTCATTAGGGGCAATCAATATATCAATCAACTAGTCGATCAACATTAAATCATAGTTTCAATCTATTTAAGTACTAACATTGTCCTCTCCTCATAAACTGGTTCATGGGTCACTATGAATAGTGAAGCATCTTTAAGTTTACATCACAGTCACCTGTTCACGGGCCAACTCATTCATCCGTTCACCTGGCAGGGGCGTACCTGGCGGGGGGCGTGTCCACGGTCTGCAGGTAGGTGGCCAGCCAGGGGTCCGGAGGGGAGCTGAGCGGTAGCTCCGCCCCCCGGGGGAAATCCTCACGCTTGATTCGCTCCGGCGTCGCCTCGACGATCTGCTCCGCCAGCAGCGCCATGTCCACCTGTTCCAACGGCAACAAGCATATCCAACCATGTCAACAAACATATCCAGTCATGTCCAGTATATAGTACATATATAGCATATAAAGTGTATATAGTTGACCTGTTGCAAGTCGTCCTCTTCCTCCTGGTTCTCGCTGTCCGTCAGCAGACTGTCCTCTAGTGGTGGGGGAGACAAACTGCTCTCATAGTCCATCATCACCGAGGGATTCAGACCTGTTAACACATGACTATTATGACTATCAACACATGACTATTACCACATGACTATTACATGACTATTGTGACTATTGACACATGATTATTACCATTAACACATGAGTTTTACTATGAACTACTGTTAACACATGACTATTACTATTAACTACTGTTACTATAAACTACTGTTACTGTTGACACATGACTATTACTATGAACTACTGTTACTATAAACTACTGTTACTGTTGACACATGACTATTACTATTAACCTACTATTCTGTTACTATTAACGACTGTTTACACATGACTATTAACACATGACTAGTAGTGTGTCACCAGGAGACTTACACTGAGACTGCTGGGCTGTGTTGACCCACATCTGACTAGGGGGGAGGAGGAAGGAGAGAGGCTGGGAGAGGGGAGGAGAGGGAGGGGATGGAGGGGAGGGAGACTGGGAGGGGGGAGGAGAGGGAGGAGAGAGGGGGGAAAGAGAGGGGGAGGAGGTGTCCATGGGGGTGGGGGCACTGGAGTAGGCGGAGCTTGGAGAAGGGGAGGCGGGGTCAGCAGGAGAAGGCAAGCTACTGGCTGAACTCAGACCTGGTTGTGGGACAGGAAGTCAAAACATGAGTGACCTGTTCAGTGACCAATAGGAAACATTTGAAGATAAGACAAAAATATCTTGTGTGTGAGTGAGTGAGTGAGTGAGTGAGTGAGTGAGTGAGTGAGTGAGTGAGTGAGTGAGTGCGTGAGAGAAAGAGAGAGTGACCTGTATCTGGACTGCTGGAGGGGGGAGACAGGGGGAGGCGTGTGTGGAGGTCCTCCAGGGAGGATGCAAGCCGGGTGTGTCCTCGGGACCGAGCCACGGCCAGTGGGAGGCGACCCAGGGAGTCGGGACGTCCCAGAGCAGAGCTGTCCCAGCGGTACAGCACCTCCGCTGAGGCCTGGTGACCCAGCGCACACGCCCACATCTACACACGCACACGCATACACACACACACTCATATTTTTTTTACACTGAATTATTTTTGCTCAAAAATCATCAGTAATAAAAGAAGAGTAAAAGAATGAGGATGAGAGACAGAGAGAGAGAGAGAGAGAAACAGAAAGAGACAGACAGAAGGAAGGGAGAGTCAGAGACAGAGACGGAAACAGGAGAGATAGACAGGAGAGACAAAAACAGACAGGAGAGAGAGACGGAGACAGGAGAGATAGACAGGAGAGAGAAAAACAGACAGGAGACTGAGAGACTGAGACAGGAGAAAGAAAGTAAAACAGGAGAGAGAGAGACACACAGAGGCACACAGAAGAGAGAGACAGGTACCAGAGGTGTGCAGGAGAAGTGGTCCACGTTGAGAGGATCCACCTCGTCCTCCAGGTCGAGACTGGCCCTATGAACACTCCTACACACACATAAAGGTGTGTGAGCACAAGTAAGTGTGTGTGTGTGTGTGTGTGTGTGTGTGTGTGTGTGTGTGTGTGGTGTGTGTGTGTGTGTGTGTGTGTGTGTGTGTGTGTGTGTGTGTACCTCCAGGAGATCAGTGTGTGGATCAGGTGTGTGTATCCCTGGGCAGCCGCCAGGTGAAGGAGGGTCATTCCACGATGACGGACAGAATGACGAAGTCTCTCTCCTCCTCTTCCTCCTCCTCCCAGCATCATCATCTGTTCACACACCGTGACCAGACGCCGCTCAAAGCCCTGACACACACACACACACACACACACACACACACACACACACACACACACACACACACACACACACACACACACACACACACACACACACACACACACACACACACACACACACACACACACACACACACACACACACACACACAGTGTGTGAAGGACATCCAGCCTGCAGTTCAGCCAGAAGTTCTACAATAACACATGGGGACTGATCAGAAGTTCTACTATAACACAGTAGAACTGATCAGAAGTTGCATGTATAAAGGTGGGTGGTGTATGTATGAAGGTGGGTGGTGTATGTATAAAGGAACGTGGCTTAGGCCTAAAGGTGGGTGGTGTATGTATAAAGGTGGGTGGTGTATGTATAAAGGTGGGTGGTGTATGTATAAAGGAAGGTGGTGTATGTATAAAGGTGGGTGGTGTATGTATAAAGGTGGGTGGTGTATGTATGAAGGTGGGTGGTGTATGTATGAAGGTGGGTGGTGTATGTATGAGTGCTGGTACCTGGCTCTGCTCCTGTGCACTGAGTTGTTGTTGGTGTTGATGGTGTTGATGGTGCTGTTGGTGCTGCTGGTCCCGGGAGGCCATCTGGGCCATCCGTCGCTCCATGTGCTCCAACCTCTCCAGGATGGACATCCTGAACTGGTTGTCTGAGAACCAGAGAGGCTACTTAGTTAGCTTCATGTCTGCGGCTGGTGAGCTCCATGTCTCCGGGTTCCTGGTTCCTCTGTGACGTACCGTCCAGGGAGAGCCAGTCCAGCTGGGAGCTGGGCAGGGAGGTGGTGTTCCGTGCCCGGAACTCGAACAGAACCGAAGACGAGGCGGTTCCTCCGGACTCCACCACCTGAAGACACACCAGACCAGCCTCATGGGCTGGGACAGGGTCACTACACCACCTCTTCTGGTACAATGCCACCCCTACTGGTACAATACCAGTACTACACCACCTCTTCTGGTACAATACCACCTCTACAGGTACAATACCAGTACTACACCACCCTACTGGTACAATACCAGTACTACACCACCCTACTGGTACAATACCAGTACTACACCACCCTACTGGTACAATACCAGTACTACACCACCCTACTGGTACAATACCAGTACTAGTACTATACCACCTCGACTGGTACAATACCACCCCTACTGGTACAATTCCAGTACTACATCACATCTACTGGTACAATACCAGTACTAAACCACCCTCTACTGGTACACTACCAGTACTACACCAACCTCTACTGGTACAATACCAGTACTAGACCACCTCTACTGGTACAATACCAGTACTACGCAACCTCTAGTCGTACAATAACAGTACTACACATCATCTAGTGGTACAGCACCAGCAGTACTCCATCTGATATAGTAATGTACAGCGAATACCTGGGCAGTAGCAGCGCAGTACTCCATCTGATATAGTAATGTACAGCGAATACCTGGGCAGTAGCAGCGCAGCACTCCATCTGATATAGTAATGTACAGCGAGTACCTGGGCAGTAGCAGCGCAGCACTCCATCTGATATAGTAATGTACAGCGAATACCTGGGCAGTAGCAGCGCAGCACTCCATCTGATATAGTAATGTACAGCGAGTACCTGGGCAGTAGCAGCGCAGCACTCCATCTGATATAGTAATGTACAGCGAGTACCTGGGCAGTAGCAGCGCAGCACTCCATCTGATATAGTAATGTACAGCGAGTACCTGGGCAGTAGCAGCGCAGCACTCCATCTGATATAGTAATGTACAGCGAGTACCTGGGCAGTAGCAGCGCAGCACTCCATCTGATATAGTAATGTACAGCGAGTACCTGGGCAGTAGCAGCGCAGCACTCCCGGCTGGACCAGCGATGCGGGGACCGAGCTCTGGTCGAACACACAGGAGTACCGTCCACTGGGGTCGGCCCAGGGCCCGGTGATCAGAACCTTTACACCACCCTACACACACACACGTATACACAAGTGTATTATTAATATTATTACATACTTGTTTATGTGTGTACAGTTATACATAGTTATTTGATAAATAATGTACAAAGCACATCATTTTTCCAATATCGGGAGTCCCGGAGTGGTGTATTCTGTTACAGTTACGGTGATTCGATGTTTAGTTAAGATATTAGATACAAGTTTAGTTATTAGATATTTATTAGTCATTAGATATGAATTGTTATTAGATATTAGTTTACTTATTAGATATTAATTTAGTTATTAGATGTTAGTTTAGTAATTAGATATTAATTTAGTTATTAGATATTAGTTTAGTATCTAATTTAGTTATTAGATATTAATGTGGTTAATAAATGTATCCAGTTTAAGGCTTTTTATTGACTCAACTGTAATTAAACTAATTTAATTGGTGCTTTGAGCATATTGTTTTTTCATTTTGTCATGGAAACACACGTGGTGGACAGTAGTCATGGAAACACATGGTAGATAGTTGTCATGGAAACATGTGGTAGATAGTCGTCATGGAAACACGTGGCGAATAGTTATCATGGAAACATGTGGTGGACAGTCGTCATGGAAACACGTGGTAGATAGTCGTCATGGAAACACGTGGTGGATAGTCGTCATGGAAAAAAGTGGTGGATAGTTGTCAAGGAAACATGTGTTATTGACCAATCAGGATCAAGTACTATACAATGCTGTGGTATAAATATAAAATTCTACACACACCAGTCAACAATACTAGTTAGTACTGCAGTAGTACTCGAGTAGTACTGTAGTAGTACTGTTGTACCTCTGGGTAGGACCAGTCTGGGGAGAAGTCTGTGATGACAGCCAGCCGTGAGGAGGAGGAAGAGGAGGACGACGAGGAGGAAGAGGAGGAGGAGGAAGAGGAGGATGGGAGGAGGAGGGGGAAGGAGAGGAAGGACGAGGAGGGGGAGGGCTGGGGAGGCACCATGTAGCGGACCCCCGAGGGGAAGACCCCTGGGAGGGCAGGCCCGGGGGCGGGGCTAGTGCCGGGGGGCGGAGCCGACACCGTGATGAGCTCAGAGATGAGGTCAGGGAACTGGCTGTCGAACGACAGCTCTAGCTCCTCCTCCTCTGTGGCCGAGTGCGTGTCCATGGGCGTGTCCTCGTGGTCTAAGTCCCGCCCCTTCTCCTTCTTGACGTGAACCAGGACGCTTATGTTAGCACGGGAGCTAACCACGGTTCGGGGGTTTGTCAGGATAATGCTGGCATCAGGGCTAACCATGGTTTGGGGGATAGCCAATATAGAGCTAGCATGGGGGCTTACCATGGTTTGGGGGTTAGCAAGGCTAGTGCTAGTATGGGGGATAACCGTGGTGTGGGGGTTAGCGTTCAGAATAGTCTGGCTGGGCGAGATAGCCCCCCGCTCCCTATCCTCCGCCTTCTCCATCGCCTTGTCCTGGCCATGGAGAAAATGTTGATTGGTTGGTGGAGAAGGGGGCATGGTCATCTGAGAAGGAGGCGTGACTGTTGGCACTGTTGCCAGGGTGGAGGAACAGAGGTCTCTGGCTAGCTGCGTCCGATTGGCCACGTGGAGCTGAGTGGGCGGACCCTGTCCACCCGGACCAATTCCAAGGGGCGGAGCCGTGGTGCTTTGGGGCTGTCGCTGTGGCGATAAGCCACTGGAGGCGTGGCTTGGCTGAATGACAGATTTACACTCATTAGAACAGGGACTAGCAGAAGAACCAATACATATATAAAAACACACACACACACACACACACATTTGTACAGTAGAATATTATACACTAGACTAGGAGAAAATACATACACATCTTTAATCAGACCAGAATTAACCAAACTAGACTAGACCAGACCAGTATGAAACAGACCAGACTAGACCAGTATGAACTAGACCAGACCAGAAGGAAACAGGCCAGACTAGATTAGACCAGACCAGTATGAACCAGACCAGACTAGACCAGACCGAACCAGACCAGACTAGACCAGTATGAACCAGACCAGACCAGTATGAAAAAGACTAGACTAGACCAGAATAAACCAGGCCAGACTAGACTAGACCAGACCAGACTGAACCAAACTAGACCAGTATGAACCAGACCAGACCAGTATGAAACAGACTAGACCAGACCAGACCAAACCAAAATTAACAAGGCCAGACTAGACCAGACCAAACCAGTATGAACCAGTCCAGCCTAGAATTAATCAAACCAGACCAGTATGAAGTAGTCCAGACCAGTATGACCCAGACCAGACCAGTATGAACCAGACCAGTACCTGGAGGAGCGGTAGGTTCCCAGTGGAGTCCTCCTCTGTCTCCTCCTGTCGCGGGGTCAGCTCCAGACAGAAGGGCGGGAGGGGAGGAGGAGAGACCTGGGAGGGGGAGAGGGGGAGAGAGAGGGCCGGATCTCCCTCTCTCCCCCTCTCTGCCTCGGCAGAGGAGAGGGAGGAGAGGGAGAGGGGGGGGGAGGAGGGAGGCGTGGAGGGCGTGAGGGAGGAGGCGGGGCCGCCGTAGGTCTGGCCCTGCTTGGGGAAGTTGAGGAAGGCGTCAGGGTCAAAGGGAGGAGGGGGAGGAGCGGGGGAGGGCGTGGGGGAGGGGGTGAGGAGCAGCCCTCCAATCACAGGAGAGGGGAGGAGCGTGAGGGAGAGGCTGGAGGAGGGGGTAGGGGAGGGCTGTGTGGCCGCCACCGTTGCCGCCGTTGTTGTCGTCGCCATGACGATAACGGCGTTCTGGGGCAGCGCCACCGTCGTCACCCCGTTATGCTGCTCGCCATAGAAACGGTTGCTAATAGCAACGGTCGCGGTGGAGAGCCGAGGCGGGGGCGGTGAGGAGCTGCCAACAAAACGGGGCAGCAGTTACCATGACAACAGCAACACCATTATGCTCTGTTTTTCTCGATGGTAGTTGTAGTACTATGTTGGCATGTAGTACGGTAGCTCTGTGAAGGTGTAGTCTGGTAGCTGTAGTAGGGTGGTTGTAGTTCTGTGTGGCTGTAGTATGGTAGCTGGAGTTCTGTGTGGCTGTAGTGTGGTAGTTGTAGTTCTTTGTTGCTGAAATATGGTGGTTGTAGTTCTGTGTGGCTGTAGTATGGTAGATGTAGTTCTGTGTAGCTCCTAGTATGGCAGTTATAGTACTGTGTGGCTATAGTATGGAAGTTGTAGTTCTTTACCTGGTACAGGTTACACAGCGTGTGTGTCTCACCTGGAGGGGGGGGAGGAGGTCAGAGGTATCTCATTGGTCGGTCGGGGGCTGCTCCGGGGGGGTCTGTTCTCCCCCCCTCCCCCCTCCCCATGCTCAGAGGGGAGGGGGGAGGGGGGAAGTTTGGGGGAGATAATGCGATGCTTGGTGCTGTTACACCGATGGGGAATCTCAGCACCTCCTGGGGAGAGAGAGAGAGAGAGAGAGAGAGAGAGAGAGAGAGAGAGAGAGAGAGAGAGAGAGAGAGAGAGAGAGAGAGAGAGAGAGAGAGACTATCACATTTCGAGAGAGAAAGAGTTATGTTACCTGACAATACTAGCAGCCAAGCTGTGAGTGATCCTGTGTATGCAAATGTGTGTGTGTGTGTGTGTGTGTGTGTGTGTGTGTGTGTGTGTGTGTGTGTGTGTGTGTGTGTGTGTGTGTGTGTGTGTGTGTGTGTGTGTGTGTGTGTGTGTGTGTGTTACCCAGGGTGCTAGTGGTACAGAGGCAACTGTGTGTCCTGGGCTGTGGTTTGGTCTGCTGCCGGTCCAGGATGTGTTGGACCAGCTGCTCCACACTCAGGTCCACAGATGCCCCCACCTGAGACCCCACCGTCCACTTGATGCTGTGGACTGGAGAGAGAGAGAGAGAGAGAGAGAGAGAGAGAGAGAGAGAGAGAGAGAGCGAGAGCGAGAGAGAGAGACCCGTGAGAAGAGAGAGATAACAGGCAGTCACCAGGTGACGGACGGTTGCTAGGAGACGTACACATGGGTTTCAGCTGGTTGACGAGGTCAGCTCTGCTCCAGCGCAGACTGTCGTGGCGGTCGGACACCGCACACAGCAACGGACCGTTTTTCCCAGAATCCTCCAGCGACGGCACATTAAGGTAGTGGACCAACACCATGTCTGGGTTCTGTCAGGACGAAGGAAGACGGTCACACCGTGTCCAGTAGGTACACCGTAAATATGGTAACCAGCGGTCATCTTACTACGTCTCTTATGACTGCATCTTACTGTTGGACAACAGTAGTCATACTGGTACAATACCGTCAACAGCATGCAAAACAAACATAAGCATAATCACTTAACACAACCTGGAAGTGTAGTGTAGTTGTATAGTAGAAGTGTAGTATTGTTGTAGAGTTATACCGAAGTAGTGTTGTAGTGTTCTTGTGTTGTAGTAGTAGTGTTGTAGTGTCATAGTAGTGTAGTAGTAGTAGTAAAGTGTAGTAGTTGTGATGTAGTAGTGTAGTGTTGTAGTTATGGTGTAATATAATGGGTGTAACATAAGGAGTTGGGAGTAGGGTAGTGTTGTAGTTAAAATGTGTGTAACAATGCGTTAGTTGCAGTGTAGTAGTGTTGTATTAACGGTGTAGTTAAATGTGTGTAACATAATGCGTTAGTAGTAGTGTTGTAGTTTATAGAGTGTTGTAGTAACGGTGTAGTTAAATGTGTGTAACATAATGCGTTAGTAGCAGTGTTGTAGTTTATGTAGTGTTGTAGTAACGGTGTAGTTAAATGTGTGTAACATAATGCGTTAGTAGCAGAGGAGTAGTGTCGTAGTAGTGTAGTAGTAACGGTGTAGTTAAATGTGTGTAACATGTGTGTAAATGTGAGTTACCTGTAGCAACCAGTAGCACCGTCTGTGGAATGTTGGTACGATGGAGGAATGGACATAGCAACCGTACAGGCACTGAAACCATGGAGACATACACACTCATTATCCATTCATTGAATGTACTTTACCTCTCTATCAGACTTAAGGGTTAAGGGGTACTGTCAGGGTTAAGGATGTGTGTGGTGTTAATGTAAGGGTTAAAGGTTAATGTAGTAAGGGTTGAGGGGTAATGTGAGACCTCTATGCCCTGGACTTTGAGCTTCATGTGGTCTTCCCTGGTGGTCTTCCCATCCTTGCGTTTCTTCCAGCAGTATCCGTCCTTCCTGTACTTCACCTTCTTCCTGTTGTACAGTATGATGCTGCCATTGGCCGGTCTGACACACGCACACACACACACACACGCACACACACACACACACACACACACACACACACACACGGAAAGATATTGTTGTTTTTGATTTATTGTACTACTTGGGGTCATTTGGGGTTTAACAGTTTTGGTGCCTGTGTGTGTGTGTGTGTGTGTGTGTGTGTGTGTGTGTGTGTGTGTGTGTGTGTGTGTGTGTGTGTGTGTGTGTGACCTTGTTTTTAAGTTGTATGAGAGCCACTCTTCATGTTTGTCGAGGGAAATGAGAAAAGAAGCGATTTCCTGGAGAGAAGAATCATCACAGCATCATCAGTACTACAGTACTAGCGTACTAAAGTATTACAGTATACTACAGTACTACAGTGTATTACAGTATACTACAGTATTACAGTACACCACAGTGTACTACAGTACACTACAGTACACCACAGTGTACAGTATATCTAAGTACCACAGTGGACAACAGTGTACATACAGACCTCATTAGTGTTCCAGCGGAGGCGTTCTTTAGGCAGGCTGGCGGACCGGGGAACACACTCAGCTAGCTTGTTAGGAACAAACGTCTTCATGTTCACCTGTCTGTCTGGGGGAACACACGGCGCACCTTGATGACATCATCACCACCATCACCCTCTCATGGTCACCTCTACCTGTTCCCTGAATAGTGAACCATATAGTGGACAGGGACCCTCACCTGTTCCCTGAATAGTGAACCATATAGTGGACAGGGACCCTCTACCTGTTCCCTGAATAGTGAACCATATAGTGGACAGAGAACCTCACCTGTTCCCTGAATAGTGAACCATATAGTGGATAGGGACCCTCTACATGTTCCCTGAATAGTGAACCATATAGTGGACAGGGACCCTCACCTGTTTCCGTGGATACCATCTCCTTGGTGCTCATGACGATGGTTCATGAACATCACTGCTTCCTGCTTCTTTCCACTTCAAACACACACACACACACACACAGTAACCATGGTTACCGTCTCTCTGAGGGGACAGGAATGCACACTTATCTGTTGCTAGGCAACCACAGCTCCTCCGTGTTGCTTGGCAACCACAGTATGTTAGCAGCAGCACTCCAATCACACTCTTACTAACACCCCCCCCCCCACACACACACACACACACACACAGAGCTGGTTTTATCAACTGATTATCTTACACACACACACAGAGCTGTTTCTCCGATATACACCCCACGCCGCACACACATACATACACAAACACAAACGTCTGATTCTGCTAAAGACACACAAACACAAACACACACACACACACACACACCCACCCACCCACACACACACACCTACCCACGCATACAAACACAAACGAACACAAGCTATGTGTTCTATCGCGAACACATGTCACGATACAGATCAAGATAAGACCCGTGCTCAAGATAAGATAAGATAATAATAATAACATTAAGTGCTACTCTCTGGTGTTAGCAACCGAGGCTAACCACTGGAACTATAAGCGCCCCGAGAGAACGCGGGTTATTACAGTGGGTTGGAACGGTCCGTCGTGTTGTACCGACACCGGAGGACCAGAACCCGTCGGTTGACAAACCCGCCGAACCCTCACAGAACCCCCCCCGGGAGCCCGCCGTTAGCACGGTAGCTTAGCTTAGCTTACCTTCCGCCTTCAGCACCGACGCCATCTTGTTCTTCTCTGACGTCATCGTGTGACCACGTGTTTGAATTTCCAGGAAAACAGTGTGTATCAGCCGCGGAGGAAAAAAATCGGAACTGTTAAATATGTTTTTTGTTTTTTTGCTTCGTTATTTGTGTACATTATAATTATATTAATTTAGCGTCGCAAAGAACCGGAGCATCTTGCTGTTTCTCATTTTTTCCGCCAGAGGTCAGCATCGAACTGCTCTATATCAACATCGTCTCCTTTACTGTTACGTTGATGTCCTCTCGTTTCTTTACTGCTAAAAATGTTTTTTTTTGTAATAAGTTATTGTTAAAATTTCAATGTTGTTCTTTTTAATGAATGATGTATTTTTTTGCGTGTTTTTCAAACATTTACATTAATTTATCGTCGTAAAGAAAATACCGGAGCTTCTTGCAGTTTCTCATCTTGTCCGCCAGAGGGCAGAATCGAACCGCTCTATTTGAACAACGTCTACTACTGTTTCTTTTATCTCCTCTCGTTTTTTTTTACTGCTAAAAATGTTATTTTTTAATGAAGATCATATTTCTGCGATGTCACACACACATGCACCTCAGGCATACACACATAAAGTGTTAACGAGTGGACTCGAGTGAGAGAGTGGCACGACACTGTCCCAGATCTGGATATGGTGCTCTTAATTAGAGTCGTCCGGAGGGAAGCAGCCACGTTCGTATGCAGATCTTTAATGGTTAAAGCACTTGTCTGTCATGATTCATCACTTAGTTCGAGAAGGTCTAAGATGTGAGACAGTTCCTGCTGATCTCCTTATGGGAAATCGACCCGGTGTAGTGTTGACCCGGGTGTACACTTTTTAAATAAAGTATATACACTGTTTAGCACCCGTGTAATTTCCTTTCATTCCCTATCATGACATTGTCATCCATATTACATCACACTGTCATACTTTGCTGGACTTTCTGGACTCATTACAGTTACTGCACTGTTTTACACTGTATTCTTGATGCCGCTGCACTACTGGCACTTTTGCTTTTTAAATGTTTTTTTTGCACAATTCAACACATCCTAATTCAACATCTGTCACATTTATTGTTCTTTTTGTTGTAATTTTTTATTGTGTATTTTTATTATATTGTTTTCTAGAATTTCATACTGCAGGAGTGAATGGGGAGTAAGCATTCCATTGCACTTGTTGCATATGACAAAACATTTTTTAAATCATGAATCTTGAATCTACTCTGTTGGAATGGTCAGCGGCATAATAGCAAAACATACACAGATGTCTTGGCCCGCCTTGCTCCAATCAGCTGCACCTCTTCAGGGCTTCTCATGGAAGTCCTAATTTTCCTGTTGATCCACTTCTCTACAGGTAACATATCCCATAATTACCAATCCTTTTTGTTGTGATACTTTTGCCACATGTTACTACTAGACTCAGAGGAGAGTGTCCAGTAGCAGAGGGTTGGCTTTGCTTCTGCTTATAGATTGGGTTGTTAAACAGAATGTCGAGTGTTGATCTGGGCCAATCCCAACCTTCAGACTGACTTTAAGGCCATATGTCTAATGACTAAAAGACACCCAAAGCCGTTCCTGTAAAGGATACACGTATGTATCCTTGGCCTGGAGTTGCTTAGGCTTCTTCTCTTATATACTACTTATTGTGACTGTGGGTACAATGGGGATAGAGGAGATAAACATCTGGACGCTGTCTTGAGGGAACTTCAACATTAATTACAAGGATGAATCGATTCTGATACCAAAGTGTGCCTTATTTTGTTTCCTTTGTAACAATGTATTGTCATGAGTGAGGTCACCAGGTCATTTTTCCGTCTAGGGGAAGCTCATTCTGTGATGGCACTGGTCGGTGATGACGTCACACTGTCGTACGACACAAAGCAGTTGACAGACATCAGCGAGGAGACAGTTGAGTGATCCAGGACGGACCTGAAGCCTGATCTTGTCCATATGCATGAAGACCGTCAAACCTTTTATAAACAGCAGAACCCAGCATACAGAGGGAGAACGGTGCTGTCAGAAGAAGACCTGGAGAGAGGAATTATCTCCCTCAGACTGTCCCGCGTCCGACTGGCCGATGAAGGCAACTACACCTGCCTGTTCTCCTCCGTCCACAACCAGTACACTGTCCAACTACTTGTAGGTAAGACTGCTACCAGTAGGTTGGGGTTCAATAGTTTTGAGTGGGTGAGACATGTTCTAAATGGTGAGACAGATTCTCAGGGTTGAGATAGATTCAGATTTAGAAGTGAATACATTCTAGTGGGACAGTGTGTTTCTTCTTCAGCTTAAAGTTACTTTGTTTCTTGTTTTTCTAACATATTTTTATGAACACGTGAACACGCAGAGCAAAATCAGGAAAGACTTGCGTTGTTTATTTTTTGTACTTTGTACATAAAATCTAACCATCCTAACTCCTTCTAATAGATGATGATGTGATTGCCTCACCAAGTCCACGTGGGCAGGCTTTACATTTCAACCAATGAAATTAACTTTGAAAATGAACTGCTCATTAACTTTTAATGAGAAGGTATTCCCACAACCGCCAATAATATTTATCTGCTGTGTCGCACAATGTTAACTCTGATGATGATCTCCCCCTAACCCCAACCCCACCTCTCAGGTGCAGCCTCCTCCCCAGTCATCACCCTGGAGGATGCCAACAGCAGTTGCCTGGTTCTGGGCTGCCAGTCTGCTGACTGGTACCCACGACCACAGCTCTCCTGGTGGTACCATGAGGGCAATGAAAGACTCCCCCTGCCTGCTGTAACCATGACTACCACCCAAGACCCCAACCGCCTCTACAACATTAACAGCACGGTGGTGGTGGAGAGGAGCCTGAGCTCCCACTTCACCTGTAGAGTTCACCAGGAGCTCTTCAACCAGACCAGGGAAACGGAGATGCGCCTTCCTAGTACCGGTAGGTCCTGTTATGTGATGAGATGTCACCTTTGCTGGACATAGCATCACCCATTGGTTTAAGCGTGGAGAAGGTTGAAGATTGCACAATTACGAAGCAGCGCCATTTAATTTGAGATTTTAGCAGCAACAGACAACACAGGGACAGTGTTCAACATTGAGTGCGGAATAAATG
>CM051021.1:11384156-11404813 GCA_027704905.1 Muraenolepis orangiensis | reverse complement strand
TATATTAAACATAATTATATTCAATGTACTGTACTTGTGCTGTGCACTGAAAATACATTTGAATCTAATAATTAAAAATATGTAATACATAAAATGTATTGTTTGTTTTAGTACAAACAATTTTAGTATTACTTGTTATTATAGTTGAATATAGTATATTTAAGCGTTACACAAAGTAAAGTATATTGAACAGATAGTTTAGTATAGTTATGTGTGTATATATATCTTTTTTTAATAAGAAAGAAAGAAACTTATAATATAATTATATGATTATTTATATTGCATACAATTGAGTCATGTTGTATGTAAAACCATTAACCCTCCTGCTTACCGCAATATCTTATTGATATGGCCGTAACTGACTAGTGGTCGAAGGCTCAGCCCTAGTTCTATGTTTCCATTTACTGTATTTATATATTTTACAGAGTCTGGAGAAAGAGCCCATCTTTGGAGTTTGGAGAAAAATAATAATAGGTATCTGATTAATACTTAGTATCGGCCCATTGGAATGTGTTGTATGTGTCTGTAATATACAAAGTGGTAAAAAGTGGTGGATTTCAGGTAAAGGCAGATGTCTTGGCCCTCCTTGCTCCAATCAGCTGCACCTCTTCAGGGCTTCTCATGGAAGTCCTCATTTTCCTGTTGATCCACTTCTCTACAGGTAACATATCCCATAATTACCAATACTTTTCGTTGTCATACTTTTGCCACATGTTACTACTAGACTGAGGAGAGTGTCAGTAGCAGAGGGTGGCTGCTTCTGCTTATAGATTGGGTTGTTAAACAGAATGTCGAGTGTTGATCTGGGCCAATCGCAACCAGTTGCATTGCAATGACTGACTTTAAGGCTATATGTCTAATGACTAAAAGACACCATCGTAGTATGTATCCTTGGCCTGGAGTTGCTTAGGCTTCTTCTCTTATATACTACTTATTGGGACTGTGGGTACAATGGGGACAGAGGAGATAAACATCTGGACGCTGTCTTGAGGGAACTTCAACATTAATTACAAGGATGAATCGATTCTGATACCATAGTGTGCCTTTTTTAGTTTCCTTTGTAACAATGTATTGTCATGAGTGAGGTCACAGGTCATTTTTCCGTCTAGGGGAAGCTCATTCTGTGATGGCACTGGTCGGTGATGACGTCACACTGTCGTACGACACAAAGCAGTTGACAGACATCAGCGAGGAGACAGTTGAGTGGTCCAGGACGGACCTGAAGCCTGATCTTGTCCATCTGCATGAAGACCGTCGAACCTTTTATAAACAGCAGAACCCAGCATACAGAGGGAGAACGGTGCTGTTAGAAGAAGACCTGGAGAGAGGAATCATCTCCCTCAGACTGTCCCGCGTCCGACTGGCCGATGAAGGCAACTACACCTGCCTGTTCTCCTCCGTCCACAACCAGTACACTGTCCAACTACTTGTAGGTAAGACTGCTACCAGTAGGTTGGGGTTCAATAGTTTTGAGTGGGTGAGACATGTTCTAAATGGTAAGACAGATTCTCAGGGTTGATAGATTCAGATTTAGAAGGTATGACATTCTAGTGGGACAGTGTGTTTCTTCTTCTGCTCAAGTTACTTTGTTTCTTGTTTTTCTAAAATATTTGTTATGAACACGTGCAGAGCGACATCAGGAAAGACTACTTCTTTTATTTAGGGTTTTAATAATTTCACACATAAAATCTAACCATCCTAACTCCTAATATATGATAATGTGATTGCCTCACCAAGTCCACGTGGGCGGGCTTTACATTTCAATCAATGAAATACAGTTTTAACTTTTAATGAGCAGGTATTCCCACAAACGCCAATCAACTGGTTCATAATATTTATCTGCTGCGTCGCACAATGTTAACTCTGATGATGATCTCCCCCTAACCCCAACCCCACCTCTCAGGTGCAGCCTCCTTCCCAGTCATCACCCTAAAGGGTGCCAACAGCAGTGGCCTGGTTCTGGGCTGCCAGTCTGCTGACTGGTACCCACGACCACAGCTCTCCTGGCACCATGAGGGCAATGAAAGACTCCCCCTGCCTGCTGTAACCATGACTACCACCCAAGACCCCAACCGCCTCTACAACATTAACAGCACCGTGGTGGTGGAGAGGAGCCTGAGCTCCCACTTCACCTGTAGAGTTCGCCAGGAGCTCTTCAACCAGACCAGGGAAACGGAGATGCGCCTTCCTAGTAGGTCCTGTTATGTGATGAGATGTCACCTTTGCTGGACGTAGCTTCACCATTGGTTTAAGCGTGGAGAAGGTTGAAGATTGCACAATTACAGAGCGGCACCTTTTAATTTGAGATTTGAGCAGCAACAGATAACACAGGGACAGTGTAAAACATTGAGTGCGGAATAAATGCCTCACACTATGACCAAAACTAATTTATATCAATCATCAATCCAGGGCGTCATAATAACCTTCAATCAAACCTTTTGATGGAAGGTAATTGTCAACCAGGACCTTGGAAATACCAAAATCCTAACCATACAAAGACATTGATTGGCTTTGTACGACAAACTAAAGGCTGTTGGAGTTACTACATGCTAGTCTCTTCCTCATGAGACGGCATGGCTGCCTCTTGACTTCCAAGTAGGCCTGCAGTGGAATGTTATAGTCAGCTGTGATGTTATAAACTGTATGTTAATGTGCTTGCTTTGCAGAAAACTTTTTTTGGTTCAGCAGTCTTGTCGAGGTATGCCTTGGATGTGGGCTGCTACGGGGATACTATTTGCGGCCTCCATGGTGGCTTTGGTGATCGGTGAGTTCATAGTATTTGTAGGATAATGCTTTTATTTCTTAAATTTTCTCTGACTCTGGTTCTTTCCAGCCTACAGAACACATTTCAAAACTCCCAAAGAGAACCAGATGGCCCAACGTGTTTCATTGGACCAAAATGAAGATTCGATTTCACATATACACAAGCTGCCACGGCACTACGTGTCTCTAGCTCATAGGCGGAATTTGACAATTGTGCTGGGGTTTTTTTTTCAACTATAGTCAGAGCGCATTTAGGCCACGCCCACGGGGGGGGGGGAGGCAATAGATCCATTAGATAGATCTCCATTAACGTTGCATTGCGGGAAGATGCCTCCTTGTCATTTTTGACTTCTAACAAAAAGCTGAAACATGCCTAAAAGCTGCTTTGTGATAGGATGCTCAACCAACAAGATAAAGAACCCAGAACTACATGAACTACACTACTACGAAAATATAAATGATTTACCTTGTTGGCAGAGCATCATGTCACATTTATTTACTTAGTTATTAGTAGAACGTGGCACGCAGGTTTCAGAACACAGGTTGAATGACCAACTTTATTAACACACTAATATCACGCAGGTTTCACAACACAGGTTGAATGACCAACTTTATTAAGACACTAATATCACGCAGGCACGCAGGTGCCCGTGCTAACAACTGTAAAACTGCACATGCATGGAAATGACGTAATTTCTGGTAAACAAGAAACATCGCTATATGCGTGGCGTACTACGGTACAATACAGTAACGGAAGACACTTAAAGCCATAAAGCCAAATCCGTTTCTGACCACTTTACAATATCACACGTGGTTACGTGGGGTATTTGTCTTTCACACATGAGGGCACTGCCGCACACAACTGAAGACCACTGGCAACCATAAAGTTAATTGAAAATAATATGATATTTGAAAAGTAAAATATGTATTTGATTTTTTTAAACAGTTAGGCTTTCATTGTACCCTTTTAAAACATTTAGTGTACACATAATCCGTTATACCGATTCAGTAACAAATGTAGGCCACTTGGGGGGGTGCAGTGTCCCCCCTGCCCCCCCCAAACTCCGCCTATGCTCTAGCTAGCTGCCACTGCAATAGATGCAGGCATCACGGTTGACTAAAACATTAGGTGAGATGAATAGTTCATGAGGTGCCTGTTAATTACAAACTAATTGTAATCTAATGTGAATTATAGAACAGTTAGATGCATTCTGCCCTGTGATTGGTCAAGTGCCTTACGTATCTTGCTAAGCTATGTTCAATTGTTTTTGATTATTAAATTATTTTTGAGTGCTGATACGATGTTTATTGCGATTCTGTAAATATCATTAGGTATATCGATTAATTTTGTGGGGTTTTCTTTTTTGTATGGTTTAACAGGGTTAGGGTGTTCAGATCCGTCTGTGTCTTCTCATTGTTTTTTTAAATCAAGGTGCCTGACCTCACCTACTTAATGCAAATTGACACCATTATTTGCTGAGTTTTCGTTTTCTTTAGTAATTCCCAGATGTGCATGCGCATCTGGTAATGAACTGAGAGGCAGGCAGTACGGCCCGTTACACCACCAGGATGACTGAGGAGACGCACCGTGGAGCGCTGGGCGGAACATCCA
Organism: Muraenolepis orangiensis; assembly: GCA_027704905.1. NCBI lineage: Eukaryota > Metazoa > Chordata > Actinopteri > Gadiformes > Muraenolepididae > Muraenolepis > Muraenolepis orangiensis. Next base: position 11,400,438 of record CM051021.1, on the reverse strand, counting down.
CTTTAACACATCACGCTCGCAATATGATTGCGGCAGCAAAGCAACTCCCTTTTGAGCATATGCCCTGTATAGCGCACATTATACAGAAGGCCATTGCTCTCTCCCTCCGCGACTGTGGATTTGATGGTGCTTTAGCAAAGTGCCGTAAAAGAGTTGGACATTTCAAACACAGTCCTGCAAACCTAGCGGAGCTGAAAGTCCACCAAGTTTACACTGTTTCAATGTCATTTTACTGCTAAGAATGTGAAAAAGGATTATTAATTAATCTGATTAATCACTGAATTTTATTGTGATTAATCAGATTAAATATTTTGTATTATATCTATTGACAGCATTAATATATATGTATATATGTGTGTGTAAAGACCTATATATTGGCCTTCCAGGTATTTTGAGGTAGTTGGCGGCTCCGATCTTCTCCCTAAAGCCCTGCATTGCCGCCTGGTTTCTCCTGCAAAACAGAACTCCAAGGTCAAACAAATCACCCAGTCAGAGGCCGGAGTCAGTGTGTTTTACCAGGAGGGTGAAGAATGTGATTTGACCAAGCTGTCTGCCGACACAGTACTGGTCCCAGCCACAGCCAAGGTGGCCCACTTCATCGATTTTGACCCCCCTCTGACCACTGGTAAGAGGCAGGCACTGAGCAGCGTTCACTACGACAGCTCCATCAAGATCATCGTCACCTTCAGCCGGAGGTTCTGGGAGGACGACAACATCAAGGGAGGGAAGAGCATCACGGACCGCCCCTCTCGCTTCATCTACTACCCCAGCCACAGCTTCCCCGAGAACCCAGACATCGGCATGCTGCTGGCCTCCTACACCTGGTCCGACGACTCCCTGCTCTTCCTGGGCCTGGAGGATGAGGAGCTGAAGGAGGTGGCCCTGAGGGACCTAGTGCTCATTCATTGGGAGCAGGTCTGGGATCTGTGCACAGGGGTGGTGGTGAAGAAGTGGAGCTCTGACCCATACAGTCTGGGAGCATTTGCCCTTTTTACTCCCTACCAGCACACCGATTTCGCCACAGAGCTGTTCAAGACTCAGGGCAGGGTGCACTTTGCTGGGGAACACACCGGCTTCACTCACGCCTGGATAGAAACAGCCATCAAGACTGCCACCAGGGCCGCCAAAAACATCAACACCCAGCTTCAAGTCCACTGCTAGAGGAGAGCTCTCACCTCAACACCCAGCTTCAATCCACCGCTAGAGAGCTCTGACCTCAACACCCAGCTTCAAGTCCACCGCTAGAGGAGAGCTCTGACCTCAACACCCAGCTTCAAGTCCACCGCTAGAGGAGTGCTCTGACCTCAACACTCAGCTTCAAGTCCACCGCTAGAGAGCTCTGACCTCAACACCCAGCTTCAAGTCCACCGCTAGAGAGCTCTGACCTTAACACCCAGCTTCAAGTCCACCACTAGAGGAGAGATCTGACCTTAACACCCAGCTTCAAGTCCACCGCTAGAGGAGAGATCTGACCTCAATACCAAGTAATGTGTGTTATTACTCAAATACTGGAACCTATATCCTAATGCTAGCAGTAGTAGCTCTTTATTTATCTTTTACTTGTGTCAACCTTGAGAACACAACTCACAACTGAGTTGGTTTAACCTGTGAGCTTTAAGTATGCACATGACACACAATAGATGGCCAGATAAAAGATAAAAAAAATATTATACTATAGAAATATAAGAAATATTCAAACTAAACTATATGCTTTGAATATAGGCAATAGTAGACAGCTGAAGGAGAGAGTAGTACTAGCAGTAGTACTAGATGTTGTGCCACTGTCACAACGAAATTACACCTGGACCGGGCTGTTGTGAAGCCAACCCGTCCAGTGAGCGCTTCTAAGCACAGGTCCCGGCAGGAATTTAGACAAAACGTTCGTTACAAGGGTAAATTATATTTATTAACTATGGGGAATCAAACCCACAACAACACAAAATAGCATCTTCCACACACAGTGGCAAACAACAGGCAACCTCCACACTCCACTCTGGTCGGTGGCAATGACACAATGAGGCGCCCGGATGGGTGTCACATGGCAGGCTTTATCCACCCGTCCTAACGAGGCTGATTGCCGACAGCCGCCGCTCATCAGGCAATCAGCGCTCTCTAGAGGAGAGACGGGCGGCACCTGGGAAGGAGAAACAAAAAGGGGCCAATACAACGGTGACACACATCAAATACAAATATAACATATACTAACCTGATGTTTACAAACATGATAACAATGTTAATGACCCACCCATGGACGTCACAGCCACACACGGATCAAAGCTGGCGAGTAAGTTTGGCCATGGGCCAATTTTATTCTGAGCCACTAGATGGCGGGCCAGAACATGATCAAAAGCAAATTTAAGTAATTGATTGTTAAAACATGTGACACGTTCTAATGCTTTGACTTCTTTCGGGTGCTGAGCAATCAGCGGACGTTGACGGGGGGGTTGTGTCGGCCCGAGTGGCCCGTCGGCCCACAGTATGCCAGATGGCCAGTACAGCGCTGGCGGAAAATGTCCCTGCATTCTCGATTCGGACATTATCTCAGACATACTCATTCAATACAAATTAAAGTATATACAGTCCGCAACAAAAAGACAAATGTAGTTTAAAAAAATGTAATAACTTTTATTTGTTTTCTTATCTTATTTTATATTGTAGTGCCGAAAGATGGGAGTCGGAGGCGGTGTATCAAAAGAGTAACTTGTGGTTTTATTAGCCATATAAAAACACACAGGAGCAACTAGAACGCTAACCGGAACAAGAACAAGTCCGGTGCTCAAAACAGTCCGTGCGGGAGCACGCCCCCCCAACCATAGTTCCCAGGTGAATTATGTAACTCACCACACAAGCCCCCCCAGAATTCACCCATAGTCAAAATCCCCGCGCCGGGGAGGGACCACTACCCGACCCCGGCGAGTAAGGACGACGGGTGTCGAGGAGGGCGGGGCAGCCAGTGCGTCCGCGCCCTCGACAAAATTGGAGGGTAAGGGTGCCAACGAGGCGGGGACTCCAACAGGGTTAAGGGGGCGGGGACGGGGAGGACGGCCCCGACGTGGGGGTTGGGCCAACTCCAATGGCCTGGAAACGTCCACATGAGCCGGCTTAATCCTGTCCACGGAGATAGTCTCCGCTTTGCCGCCAACGTCCACCACCAAGGTCTTATCCCCGTGCCTTATGACCCTGAACGGGCCGTCGTAAGGGGGACGTAGGGGACCGCGGTGGGCGTCGTGACGGATGAAAACAAAACCTGCCGAGCGCAGACCGGGGGACACCTGGAACGCAGGAGTGCCGTGCAGCGACGTGGGGACGGGAACGAATGCGCCGGCGGTCTCCAGTAGGGAGGAGCGCTGCCTGGCCGCAGACCAGGGCATGTTGGCCTCCGGAATAAAATCCCCGGGGACCCGTAGAGTCTGGCCGTACACCAGCTCCGCCGACGAGGACTGCAGGTCTTCTTTAGGGGCGCACCTGAGGCCAAGCATCACCCACGGAAGCTTATCCACCCAGTTGCCATCCGTCAAGCTAGCGCGTAGGCTTGCCTTCATGGATCGGTGGAACCGCTCACACAAACCGTTAGCCTGGGGGTGATAGGCGGTGGTGCGATGTAGCTTGACCCCCAGAACTTCAGCAACCGCACTCCATAGCTCCGACGTAAACTGGGAACCGCGGTCAGAGGAGAGGTCGGACGGTGTACCGAAACGCGCGACCCACGTGCCGATGAATGCGCGGGCCACGTCGGAAGCTGCCGTTGAGGTGAGGGGAACGGCCTCGGGCCAGCGGGTCGTCCTGTCCACCATAGTGAAGAGGTAGGTGAACCCATGAGATGTGGGAAGTGGACCCACGAGGTCCACATTAACGTGGTCGAACCTCCTCTCGGGAACCGTAAAAGGCTCGAAAGGGGCTCTAGTGTGTCGGTGCACCTTAGCCCGTTGACAGGCCACGCATGTGTCAACCCAGGTCTTCACGTCCTTCTTGAGTCCCTGCCACACAAATTTTTGCGACACTAGCCTCACGGAAGGCTTCCTGCCGGGGTGGGAAAGGTTGTGTATCGCCTCAAAAACGGGTCGGCGCCAGTTCACAGGGACTAGCGGACGGGGTTGGCCCGTGGAGACATCACACCACAACATTGCGCCTGAGTCGCCGACCGCGACCTCCTCCAGGCGCAACCCTGTGTCTGAAGCTCTGAGGGTCTGGATCCCGTGGTCCAAGGCTTGGTCCGTGCTCATGCTGGCGTAGTCGAGGCCCAGCTGCACGGCTCCGATGACCGCTCTGGAGAGGCAGTCCGCGACCACGTTGGCTTTCCCAGCGATGTGTCGGATGTCTGTCGTATACTCCGATATATACGACAGCTGTCGCTGTTGGCGGGCGGACCACGGCTCTGCCACCTTGGACATGCAGAATGTGAGCGGTTTGTGGTCCACAAACGCTGCAAAGTCGCGACCCTCCAGCAGGAACCGGAAGTGGCGAATCGCCAACCAGAGGCCAAGTAGTTCTCTGTCGAACGTGCTGTACTTGCGCTCCCTGGGGGTCAACTGCCGGCTGAAAAAGGCGAGCGGTTGCCAGGCGCCGTCGACCCATTGCTCGTGTACCGCTCCGACGGCATAGTCGGACGCATCGGTGGTAATAGCGATAGGGGCCTTGTGCGACGGGTGAGCCAACATGGCGGCTTGGCTCAGGGCGGCCTTGGTGGCATCGAAAGCGGACTCCCTTTCGGCCGTCCAGTCGATGGTCTGGCCGGGGGACTTGTCCTTGAGAGCCTCGTACAGCGGGCGCATGGTGTGGGCGGCCCGGCGGATGAACCGGTGGTAAAAGGTTACCATCCCGAGGAACTCCCGGAGCGCCCGAGCTGTGTTTGGTCGGGGAAAAGCGGATACAGCTTCCACTTTCGCCGGGAGGGGGGCGGCCCCCTCTTTGGTGACGAGATGACCGAGGAAGTGGATGGAGGACACCCCGAACAGACACTTTGCCGGGTTGACAATAAGGCCGTGTTGGGTAAGCCTTTCGAAAAGGATCCGCAGATGTGCCTGGTGCTCCTCCTCAGAGGAGCTGGCGACGAGTATGTCATCTAAGTAGACAAAAAGGAATGGCATGTCCCTTAGTGTCGCATCCATTAACCGCTGAAAGGACTGCGCTGCGTTTTTAAGACCAAACGGCATGCGCAAGAACTCAAAAAGTCCGAACGGCGTGACTACCGCCGTTTTGGGGACGTCTGAGGGGTGTACCGGAACCTGGTGGTAGCCACGCACCAGGTCCACCTTGGAGAACACCAGCTTGCCCGCCAGGTGTGCAGAGAAGTCCTGGATGTGAGGGACCGGGTAGCGGTCCGGAGTAGTAGCGTCGTTAAGGCGGCGGTAGTCTCCACACGGCCGCCACCCGCCGTCTGGCTTGGGGACGATGTGGAGCGGTGATGCCCACGGGCTGTCTGAGCGGCGGATGATGCCCAGACGTTCCATATTGGCAAACTCAGCCTTAGCGACCGCCAGCCTGTCAGGGTTGAGCCGTCGGGCCCTAGCGTAGACCGGAGGGCCGTTAGTGTCGATGTGGTGCTCGACCCCGTGTTTAGTAGTGGCGGCGGAGAAAGTGGGCTGCGTCAAGCTGGGAAACTCACCGAGAAGTCGCTGGTAGCTGTTACCTTCCGAGAGTGAGCTGGAGAGCCCGCCGTATGCTGCCTCGCCGCGGACGCATGCGAGCGAGGAAAACGTCATAGCGTCCACCAGGCGGCTGTTCTTAACGTCCACCAGCAGCCCGTGGGCGCACAGGAAATCCGCGCCGAGGAGGGGGAAAGAGATGTCGGCCGTGACAAAGTCCCATGTGAACCGCTGTCCCCCGAAACACAGGTCTACTGTCCTCGTGCCATAGGTGCGGATAGGGGTGTCATTAGCGGACATCAAACGCGGGCCGTGGTCTCCTCTTGCGGTGTCGCCCACAGAAGCTGGCAGGACGCTCCTCTGAGCCCCGGTGTCGCAAAGGAATTTGCGCCCGGAGCAAGAGTCCCTGATGAACAGGAGCCGGTTTGTTATGCCCACGCTCGCGGCCACTACTGAGCGCAGGCCCTGTCGTTTCCCGTCGGCTTGTAGTTACAGGGGGGAACGCACTTTTTGGCTTTTGGTCCGAAACGAGCGTGGAAATAACACATGCCAGTGTTAGCACGGCCGTTAGCGGTCCCGGTGCTCCCGCCGGCTAGCACATCCCTGCCAGGCGGGGTGTAGCTACGTGTCGGGGCCAGCACTTCTGGGGCGAAACACTGGGTAGCCAGGAAGTAACGGTCAGCCTCTTCAGCCAACTCGCGGGGCTCCGTTATGTGGGTGTTAGCGAGCGCTGTCTGGACGTGTGGCGGCATATGTTGCAGAAACATCTCCATGAACAAAAAATTAGGCTCCTCCGCACCTAGCAGCTTTAGCATGATGTCCATGTGTACGGAGGGCTTGTTGTCTCCTAGGCCACGCATCGCCAAAAGACGTCGGGCTCGTTCCCGTCGAGACAACTCGAAAGTCCTAAGCAGATAGCTCTTGAAAGCCTCATATTTACCCAGGAAGGGGGGATTGGTAATGAAGCTTACCGACCGAGACGCCGTGGAGCTACCCAGTGCCGTGACAACGTGTAGATAGCGTGTCTCGTCATCGTCTATCCCGCGGAGGGCGAGTTGAGCGTCCGTCTGTGCGAACCACGCCGCGGCTGCATTTTCCCAAAATTCCGGCAATTTCACGAAAAAGGGGCTAATTGCCATGTTCTGTTCTGTCTCGGATACTTCGACGAGACTTATGTCGGGGTCACCAATGTAGTGCCGAAAGATGGGAGTCGGAGGCGGTGTATCAAAAGAGTAACTTGTGGTTTTATTAGCCATATAAAAACACACAGGAGCAACTAGAACGCTAACCGGAACAAGAACAAGTCCGGTGCTCAAAACAGTCCGTGCGGGAGCACGCCCCCCCAACCATAGTTCCCAGGTGAATTATGTAACTCACCACAATATACAATATATAAAAAAGAGTTTGGATTGAAAGTCAAGTTTTGAGAAATGTTTTAGCTTATATATATAATCTTCCATTATTCCAGTCAGGTATAAACGGACTGATGCGGCGCACTTGACTTTCTCTACTTGACTTTCTTAGCTAGCATATTACCCACAATGCCCTCTGTCTGTAACACGCCCCCTTCAGGGAGGCAGAGGTACTGGCTGCCTCCCTTTCTGCTTTTTCACTGCGGCGTTATGTCAGATCAGCTAAACTAATATGTTATACACATAGGTGAAATACATGACCTAGACTATGGAATGTGAGGAAATATAATAAAAGTGTGTACAGCCATTCCATTGGTGACATACAGAGAGATCGATGCGCTCAGCCCAGTTTGTGAGGGATTGATCGATCCGAGAGGAGGCTCAGCTCGTCGCTGCCTCCCTTCACGTCTTCCCCCCCGGATTTGATCAGGAAAATACACAATTTCAGCGATATTGACTACTAAAATGATTGGAATGATTGGAATGATACAAAAATTACATTTCTATCACAGATCAGTGGACAAATATGTATTTATTTGTTTTTATGATTGCCTCCCATGCAGGCCCGGCGTCATGGGTGGGCCCCATCTGGCCAGGCCCGCCCATCCAGGATTTGGGCCCGCCCATGAGAAATCAGGGATTCAAAAAAATTATTATATAAAAAAATGTATATATATTTTTATTATGTTTATTGTTTTTATTTGTAGGGCTTTATCATACCATTAATTTTTGTATTAAACTATGTTGAAACATTAGTATAATAAAAAAAAATTATTTTGCTATGAAATTCTGAATGAATCTCGCGATACTGGTTTTTCCCGGGGTTGAGTCTTGTGTGTGTTTTTTTTTTTAAGTGAGACGCATTACAGCAACCTGTCAGTTTATATGTATCGGCAACAATGGATATTAGGAAGTGGTTCACCAACAATAAGAGCTCACACAAGGATTGTGGCAACTCAGCACCAGATGCTGGCAACTTGACGTGTCCCCCAGCGCCATCTCTTCTACCTTCTCCTCCACCAGGACACCAGGAGCATCTTCGGAGCCGGGCAGCAGCAGTTAATCCTTTAGCAGCCCAGGCCCAGCTCCCATTCTAAACGCTCGTGATCTTGGAGATTTTTCTTTTCTAGTCCCAGAGGACCTTGGCGTGGATACACCAAAACAGGTAGTCCTGGATAGTTTTCCATCTCGGCTGTTCTCCGGGAAAAAACGTAGTTTTGCCAGCTCATGGTACCAAAACCGACCCTGGCTTGAATACTCCGTGAAAGGAGATGCTGCGTACTGTTTCCCATGCAGAAAGTTTAAGGCTCATCATCATGACGCATCGTTAATAATAATAATAATAAATTATATTTATAATACACTTTTGATTTGCATGGGCAAAACTCAAAGTGCTACAGAGTAAAAATGGTTTAAATAAAACAGAATAAAAGCAGCGACGTTTACGCCGGCATGGCAACCAGTGGGGTTTTTTAAAAATCTAGTGAAAAGCTATTCTAAAAAAGTGTGTTTTTAGGCCTTTTTTAAAAACATCCACAGTCTGTGGTGTCCTCAGCTGGTTTGGGAGGGCATTCCACAGTCTCGGAGCAGCGGAGCAGAAGGCTCGGTCTCCCATGGTTTTCAGTTTGGTCCTGGGGGGAAGGAGGAGGTTTGCCTTTTCAGAGCGTAGGCTCCTCGTGGAATTTTGTGGGGTGAGAAGTTCTTTGATATATGAGGGCGCATTTCCATGAATGCACTGATAGGTGAAGAGGGTGATCGTTCACCGTAAAAGGCTTCAAAGACTGGAAGCATGCCTTACAAAAGGGCACGGGTCTTAGCAAACACAGCTCTTCCAAGGAACATTTAGTGTGTGAGAAATTGTGGAGAGAAAAACAAATGCGCATCGAGAAATCACAACTCTTGTCAACAAAGATCAGCTGGCTCGTAACAGATATTATCTGGGCTCCATTATTGACATTGTGACTTTTCTCTCTACCAGCAATCTTCCTTTCCGAGGTGACCACGACTCTTTAGAGTGTATGTCCAAGTCTGGCAGTGGGTTATTTTTGTCATTGTTTGAGTATACCCTCCAAAAGGACCCAGAACTTGCGAAAATTGCCCCCACCATTCCCAAAAATGCTACCTACATAAGCCATGATATACAAAACGACATAATTGACCTGATGAGCAAAGTTGTAACGGAGCATATTGGTGAGGAAATAGGCCACTCCTTTAACACAAAACATTTCAATTGTACTGCGTTTTGTTGATGAGAACTAAGTCATAAAAGAAAGGCTCTTGACAATCGCCACAGCAGTTGCAGCTGTGATGCAAAAACACTCACACAGACATCATTGCTGAAATACGCAAATAAGTATACAGCAAAAACGCCTAAATCTTTCGGCAACTATATGCACATATGTTACGTTAAAATGGGGTGGGGCCTGGGGGTCGGGGGGTGGGCCCGCCCTGGTAAATCAAATGCCCGCCCAGAGATGGATGTCTGCCGCCGGGTCTGCTCCCATGACCGCAGTCACTGCACTTACGTGTGTGCAAAATGCAAATCCAAAAAGGGGGTGTTGTATAATGTGCTGCGAGAAAGTTAAAAAAAACCTGAACTCTGAAGCAGAGAAGCGTGGCTGGAGAGGTTTGTATATCTATATTACAACAAAGTTTTAAAGTTATACTTTGCATGTATTTGTCTCCTGACCTCTTTTCTTTTCCTGTTTGGAGGCAGCTTCTTCACTTCCTGAAAGAATAGTGTGACTGTAAATCTCTTTTCAGCGTTTTTTCACCGTGATTTGGGCCTACTACTAATAATAATTATTATAATAATAATAATAATTCTGTGTGAATCCAGTCCTAGGTCTTTACGGTATATAGTCAGACAGAACCACTCGTTTTATCATAACAATGCATAACGATCCTTCTAGAACACGTTGTTTGATTTGTGTTCTTAAAGACAAAAGATAGAACGCTTCACGAATTTGCGTGTCATCCTTGCGCAGGGGCCATGCTAATCTTCTCTGTATCGTTCCAATTTTAGTAAATGTGTTACCGAAGTAACACAAATGCTCTATGATCCTGGCTGTTATTTATACCAGTACTCGTACTTGAACGATCTTCTAATGGTATCAACCCATAACAAATACAGACCCGCAAGGATCTTTGGGTATTCTAGTGCATTCAGGGTATTCTAGTCACCGGCCACTGATTGTTGGAGCCAGACAACAGACCCCGATTCTGTCCCCCCGCCGCCGCCAGGCCACACAACTCGGTGAAGCAGCTTTTAGGGGGCTTTCTCACTAGCCATTCGGGGTCGAATCCGAGCACGATCGCACCAAAATAAGTGTGATGAGAACGCCCCCCCCCCCGTCACCGGGGACGCTGATTCGCTCCAAGCCGGGACCGCTTGAAAAGGTGGTTTCGGGTGCGCGCCAGCGTCCCCGACGACGGAGCGGGGCGTGGTGTGCAAGCTTACTGTACCAAAACACGGAAGAGGCTTGCTGTATCTGGCCAAACTGGCTGATTGGCGATCGCAAAAACCAACTAGGTGCATACGCCACCTGCTCTGTCGGAGTGTTGCTCTCCTCAATTGTGCCTGGGAGCGAACCAAGACTGTAGTGTGTACACAGACCAGAGGGGGGAGAGGGAGGGGGGGGGTTCGCTCCCGAGGATGGAGCGGAGCACCCGTTCCTAATGAGAAGACGCCCTGAGTCACTCTGCCTGGTGCATCTGGAATAAACTCCCTGAAGGACTCATACAGGTCCAAACTCTAAATATATTTAAATCTTAAAACCTTCATGTCAAGCAATTACTTTATCGATGACTAAACATTAGCACTTGTATGTGCGGTTATTGTTTAACTAGATACATTAAAATCAATTAAATTATGTATTTTAAAATGTTTTATATTTATTTTAATTTTTCTGCCTTTTATCCTTCTGCTATATATTTTCCCCCTGTTTAAAGCACTTTGAATACCACAACTTAGTGCAAGTAGCCCATTATTGCTGGAGACATGAGATCAGCACAATGATGTCAGAGTAAATTAGTGAATGTGTTTTAGTTATTTGATGTAATGTATTCTGTACCAGGTGAGGTGACTATATAACTATAGAGAGACGGTTGAAAAATAACTTTTCTGCTTTCTGCTTGCAGACGCCAGGTGAGGGCATGTGTTTGTGGACTCCTTTGTGTGGAGATCCCCACCACGCCGCGTCAACAATCTTAAAACTGAAGCTCCAAAGAATTGTCAAAGGTAACTCCAGTGCTTTTCTCCTGTCGGACGTGTCGAGACTAGATGTAGCCCTGAACAATGCGTAGTGACTATCTGTACACTGACAATACATTTGAATCTAATCTAACTTGGCGTATACTTGAAACATCGTTCAATCGTTCATAATAACACAATATACATGGGTGGCAACCAAATAACGAAGTAGTAGCGAATTCAGTTTTTACTTAAGCATGTAAATAGACGTTCATGGCAATGAACGTGGCATACATTCATTATAAAACCATTTTTGTCGGTAGGTGGTTATCTCAGAAGAAGTCGCCATTTCCTCCTCAACCCCTTGTGTTGTTATTGTTAATAGGTGGTGCGTGTTTATACAACACAGAGTACAGGCCACAGTAGTGACGTCACGAGCGGGACGGCTGTATGTGAAGCGAGCTGCCATTTATGCATAGATACGTCCAATGGATCAGATGTCATGTTACTTTATTGATTCAGTCCAATAGATATATTAAACATAATTATATTCACTGCACTGTACCTGTGCTGTGCACTGAAAATAAATTTGAATCGAATCTAATAATTAAAAATATGTAATACATAAAATGTATTGTTTGTTTTAATATCATCTATTATTACTTTAATAGATACGTTATTATAGTTGAATATAGTATATTTAAGCGTTACACAAAGTAAAGGATATTGAACAGATAGTTTGGTCTAGTTATGTGTGTATATATCTTTTTTTCTTATAATATAATGATATGATTATTTATATTGCATACAATTGAGTCATGTTGTATGTAAAACCATTAACCCTCCTGCTTACCGCAATATCTTATTGATATGGCCGTAACTGACTAGTGGTCGAAGGCTCAGCCCTAGTTCTATGTTTCCATTTACTGTATTTATATATTTTACAGAGTCTGGAGAAAGAGCCCATCTTTGGAGATGGGCTAAAAATAAAAATAGGTTTCTGATTAATACTTAGTATCGGCCCATTGGAATGTGTTGTATGTGTCTGTAATATACAAAGTGGTAAAAAGTGGTGGATTTCAGGTAAAGGCAGATGTCTTGGCCCTCCTTGCTCCAATCAGCTGCACCTCTTCAGGGCTTCTCATGGAAGTCCTCATTTTCCTGTTGATCCATTTCTCTACAGGTAACATATCCCATAATTACCAATCCTTTTTGTTGTGATACTTTTGCCACATGTTACTACTAGACTCAGAGGAGAGTGTCCAGTAGCAGAGGGTTGGCTTCGCTTCTGCTTATAGATTGGGTTGTTAAACAGAATGTCCAGTGTTGATCTGGACCAATCGCAACCTTCAGACTGACTTTAAGGCCATATGTCTAATGACTAAAAGACACCCAAAGCCGTTCCTGTAAAGGATACACGTATGTATCCTTGGCCTGGAGTTGCTTAGGCTTCTTCTCTTATATACTACTTATTGTGACTGTGGGTACAATGAGGATAGAGGAGATAAACTTCAACATTAATTACAAGGATGAATCAATTCTGCTACCAAAGTGTGCCTTTTTTGTATCCTTTGTAACAATGTATTGTGATGAGTGAGGTCACCAGGTAATTTGTCCTTCTAGGTGAAGCTCATTCTGTGATGGCACTGGTCGGTGATGACGTCACACTGTCGTACGACACAAAGCAGTTGAAAGACATCAGCGAGGAGACAGTTGAGTGGTCCAGGGCGGACCTGAAGCCTGATCTTGTCCATCTGCATGAAGACCGTCGAACCTTTTATAAACAGCAGAACCCAGCATACAGAGGGAGAACGGTGCTGTCAGAAGAAGACCTGGAGAGAGGAATCATCTCCCTCAGACTGTCCCGCGTCCGACTGGCCGATGAAGGCAACTACACCTGCCTGTTCTCCTCCGTCCACAACCAGTACACTGTCCAACTACTTGTAGGTAAGACTGCTACCAGTAGGTTGGGGTTCAATAGTTTTGAGTGGGTGAGACATGTTCTAAATGGTAAGACAGATTCTCAGGGTTGATAGATTCAGATTTAGAAGGTATGACATTCTAGTGGGACAGTGTGTTTCTTCTTCTGCTCAAAGTTACTTTGTTTCTTGTTTTTCTAAAATATTTTTTATGAACACGTGCAGAGCGACATCAGGAAAGACTTGCGTTGTTTATTTTTTGTACTTCTTTTATTTAGGGTTTTAATAATTTCACACATAAAATCGAACCATCCTAACTCCTAATATATGATAATGTGATTGCCTCACCAAGTCCACGTGGGCGGGCTTTACATTTCAATCAATGAAATACAGTTTTAACTTTTAATGAGCATGTATTCCCACAAACGCCAATCAACTGGTTCATAATATTTATCTGCTGCGTCGCACAATGTTAACTCTGATGATGATCTCCCCCTAACCCCAACCCCACCTCTCAGGTGCAGCCTCCTTCCCAGTCATCACCCTGGAGGGTGCCAACAGCAGTGGCCTGGTTCTGGGCTGCCAGTCTGCTGACTGGTACCCACGACCACAGCTCTCCTGGCACCATGAGGGCAATGAAAGACTCCCCCTGCCTGCTGTAACCATGACTACCACCCAAGACCCCAACCGCCTCTACAACATTAACAGCAGCGTGGTGGTGGAGAGGAGCCTGAGCTCCCACTTCACCTGTAGAGTTCACCAGGAGCTCTTCAACCAGACCAGGGAAACAGAGATGCGCCTTCCTAGTAGGTCCTGTTATGTGATGAGATGTCACCTTGGCTGGACGTAGCTTCACCATTGGTTTAAGCGTGGAGAAGGTTGAAGATTGCACAATTACAGAGCGGCACCGTTTAATTTGAGATTTTAGCAGCAACAGATAACACAGGGACAGTGTAAAACATTGAGTGCGGAATAAATGCCTCACACTATGACCAAAACTCATTCATATCAATCATCAATCCAGGGCGTCATAATAACCTTCCATCAAACCTTTTGATGGAAGGTAATTGTCAACCAGGACCTTGGAAATACCAAAATCCTAACCATACAAAGACATTGATTGGCTTTGTACGACAAACTAAAGGCTGTTGGAGTTACTACATGCTAGTCTCTTCCTCATGAGACGTCATGGCTGCCTCTTGACTTCCAAATAGGCCTGCAGTGGAATGTTATAGTCAGCTGTGATGTTATAAACGGTATGTTAATGTGCTTGCTTTGCAGAAAACCTTTTTTTGGTTCATCAGTCTTGTCGAGGTACGCCTGGGGTGTGGGCTGCTATGGGGACACTAATTGCGGCCTCCATGGTGGCTTTGGTGATCGGTGAGTTCATAGTATTTGTAGGATACTGTGATGCTTTTATTTCTTACATGTTCTCTGACTGTTCTTTCCAGCCTACAGAAAACTTTTCAAAACTCCCAAAGAAAACCAGATGGCCCAACGTGTTTCAGCGGACTAAAATGAAGATTTGAACTCAGTCTAAGACACATATACACAAGCTGCCACGGCCACTACGCGTCTCTAGCTCATAGGCAGAGTTTGACATTTGCGCTGGGGGGGAGGCAAAGATTTTCTTTCAACTATAGTCAGAGCGCATTTAGGCCACGCCCATACCGGGGGGGGGGGCAATAGATCGCTCTCCATTGACGTTGCATTGCGGGAAGATGCCTCCTTGTCATTTTTGACTTCTAACAAAAAACTGAAACATGCCTAAAAGCTGATTTGTTACAGGATGCTCAACCAACAAGATAAAGAACCCAGAACTACACAAATTACACTACTAAATTACACTACTAAATTACACTACTTACACTACGAAAAAATGAATTATTTACCTTGTTGGTAGAGATAGTAACGGTTAAATAGCGGTTTAACGTGACCACTCAGTAAAAACGGATCATCTTCCAGTGATTGTAAAGCCTTGAGAGACTCCTTCGTGTCTCTCCCTAACGTATTGATCAGTATGTCACCGAAGCTCAAATCTAGCCAAAACGTCTGGTTATTTTGCCATTCTTTAATGCGTACAGGTCTGGAAGTGAAGCCGAACCTTTACCATACTGTAATGTTCCACAAAAAGGCAGAGGCAGGACTAACGTGATCGGTTAATTTATTTACTTAGTTATTAGTAGAACTTTGCACGTAGGTTTCAGAACACAGGTTTTTTATATGTATTCAGCGACTACAAAATAGCGTTAGACAGTCGAGCACGCCGTGCTTTCCATGTAAAATATACCAATAACAAGGACATTTTTCCAACCGTAAAACTGCGCATGCATGGAAATGACGTAATTTCTGGTAAACAAGAAACATCGCTATATGCGTGGCGTACTACGGTACAATACAGTAACGGAAGACACTTAAAGCCATAAAGCCAAATCCGTTTCTGACCACTTTACAATATCACACATGGTTACGTGGGGTATTTGTCTTTCACACATGAGGGCACTGCCACACACAACTGAAGACCACTGGCAACCATAAAGTTAATGTCTGAAAAGTGAAATATCTATTTGATTTTATTAAAATGTTAGGCTTTCATTGTACCCTTTTAAAACATTTAGTGTACACATAATCCGTTATACCGATTCAGGAACAAATTTCGGCCACTTGGGGGGGTGCAATTTCCCCCCTGCCCCCCCCCCAAACTCCGCCTATGCTCTAGCTAGCTGCCACTGCAATAGATGCAGGCATCACGGTTGATTAAAACATTAGGTGAGATTAATAGTTCACGAGGTGCCTGTTAATTACAAACTAATTGTAATCTGATGTGAATTATAGAACAGTTCAGATTCAGATTACTTTATTTATCCTGAGGGAAATTAAGGTGAAACAGGGGGAATAAATGCACACAAAATATACTAATATCTAAAAACTAAACTAGTATAAACAAAATATAACTAAATGTATTGACAGATGAATTGCACAATTGACAGTATTATTACAGTAATACATAGGTATATACAATATACAACAATATGTACAGTGCAAATTGGCAGTAATGAAATACTAATAAATAACTGAAGGGATTTACAGTGCGTTGACCAAAAAATGAATTAGTTAGATGCATTCTGCCTTGTGATTGGTCAAGTGCCTTACGTATCTTGCTAAGCTATGTTA
>CM051021.1:11361656-11376656 GCA_027704905.1 Muraenolepis orangiensis | reverse complement strand
CTGGGCGGGCATTTGATTTACCAGGGCGGGCCCACCCCCCGACCCCCAGGCCCCACCCCATTGTAACGTAACATATGTGCATATAGTTGCCGAAAGATTTAGGCGTTATTTTTGTGCAGCAAAAAACAGAATACTGCCAGAAAATATACAAATACAATATGCAAATGTGTTTTAAGCATGAGCATCAGTAGGAAATGACATGTTAAGCATCAGTTTGCACGTGCTACTTTAAAGCAGAGGTGTGTCTCTTGACACAATCCTTGTGTGAGCTCTTAGGCCGTGTTCCATTTCAGAGTCTGCAGCCTAAAAGGCTGCATTTGAAGGCTGCATACGTCACAGCCGCCGCGACAAGGCTGTCCCATTCCGTAGGCTCCTTCAAATGCAGCCTTCAAATGCAGCCTTAATTTCCCGAATTTGAAGTGTGCATCGATGCACACTTCTGCAGCCTTCGGTGCCAGAATATCCCAGAATGCATTTCGCACCAACCGAACAGAATTGTGGGCCGTGTTCAATTTCAGGACAGAATTTGAGCCCGGCTAAAAGCAGTTTTAGATCTCGCTGTAGCAGTGTAATTCAGTCACTTTATTAAGTTGTATTATTTTATTACGCGACAATATACATATGTAGATTATACATATTTGTTCAGTTTATCCAAATAAAGCCTGTTTAGAAATATGCTACGGCGATTTCGGAGATGTCGGGAGCCGCATATGGGAAGCGCTGGCGCGGGCCAGCTGATCTCCCAGGCCGCCAGTGTGTGTGTATATATATGTGTGTATATATATGTGTGTATATGTATATATATATGTATATATATGTATATATATAACAATAAAGATTGGTTAATATTGGTGAAGTTATAATTCCTATTTATATATATGTATATGTATATGTATATATATATATATGTATATATATATCTATATATCTATATAGATATATATTAATAGGAATTATAACTTCACCAATATTAACCAATCTTTATTTACCCATGGTTCTGTCTTAGCCGAAATAACATCAAACGTCGACGCCGGCGGTGAAACTCCAGCTCCTTAAGTTCATTAGTTAAAAAGAATACTGAATACAAATCATCCATTTTTAACACGCAATTGATTTTCCTCGTATTATTAAACTCTCAAAAAGACGCTTCTAGTTGGACTATCTCCGCGGCTCTGGTCAGCGCGCGACGACGGTGGGCGTGGCGCTTCGTGACGCAGCTGGTGACGCATTCAGGAAGTACTCCGTAGGCTAGACCGTCCCATTTAACAAGTTTTTGAAGCAGCCTTCGAAGCAGCCTTAAGACTGCAGCCTTCGGATGCAGCCGAAGGATGCAGCCTTAAGGCTGCAGACCCTGAAATGGAACACGGCCATAAACTGACAGGTTGCTGTGACGCGTCTCACTTAAAAAAAAACACACGACTCAACCCCGCGAAAAACCAGTATCGCGAGATTCATTCAGAATTTCATAGCAAAATAAAAAAAATTATATTATACTAATGTTAACATAGTTTAGTACAAAAATGAATGGTATGATAAAGCCCTACAAATAAAAACAATAAACATAATAATAAAAAAATAAAAAATATATTTTTATATAATAATTTTTTTTAATCCCTGATTTCTCATGGGCGGGCCCAAATCCTGGATGGGCGGGCCTGGCCCCATGGGGCCCGCCCATGACGCCGGGCCTGAGGGAAGCACTGGCGTCCAAGAAAATGAGTCCTGTGTTGCATGACGTTTTGAACGACAGTGTAAAAGTAATCAACTTTATTAAGTCAAGGCCACTTAATGCGCGACTGTTTCGCCGCCTGTGTGAAAACATGGGAGCGGAACACACACAACTGCTATTACACACAGAAGTGCGCTGGAGAATACTCAACAGGCTGTTGGAATTACAATCTGAAGTGCGCACCTTTCTGTCAGAGCACGGATCTCCCCATGCCATCTTGTTTGAGGACACAGACTGGCTTGCAAAGCTTAGCTATCTGGCAGATATATTCAGCAAACTTAACAAACTGAATGCGTGTCTGCAGGGCAAGGACACCCACATTCTGAACCTGTATGACAAGGTGGGCGGTTTTCTGAAGAAAGTAGAGCTGTGGAAAAGGGCATGTGCAGAGGGGGATTTCACCTGCTTTCTTCAGGTGGATGCTTTCCTTTCCAGTGAGGATGTGGAGATAGCTCCAGTGAAGTTAATCATAGGACATTTGACAAACTTGATTGCTAGTTTTCATTCTTACTTCCCTGACATGGAGGAGAAATCCTCACAGTTGGATTGGGTGAGAAACCCATTTCTCTTGTCTGATGCAAATAGCAGAAAGCTTTCTGTCAGTGATCAGGAAAATCTCTTGGATGTGTCATCTGACCGTGGCCTACAGATGAAGTTTGACACATCTACTCTCACACAGTTTTGTGTGTGTGAAGAAGGAGCCCCCTGAGCTGGGAAAAAAAGCTTTGGAGCTGCTAGTGTTATTGCATGATGTCAACATTGGTTTGCCATGAATTTAAAACATTTGAAATGTAGCATTAAAGTGTTTCTCAGTTACAAGGTTGTCGTTTTAATAAATCAGACACTGATGGTGCCTACCAAATTGTTTTTGCGCTGATCAGGGGGTACTTGGCTGGCATTTTTTTTCAAAGGGGGTACATTATTGAAAAAGGTTTGAGAACCACTGCCCTAGGTAGTACAGACAGAGTCAGAGGCGAAAAGGGAGTTTAAACATAGGGGTCTTTATTGTCTCGGGTAGAAACAGTGTGTATGGTGCACCAGGGAATAATCTGATATGAGGTGTGATTTTTCAACGGTGTGTATGAAAATTAGACCATGTAAAGCCACTTACGCAGTGACGTGCGGTGAGGTTCGTGGCTGGGGAGGCACTGACTCTTTCTTAGTCAGATTTACAAATATATGAATTCAACTGGCTGCTTGCACATTGACTACTGGTTATGTTTCATATCCCATATCAGTATACCACACACACACACACACACACTATATATATATTTATAGCGGCTCAGAGAGAGCGCATTTGCTCTGCACCCTCCGTGTGTTCTTAATTTGCCATCACAATTCATACTCATTCAATACAAATTAAAGTATATACGGTCCGCAACAAAGACAAATGTAGTTTAAAAAAAATGTAATAACTTTTATTTGTTTTCTTATCTTATTTTAGATATGTGACCTGCCCCACCCGGAAAGGGGGGGGGCTTCGATAATAAAGGAGGTTAGGATACTTCACGCTAACCTGGTTCCCCCAAGACGAGCCCTTAGGACAAGTCATGCAGATAAGAATAAAAGGATGGACAGGGACGCGGCCTCAAGTTCAAATGTGTACAAAGGTTTATTATATAAATAATCAGGTAAAGTTCAGTATGACAAAATGTAGATTAAAACTGATTCAGCTTCCCCAGTCGACACCCAAGTAGAGCAAAAACACACAGGGTGTGTTTTGGCACAGAGGGAGAAGCCTTTCACAGGAGGTTAGATGATATAAATACTGCCATAAGTTGATATAAATACTGCAATAAGCTGGAGGCAAAAAGCCCAAATTAAACAAATAAAAGAAAAGAGTAAAGAAAAATAGAAAAGAAAATAAACAAACCACACAAAAAAAAACTAGTAAAGAAAAAACTGAATATCAAACCACACATTAATAAACAAAGACAATGGACGTAAACATCAACCAACACAGAGATCAAAAGATCAAACCAATACAACAAACTAGACTATAATCTAAACATAGAAGGCAGGCAAATCAATCTTTAGGCAACAAATAGCCTTTAGGCATGGTAAAATACAGCTAAAACCTAAGGTAAAGAAAAGGAAAGGCAAAACGGTAGCAAATTAATCCTAAAATAAATGGAGAAAGGCTATTAGAAATTGTATAAAGAGTTATATGAATGTCCTTCAATGTACATACAATTAATCTCCTACCTCTGGTGCAAACGCATCCACTAGGAATCACCTCACTGGACACCTCCGCAGCGGTGATTCGTTACCGTCTCTGCTGGGGCTGTCAAGAAGCCTGCCGTTTACCAGCCACATATTAACACTTTAGTGGTACACAGAATGTTACAAGTCCTAACAGCAGCTTCACATACCTCGTATAGGGGAAATTCGCGCCTATCAGCCAGACAACGATGACCGGAACAACACTCGTAATAGTCACAGCTGATTTGGTGAGGTGTCAGTGAGCATTTAAAGTGTAGCGGGAGATGCTAAACTACGTACAGCTGCGGCGTTTTCCTTCTATGGAAAGGCCAGCTGACTAAAGAAAGGGGGGTGTGTCATAAAGGGGCAGTGGTGGCTCAGCCACTTGAATCAAATGATCTGACAGCTAACCCTCTAACAGTAGCACTGGCTACATATACAAGATATAAAAATAATGGACAAGAGTTTTGATTGAAAGTCAAGTTTTGAGAAATGTTTTAGCTTATATATATAATCTTCCAAAATCGAAAAATCCAACGAAAGTAACAAACAAGAAAAATAGGGCGAAGCGTGTCTATCACAACTGGACCTTCTGTAGACCAGGGGTTCCCCA
This sequence comes from Muraenolepis orangiensis, assembly GCA_027704905.1. Lineage (NCBI taxonomy): Eukaryota > Metazoa > Chordata > Actinopteri > Gadiformes > Muraenolepididae > Muraenolepis > Muraenolepis orangiensis. The sequence goes on along the minus strand of CM051021.1, from coordinate 11,372,109 downwards.
ACATAACAGACCCCCCCCCCCCCCACACACACACTATCACCGGAGGGACTGGAACATTAAAAACAACGTGTGCACAGATCTTCACCATCGAGAACATCGTGAAGTCCAAGGGGGGGAGGTCCAACGAGAAGTCCAAGGGGGGGGGGGGGGGTAATCGTGATCGCGAAAATTGTGTGTGCCTTTTTTTTCCAGCTGCAAATGATAGTCGTGAATCTGTCGGAATCAGAATTCCTTTATTCGTCACCCTTACATATTAAACGGACTTACATAATACCCCCACTTTGGGAACCCCTGCTATAGACCACCCCCCCATTCGAAAATTCAGTTGTAGTCAGACGGACGTCACGGAGGAGTCACTTTATGCCTTATCTCATTTAGGAAGATCAGATTGTCGCAGCCAATTTCCAAGTGGACCATAGTTGTAAAGCAGAGTCCATGTAGTGAAGTAACAGACCACCACAGACCACCACACACAGGCTATCGGTTAAAGGGCCGGTCTAACACGCTTCACGTGAAAAAGGCTTAACGTAACTTAAAGTTCCAAAATAGCGATCAATAATCACCAAATGTCTCTGGCATATGTCTTGTCATTAGCACTTTCACCTGTCAAAATGAAAGTGAAAAGGTGAAAGTGCTAACGACAAGACATATGCAAATGAGGTGATTATTGATCGCGGGTTTGTAACTCTTAGTTACGTTAAGTCTTTTCACGTTAAGCGATGCAAAGAAAGATCAAGTCAAAACTCTCAATTCAAATGCACAACAATACTTAACCAACTCAAGACAGCCCTTAACTAATCAGTGTGTGGAAACAAAATGCAACAACCAGCTCAACGAGACGCAACACTGAGACAAAACCAGCAAATACAAATGAGTCTCACTCACCAATGATGTTCACTTGAAGACCAAATCCATTCTCCTGTCCTTCTGGATGAATGGTCCGACCACCATCAGGTCATAAAGATGATCGCTTTTCAGATCCAAAATAAGTTGCCTTTCTAATTCCCTGCCTTCTGGTCGGTCCCAAACAGCAACACTCCCAGCAGTAGAGCCTCTCGTGGCTAGTAGAGCCCGTTAGCCACGGGTATCTTTCCCAGTTGCTAGCCTGGAAATGGCGAACATAGCCTGCTTTAACAACTTGATTCAGCTCAAGATTGTCAGGCGTTGGACGGTACTTTAATAATGTCCATCTTTACATTGAATGGTCGTCTTGAAAATGGTTCCGACAATAAATCCGCAACGACATCATCTTCGCCTGTTGCCATTTTGACGTAAAATCCTACGTAGAAACAACGTAGCACTACGCTAGATCCCCTCTCTCTCCAGCCAGTATACCTTCTAGCTCCCTATTGAGCTGTGGGGAAATCTGAAAGAATACGCCCATTGGCTACAAATCACTATATGATTGGTTGATCAAATTGTCAATCCAAACGTACGCTCTCATTCAGTCTGAGGGCCAAAGTCATCGGGAATACTTTGGTTGAAGGATATTCTTCCCAGCAACCAAGAAAAATATCTGATTGGTTGAATTGTTTTTCCAACACAAAACCACTCAAATGCGTCGTGCATGGACCGAGAAAGACAAACAAATCAACGTAACTGTAATATAACAGATAACAACACAGATACCATTCTCATTTTGTCATTTTATTAAATTGTATTACATTTTATTAAATTGTATTACTTTATTAATACAATTAATTCGATTGTTTTGGTTTCATCTGAGAGTTCCAGGGTCTTCTCTGAATACCTTGAAGGCCCTGACGCTTCACCACTAATTCACAAGTATAAAGCAGTGATGTGAAAATCTTATGTGCAATACCCGACGACAGACAGCAGTTATAAAAATAAGATAAAAAAAGAATAAAAATAGAATAAAGTTAAAAAAAATAAAATTATTCGGCACAAAGGGTATTCACGGAGGAATCGGCTAGAGAGTCTCGGGTTGTAGAAACGGGAAAGCTGTGGGAACGAGTGAACAGGAGAGTGGAGTATATATAGGGCGCTTATTATGATCGGGAGCAGGTGGGCTGGAACGTAGTCACGGTCTTCTGACGCAGTGTTCTCCTGGGTGTAGTTACTCCAGGTGGCCGCCAGGTAGAAGCAGAGAAGCGTGGCTGGAGAGGTTTGTATATCTATATTACAACAAGGTTTTAAAGTTATAATTTGCATGTATTTGTCTCCTGACCTCTTTTCTTTTCCTGTTTGGAGGCAGCTTCTTCACTTCCTGAAAGAATAGTGTGACTGTAAATCTCTTTTCAGCGTATTTTTACCGTGATTTGGGCCTACTACTACTAATAATAATAATAATAATAATAATAATTGTATTCTGTGTGAATCCAGTCCTAGGTCTTTACGGTATATAGTCAGACAGAACCACCCGTTTTATCATAATAATGCATAACGATCCTTCTAGAACACGATGATTTGATTTATGTTCTTAAAGACACCGAAGTAACACAGACATACACCGATCCTGGTCTTTATTTGTCCCGCAACTCCTGTTTGAACGATCTTCTAATGGTGTCAAACCATAACAAATACAGACCCGCAAGGATCTTTGGGTATTCTAGTGCATTCTGGTTATTCTAGTCACCGGCCACGGATTGGTGGACTTCCCCCCCCGCTGCCGCCAGGCCACACAACTCGGTGAAGCAGCTTTTAGTCATTCTGCCTGGTGCATCTGGAATAAACTCCCTGAAGGGTCCAAACTCTAAATATATTTAAATCTTAAAACCTTCATGTTAAGCAATTACTTTATCGACGACTAAACATTAGCACTTGTATGTGCGGTTATTGTTTAATTAGATACATTAAAATCAATTAAATTATGTATTTTAAAATGTTTTATACTTATTTTAATTGTCCTACCTTTTATCCTTCTGCTATATATTTTCCCCCTGTTTAAAGCACTTTGAATAGCACAACTTAGTCAAGTAGCCCATTATTGCTGGAGACATGAGATCAGCTCAATGATGTCAGAGTAAATTAGGGAATGTGTTTTAGTTATTTGATGTAATGTATTCTGTACCAGGTGAGGTGACTATATAACTATAGAGAGACGGTTGAAAAATAACAGTTCTGCTTTTTTTCTTTTTTTTCTTTTCTTGCAGACGCCAGGTGTGTGTGTGCGTGTGTGTGGACTCCTTTGTTTGGAAATCCCCACCACGCCGCGGCCACCATATTGAAACTGAAGCTCCAAAGTTCATCAAAGGTAACTCCAGTGCTTTTCTCCTGTCGGACGTGTCGAGACTAGATGTAGCCCTGAACAATGCATAGTGACTATCTGTACACTGACAATACATTTGAATCTAATCTAACTTGGCGTATACTTGAAACATCGTTCAATCGTTCATAATAACACAATATAAATGGGTGGCAACCAATTAACGAAGTAGTAGCGAATTAAGTTGTTACTTAAGCATGTAAATATACGTTCATGACAATGAACGTGGCATACATTCATTATAAAAACATTTTTGTCCGTAGAGGAAATAGTTTATTTCCTCCTCAACCCCTGAGCGTACCCATTTACAGCTGCCATCTATGCATAGATACGTCCAATGGATCAGATGTCATGTTACTTTATTGATAAGTCCAATAGATATATTAAACATAATTATATTCAATGTACTGTACTTGTGCTGTGCACTGAAAATACATTTGAATCTAATAATTAAAAATATGTAATACATAAAATGTATTGTTTGTTTTAGTACAAACAATTTTAGTATTACTTGTTATTATAGTTGAATATAGTATATTTAAGCGTTACACAAAGTAAAGTATATTGAACAGATAGTTTAGTATAGTTATGTGTGTATATATATCTTTTTTTAATAAGAAAGAAAGAAACTTATAATATAATTATATGATTATTTATATTGCATACAATTGAGTCATGTTGTATGTAAAACCATTAACCCTCCTGCTTACCGCAATATCTTATTGATATGGCCGTAACTGACTAGTGGTCGAAGGCTCAGCCCTAGTTCTATGTTTCCATTTACTGTATTTATATATTTTACAGAGTCTGGAGAAAGAGCCCATCTTTGGAGTTTTGGAGAAAAATAATAATAGGTATCTGATTAATACTTAGTATCGGCCCATTGGAATGTGTTGTATGTGTCTGTAATATACAAAGTGGTAAAAAGTGGTGGATTTCAGGTAAAGGCAGATGTCTTGGCCCTCCTTGCTCCAATCAGCTGCACCTCTTCAGGGCTTCTCATGGAAGTCCTAATTTTCCTGTTGATCCACTTCTTTACAGGTAACATATCCCATAATTACCAATACTTTTTGTTGTGATACTTTTGCCACATGTTACTACTAGACTGAGGAGAGTGTCCAGTAGCAGAGGGTTGGCTTTGCTTCTGCTTATAGATTGGGTTGTTAAACAGAATGTCCAGTGTTGATCTGGGCGAATCGCAACCTTCAGACTGACTTTAAGGCCATATGTCTAATGACTAAAAGACACCCAAAGCCATTCCTGTAAAGGATACTCGTATGTATCCTTGGCCTGGAGTTGCTTAGGCTTCTTCTCTTATATACTACTTATTGGGACTGTGGGTACAATGGGGATAGAGGAGATAAACATCTGGACGCTGTCTTGAGGGAACTTCAACATTAATTACAAGGATGAATCGATTCTGCTACCAAAGTGTGCCTTTTTTTGTTTCCTTTGTAACAATGTATTGTCATGAGTGAGGTCACCAGGTCATTTTTCCGTCTAGGGGAAGCTCATTCTGTGATGGCACTGGTCGGTGATGACGTCACACTGTCGTACGACACAAAGCAGTTGAAAGACATCAGCGAGGAGACAGTTGAGTGGTCCAGGACGGACCTGAAGCCTGATCTTGTCCATCTGCATGAAGACCATCGAACCTTTTATAAACAGCAGAACCCAGCATACAGAGGGAGAACGGTGCTGTCAGAAGAAGACCTGGAGAGAGGAATTATCTCCCTCAGACTGTCCCGCGTCCGACTGGCCGATGAAGGCAACTACACCTGCCTGTTCTCCTCCGTCCACAACCAGTACACTGTCCAACTACTTGTAGGTAAGACTGCTACCAGTAGGTTGGGGTTCAATAGTTTTGAGTGGGTGAGACATGTTGTAAATGGTAAGACAGATTCTCAGGGTTGAGATAGATTCAGATTTAGAAGTTAATACATTCTAGTGGGAAAGTGTGTTTCTTCTTCTGCTTCTTTGTTTCTTGTTTTTCTGACATTTTTATGAACACGTGCAGAGCGAAATCAGGAAATACTTGTGTTATTTATTTTCTGTACTTCTTTTATTTTGGGGTTTAATAATTTCACACTAAAATCAAACCATCCTAACTCCTTCTAATAGATGATAATGTGATTGCCTCACCAAGTCCACGTGGGCGGGCTTTACATTTCAACCAATGAAATACAGTTTTAACTTTTAATGAGCAGGTATTCCCACAACCGCCAATCAACTGGTTCATAATATTTATCTTCTGCGTTGCGGCCACAGTATGCCAGATGGCCAGTACAGCCCTGGCGGAAAATGTCCCTGCATTCTCGATTCGGACATTATCTCAGACATACTCATTCAATACAAATTAAAGTATATACAGTCCGCAACAAAAAGACAAATTACAACAAAAAAAAATGTAATAACTTTTATTTGTTTTCTTATCTTATTTTATATACAAGATATAAAAATAATGGACAAGAGTTTTGATTTAAAGTCAAGTTTTGAGAAATGTTTTAGCTTATATATATAATCTTCCATTATTCCAGTCAGATATAAACGGACTGATGCGGCGCACTTGACTTTCTCTACTTGACTTTCTTAGCTAGCATATTACCCACAATGCCCTCTGTCTGTAACACGCCCCCTTCAGGGAGGCAGAGGTACTGGCTGCCTCCCTTCCTGCTTTTTCACTGCGGCGTTATGTCAGATCAGCTAAACTAATATGTTATACACATAGGTGAAATACATGACCTAGACTATGGAATTTGAGGAAATATAATAAAAGTGTGTACAGCCATTCCATTGGTGACATACAGAGAGATCGATGCGCTCAGCCCAGTTTGGGAGGGATTGAACGATCCGAGAGGAGGCTCAGCTCGTCGCTGCCTCCCTTCAGGTCTTCCCCCCCGGATTTGATCAGGAAAATACACAATTTCAGCGATGTTGACTACTAAAATGATTGGAATGATTGGAATCATACAAAAATTACATTTCTATCACAGATCAGTGGACAAATATGTATTTATTTGTTTTTATGATTGCCTCCCCTGACCGCAGTCACTGTACTTACGTGTGTGCGAAATGCAAATCCAAAAAGGGGGTGTTGTATAATGTGCTGCGAGAAAGTTAAAAAAAAAACTGAACTCTGAAGCAGAGAAGCGTGGCTGGAGAGGCTGGATCTATATTACAACAAGGTTTTAAAGTTATACTTTGCATGTATTTGTCTCCTGACCTCTTTTCTTTTCCTGTTTTGGAGGCAGCTTCTTCACTCCCTGAAAGAATAGTGTGACTGTAAATCTCTTTTCAGCGTATTTTCACCGTGATTTGGGCCTACTACTAATAATAATAATAGTAATCATTGACTTTGGATTAGTCTTTACCAGAGTCAGGATAAAGGACACTACTGCTGGTCAGTACGCTGTTGAGTTGGACACTACTAACGTTAAGCGTTTACAGGAGTCACAGCTTTTCCCACTTCTCTCATCCATAACCAAATGTAACGTTAACTTAACCCCACAGAGCATATTCAGTTTGTCACTGGATTCAAATAATAATAATAATTGTATTCTGTGTGAATCCAGTCCTGGTCTTTACGGTATATAGTCAGACAGAACCACCCGTTGTATTATAATAATGCATCACGATCTTTCTAGAACACGTTGTTTGATTTATGTTCTTAAAGACAAAAAATAGAACGCTTCACGAATTTGCGTGTCATCCTTGCGCAGGGGCCATGCTAATCTTCTCTGTATCGTTCCAATTTTAGTATATGTGTTACCGAAGTAACACAAATGTTAACTGATCCTGGTCTTTATTCATACTGCTACTCCTACTTGAACGATCTTCTAATGGTGTCATCCCATTAGTGATGTGTCGGTCGCGAACAAGCTGGCTCGAACGAGGCTCTTTTTAGTGAACGACGGGAGCCGGCTCGCACCCGCGAACGAGCCGTTATTGATTTGTTACGGGTGCTCCGCGTACATGCAGTGACTGAATGTCACGCGCATGCTGTGCATCGCGTGAGGATAGACAAGGAGGAGGGGCGGCGCGTGCTCAGTGCTGGTTGCTAACAGAGCGAGAGGAGAACACACGGTGAAGTGTCAGTTTGCGTCGCGCTAATAAGATGAGTGAAAGTAGGAAAAGAAGCAGCATTTGGCTGCATTTTAACAATTGTGCAAACACAAAGGCAGAATGCAGAATTTGCAACATGAAGCTCTCGTATAGAGCAGGGTCCACAAACCACCTCCACAGGCACTTGAGAACTGTGCATCCAACAGTTCAGTTGGAAGAAAAAAGGCAGACTGCCTGCTTCTGCCAGTGGTCTACTCCACCTGTTGCTGCTGCAGCTACAGGATCTACCCCCCATGCGTCAGGTACCCAAACACCAACAGCTACACAGACCTCAATAAGACAATTTATATCAAAGGCAATGAATGACCCCAGCTAGACAGAACATAGTGGATGAAGAATTGGCCAAAATGATTGCAAGTGATTTCCAACCATTTTCCATTGTGGAGGACAAGGGATTCCGACGCTTCACACAGGCTCTCAATCCAATGTATGTTCTAAAACAGGGCAGATAATAACAGAGAGAAGAAACCGGATCAACCCTCTAAGCTGAGGCACTTCCTCTTCCTCAAGGCCAATCTGCCCTGAAAAGAAGAAGAAAAGGTTACAGTTTGATAGTTGACGGTGGTAAGTTCATTAGAGACTGTTTTATACTGCTGTTTTGCACATTACAATACATTTATTTTTATTATGTTTTTTTTATGATAGAGACTGTTATTTGCTGCTGTTTTTAGCATTGCAATATATTTATTTTCATTATGTTATTTATTTATGATTATTTATATTTTTTAAGATTTTATGTCAGCTGTTGCTGTCTTTTGTTCTATATTTTATACTGAAATAGAGCCCTGCTGTTTTGTTAGGGCTTTTTGTTTAAATAAAAATGTCAAATATACAAAAATACAGTAGCTGTCCTTATTTTAAATGTCTATGCTTAAGTTGTTATATAGGTGTTGCTATCTGCTTTGTGTAGCGTGGTTCTACAAGCAAGCCAGTGCATTCATTGGGTGGTATCAGAGTTACAAGGGTCTGTAAATGTAAAAAACAATTGGCCAAATAATTTATATTAAAATTAAAATTTTACTCTTGAATATATTTACTCTCTTCAGTACAAAGGATGTATTGAATAATTTAAGTGATATATGTGTACACATATAATATAAATAGGGTAATTGATGATAAAGTATATGTGGTAAAATAGAAGAGCCGTTTGGGAGCCGAAAGAGCCGGCTCTTCTTGGTGAGCCGGAATTCCCATCACTACATCCCATAACAAATACAGACCCGCAAGGATCTTTGTGTATTCTAGTCACCGGCCACGGATTGGTGGAGCCAGACAACAGACCCGTCCCCAATTCTGTTCAAACGGTCACGTGACTCTCGTCCTTCCCGCTGCCCGGCCACACAACTCGCGCCTCACTCTGCCTGGTGCATCTGGAATAAACTCCCTGAAGGACTCATACAGGTCCAAACTCTAAATATATTTAAATCACTTTGAATAGCACAACTTAGTTCAAGTAGCCCATTATTGCTGGAGACATGAGATGAGCACAATGATGTCAGAGTAAATTAGTGAATGTGTTTTAGTTATTTGATGTAATGTATTCTGTACCAGGTGAGGTGACTATATAACTATAGAGAGACGGTTGAAAAATAACTGTTGTTCTGCTTTCTGCTTGCATGCGCCAGGTGAGGGCGTGCGTGTGTGTGTGGACTCCTTTGTGTGGAGATCCCCACCACGCCGCGTCAACAATCTTAAAACTGAAGCTCCAAAGAATTGTCAAAGGTAACTCCAGTGCTTTTCTCCTGTCGGACGTGTCGAGACTATCTAGCCCTGAACACTGCGTAGTGACCATCTGTACACTGACAATACATTTGAATCTAATCTAACTTGGCGTATAGTTAAACATCGTTCAGTCCATATATACCATTATCAAGTCCAATAGATAATGTTGAACTTTCCTGACTAGCTTCCAGACCGTAGTCGAGGAATACAGGGGCTATTGATCCAGGGCCGAAGCACAGGCTTCAATAACCCACTTAATGAACATACAGGCAGGGTTTACTTCCGAGAGGGTTGATTTATTGACCACTATACTAAACAGATGTCCATTGCTACTACTCCCGTTCACTTCCCTCGGGATAAATAAAGTTTCTTGAATCTTGAACCACACACACACCGACGCTCGCTCTTTCAACCTCGCGCTCCCACACACACACGCCACGCCCCCCTCTCTCTTAAAGGGGTGGGCAGCCTTTCCCTACATGAACCTACTGGTATAACACTACCCCCACTCTGGATGGCAATTTCACACAATTCCAATCCTGCACAGTAAAATACATGGCTTTTTCCTTGAAATGCATAGAGACAAAATCTACATTTGCATTCGGTCAATTTAAATGGGCAATAGAAAAGGTTAAAACATATATGCAATTATATAGCTGTTTTATGTGTGCACATATGCACATAAGTGTGCACATATCACTGTGAAGCATAAATAAACCCTGAAGGCCTTAATAGCTGAGCTCTAAAACAGCAGTCAGTATTATTCAAAACAATATTCTCACAATGACACCTTTTAACCGGAAATATCAGACATAAATATAACTTTGGTCCCAGCATATGGTCATCAACCTGCTCTCTTCAAATATATTTATCTTTTATGAACATATACAACAATAACAATCAGCTTGAACATTAGCGTCACAACATAACGGTGTCCATGAACAGTCCTTTAACTGTGGGCCTTAAGGCCTCACCCATTCACCATACCAGACCGGTGGTCTTAGGTTGCGGCCCGTCCGCGGCCCTGGAGCATGATGTCCCTTCGTGGTCGCCAATGTTGAACTTTCCTGACTAGCTCCCAGACCGTAGTCGAGGAATACAGGGGATATTCATCCAGGGATATTCATCCAGGGATATTCATCCAGGGCCGAAGCACAGGCTTTAATAACCCACTTAATGAACAGACAGGCAGGGTTTACTTCCGAGAGGGTTGATTTATTGACCACTATACTAAACAGATGTCCATTGATACTACTCCCGTTCACTTCAACACACACACCGACACTCGCTCCTTCACCTCGCGCTCCCACACACACACGCCACGCCCCCCTCTCTCTTAAAGGGGTAGGCAGCCTTGCCCTACATGACCCTAATGGTATAACA
>CM051021.1:11310394-11357894 GCA_027704905.1 Muraenolepis orangiensis | reverse complement strand
TTAAAGAACAGCAATATTAAGTCAGACATTCGCGTACGGTACTGGAACTGTAATGGCTCACTTATTTACGTTTTTGAATGCACATGACACACAATAGATGGCCAGATAAAATTAAAAAAATTATACAAGAAATATTCAAACTGAACTATATGCTGTGAATATAGGCAATAGTAGACAGCTGAAGGATAGAACAATACTAGCAGTAGTACTACTAAAGATGTTGTGCCACGCACGGATCAAAGCTGGTGGAACCCCTAGGTCAGGGGTGCCCAACCTTTTTTGAACCAAGAGCTACTTTTAAAGTTGCCAGTCTGCCGAGATCTACCAGTCCAAATAGAGAGGCGTAGCCATTACTGACAGCCTACCTGCGTGTTTTACAGTGAGGGGAGGGTGGAAAATACATACCAGAAGTAATCAAAGACGTGCAACGGGAAAGTGTTCCCACGGAAAACAAAACTTAAAATATTAAATGAAACAATCTCATCTCTTAAAATTCAGAACTTTATTATGAATTAAACATTCACAAACGTATAATTATGTATTCACATGTTTAACTCTGTTACATATGCACGCAACGAACAGAAGAGCATACCAGATGCAATTTCTACCTTAGTGGGACCTCTGGCACTGGGAGGAGGCCACTAGCTTCTCGTAGTCAGGGCAGTAGGAGCTGGTTACAAGCCGTATGCAGGCCACAAGGTGGTCATCAGTCATCGTAGATCTGTACTTGGATTTGATGATCTTCACGTGAGAGAATGCAGACTCACACAAATAGGTGGACCCAAAAAGTGCTGTCAAGTTCAAGGCACATCTTCTGAGGTTGGGATACTTTTGTTCCAAGAGCAGGTTCCAGAACTGTCCACTGGTGCCAGGTGTTTGATGGATTTGATGTCAATATCATTTGAGAGTGTGAGAATCTCATTCTCAACAGCAGAGCTATCCAGGTCGAACAGTGAATTTACTTTGGAGACGATCTCATCCACATCAATACTTCCACCAAATGGAAAACACAGATAGCTGGCAATGGGTTAAATGCAGTGGCGTTTTCTCCCGGAGGCCAAGGGAAGCCAGGCTTCCCCTGTTTTTTCGGATTGTAGTTATAATTTAAATTTTTTACCGTCTCTCCTACATTTTTTAAATTAAAATTAAAAAAAATCGGTAATTCTCCTTTGCTGTGTCACACAGCAAAGGAGAATTACCGAATTTTTTTTATTTTAATTAAAAAAATGTAGGAGAGACGGTCCGGCAGCAACACACCTGTGTGTTGCTGCCGGACCGTCTCTCCCCCATTCTCATTGAGTATTTTACAAAGAGTGAAACAACAGCGCCCCCTAGATATTATGGTGAAATTGAGGAGGCCAGCCGAATGAGCTTCCCTTGGTGAAAAAAAAAATGGAGGGATTGTCCCGGATTGACCAATCAGATGAGGCCCACGTCATGTCCCCCTGCCAACCTGTGATTGGTCAGGGCCATGCCAAGGGAGGCCAGAGACGGCTGGCATCCCCCCTCAAGGGAATGGGATCCCTTGATCACATTGGATCGATTTGAAGGGAATCCCTTGACTCACAAATCCAATCAAATCACATCAACATCAGTACGTAGTACTGTAACTGTCATCCTCGCCGTTTGATAGTATTAAGCATTATGGAGGGTGGAGATTTGGCGTACTTAATAAAAAACAACTTTACTAAACTTCCGCTACAGCAGCAACTAAAAATTCAATCAGATGACAGGCCCATGCCCACACTCGAGCTGTGTGCACAGAGGAAAAAGGGAGCGAATCGGACGTTCAATGAGGACAATTATGTCCGCACGGAGTGGCTAACTGGAAGCGCTGAACTTCAGCGTCTATTTTGCTGGCCATGTCTTCTTTTTGACAAGGATTCGTGCTCCCTGAACAATCCTTGGGCAACTTCAGGATTCATCGACCTTGCCAACCTGTCACGGGCAATTGAGAGGCACGGTAAATCAAAAAATCAAAATGTGCTGTGAAATTTAAGCTTTTTTATTCATTACCGAATCTGCACTGCGCATTGAGCGGCTGGTTATGCATTTGGGGGGGGGGGGGGGGAATGCTTAAATTAATAAGACGAGAGAGTTTTGGCTGGAGAGTGCGTGCGGACCTGTCGGTTAGATAACAGGCGTGTGCAAGTCCTGCATCTGTATGATACAACTGTGTAAAATGATACCGGGCGCTGTAATCACTCATCTGGTTACGTTATTGACCCAAAAAAACTGGCTTCCAGTAGCGTGGCGTGGGGAAAATTTTAGGGGAAGCCAGTTTTTGTTGGGTCAATAACGTAACCAGATGAGTGATTACAGCGCCCGGTATCATTTTACACAGTTGTATCATACAGATGCAGGACTTGCATCCACCTCTGTTATAGGACATTAACGATAAAACAGAATATTGTTGTTGTATTTTTAGACATCTCGCGATCGACTGGGAATCTCCCCGATCGCGATCGACTGGTCGGGCACCCCTGCCCTAAGTAGTACAGACAGAGTCGGAGGCGAAAAAGGAGTTTAAACCCGTAGGCGTCTTAATTGTCTCAGGTACAAACAGTGTGGATGGTGCATCAGGGAATACTCTGAAATGAAATGTGATTTACGTAATAATACCATGTGTAAAGCAATTTGTGTGTGCAAAATGGAAATCCAAAAAGGGGGTGTTGTATAATGTGCTACGGGAAAATGGCTGAAGTCCAAAAAAACCACAAAACATCCAGAGCAAAAACAAAATTGAAAAAGTAACAAACAAGAAAAATAGTCCAACGGAGAAAAACAAGGAGTTTGTGAGATTGCCAAAGGGATTGCCAAAGCCGATTCCTCACGGAGGAATCGGCTAAAACAGTGGTTCCCAACCTTTTTTGCACCACAGACTGGTTTCATGTAAGACAATATTTTCGGGGAACGGCTTTCAAGTTGTGGGGGCATAAATATGACGAAATAAAATAATACGATCTGTAATGGTTATTGTTTTAACTGCTTACGTTCTGTCTATGGTTGTAACGTTAGCTATTTTCCATTGGGTTCCATTCGGTTGTTGCAATCAAACACACCACAAAGGAATATAATTGCAACTAAAAATAATTGTCTACAGCACGCTGCACAGACGATTAGATAACATGCAAGTAAAGTAGCGTTTTTCAAAGCATGGGTTCAAACCTTAATTGCCTTGGCTATAGTTCATTCGATTTTATTTATTTATTGCAGGCTTCATTTATATGCTGCAGTTTACAGACATTGGCGACAGACAATCTACCCGTTCAAACACTGACTCAACACAGTTTGCTGTCTCAGATCTGCAAAACAAAAGTGGAGCATCACATTTGACTTTTAACTAGGCTTGACAAAGCTGCTGCCATGCACATCTGCAAAAGAAGGAGATAATCAAAGTCAATGCGTAAGCAGGTCTAACCAGTTAACACAAATATTGGATCCCCACCAATCGGGTTTTAAGGCAGGTCACTCAACAGAAACTGCCCTTCTGGCAGTAACTGAGTCACTCTATGTTGCTATAGCGAATTTGCTCTCCTCGGTCCTGATACTCCTGGATCTGTCTGCATCATTCGACACTGTGAACCACCAGATGCTCCTCTCCACCCTTGAGGGGATGGGTGTCTTGGGCTCTGCTCTCGCCTTGTTTTCATCCTACCTGACGGGTCGCTCCTACCAGTTGGCACTGGGAGGGTCTGTGTCGGAACCACGCCGACTGACTACTGGGGTTCCACAAGGATCGGTCCTGGGTCCTCTTCTCTTCTCCCTCTACACAACATCCCTTGGTGCTGTTATCCACTCCCATGACTTATCTTACCACTCCTATGCTGACGACACCCAACTGGTCTTGTCGTTTCCCCCCTCGGACACGCAAGTGGAAACACGCATTGCCGCGTGCTTAGCAGACATTTCAAAGTGAATGTCGATGCACCACCTAAAGCTCAACCTGGATAAGACTGAGCTAGCTTTCTTCCCGGCAAAGGACTGTCCGCACCGAGACCTGGCTGTCACCATTGATGATGTGGTGACACCTACTCGGACCGCAAGGAATCTGGGTGTGACCCTGGACGACCAACTGTCGTTCTCGGCAAACATTGCATCGGTGACACGCTCGGCCTTTTCTCACTGAAAAGGCTGCGCAGGTGCTCATCCAGGCTCTTGTCATCTCCCGGCTGGACTACAGCAACTCCCTCCTTGCTGGCCCCCTGGCATTTGCCATCAGGCCCCTGGAGCTCATTCAGAAAGCTGCAGCTCGCCAGTTATTCGAGACTTGTTAGAAATTATGCACTTTTGACTTCTGGTGACGAGCTGTTCTCTTACCTTCCTTTGTTGAAACACACTATTGTAAGTCGTTTTGGATAAAAGCGTCTGATAAATGACTGTAATGTAATGTAATGTAATGTAATGTAATGTAATGTAGGGCGCTTATTATGATAGGGAACAGGTGGGCTTCTGTGAAGGAGTCTCCTGGGTGTAGTTACCCCGTCAGTTGTGATCGACACAGTTCGCCACTGAGTAACACAAACATTGCCAGATCCTGGTTTGAATTGATACCTACGTGTACTCATATGAGACTGATCTTTTAATGGCGTCGTACCATAACAAATAAAGCCATGCAAGGATCTCTGGGTAGAAGGATCGTTGTGCATTATTATGATAAAACGGGTGGTTCTGTCTGACTATATACCGTATAGAACTAGTGAATCCAGTCCTAGTTCTATACGGTATATAGTCAGACAGAACAATCATTATATAATAATAATAATTATTATTATTATTATTATTATTATTATTATTATAATAATAATTATTAGTTGTAGTTACTCCTCTGAGTTCACCGTAGCTTCAGGTTAACTCTAAATTAAGTTTAACCGGTGTGATGGACATTATAGTACATACATTAGTCACATTATAGTTAAGGTATTCATGAGGTAGCATCAAAAACATCTTAATGTTCATTTTTTAACAGGTTATATTATAAACCAGTTTTTAACTAGTATTATTGTTATTTAACTGATTTAAATTTAAATATGATAAATTCGATTTATTATTATTTATTATTTATTAGATCGATTTATAACATACTACTCACAGAACATTAGGAACATTGGATCCGAATCTGAATCAACGACTGAACCTTAGACAGACTGATTATATTTAATTGACTCTACGTCATCACCTGTGGGCCCAAATCACGGTGAAAATACGCTGAAAAGAGATTTACAGTCACACTATTCTTTCAGGAAGTAAAGAAGCTGCCTCCAAACAGGAAAAGAAAAGAGGTCAGGAGACAAATACATGCAAAGTATAACTTTAAAACCTTGTTGTAATATAGATATACAAACCTCTCCAGCCACGCTTCTCTGCTTCTACCTGGCGGCCACCTGGGGTAACTACACCCAGGAGAACACTGCGTCACAGAAGACCGTGACTACGTTCCAGCCCACCTGCTCCCTATCATAATAAGCGCCCTACATATACTCCACTCTCCTGTTCACTCGTTCCCACAGCTTTCCCGTTTCTACAACCCGAGACTCTCTAGCCGATTCCTCCGTGAATACCCGTTGGCAATCCCCTCGAACTCTTTGTTTCTCTATTTTTCTTGTTTGTTACTTTCCTTGGATTTTTCGATTTTGTTTTTGCTCTGGATGTTTAGTGCTTTTTTTTGGACTTCAGCCTTTTTCAACACCCCCTTTTTGGATTTGCATTTCGCACACACAGAAGTGGCTTTACATGGTCTAATTGTCTTACACAGTTGGAAAATCACACCTCATATCAGATTATTCCCTGGTGCACCATACACACTGTTTCTACCCGAGACAATAAAGACGCCTATGTTTAAACTCCCTTTTCGCCTCTGACTCTGTCTGTACTACCTAGGGGTTCCACCAGCTTTGATCTTTAGTAGTACTACTGCTAATACTATTCTCTCCTTCAGCTGTCTACTATTGCCTATAGTCAAAGCATATTTAGTTTGAATATTTCTTGTATAATATTTTTTTCTTTTATCTGGCCATCTATTGTGTGTCATGTGCTTTGAAAAACATAAATAGTGAGCCATTACAGTTCCAGTACCGTACACGAATGTCTTACTTAGTATTGCTGTTTCATTAAAGTGACAGTTTCTTCTGTGCTTAAAGGATTCTGTGTTGGAATGGCTAAGAGGAAACTACCATTTAAACATCCAGTTTCACTTCAGTCCAAAACGACAAGGTTTGGGACGCCAACAGAGTTGACATGTTGGAAGTACGTGAGTCATTTCACCTGGAGCTCCACCAACAACGAAAATAAACAAATAACATTTGTTTAATTATCAACTATACGTTTATTTGAAGTGTTTGTATTGCCACATTGCAAGTTGCTTAATGTATTAACTGACATGACTTGGAAATGGAACGTAATGATGTGCATAGCTAGGCTAGTACATATGCATCACAGGATATGCATCACAGGTTAAACCAATTTAGTTGTGAGTTGTGATCTCAAGGTTGACAC
The DNA here is from genome assembly GCA_027704905.1 of Muraenolepis orangiensis. Classification (NCBI taxonomy): domain Eukaryota; kingdom Metazoa; phylum Chordata; class Actinopteri; order Gadiformes; family Muraenolepididae; genus Muraenolepis; species Muraenolepis orangiensis. The sequence goes on along the minus strand of CM051021.1, from coordinate 11,351,399 downwards.
AAGTAAAAGAGAAATAAAGAGCTACTACTGCTAGCATTAGGATATAGGTTTCAGGGTTTTTTCAGAGCTCTCCTTGAGTGGTGGACTTGACGCTGGGTGTTGAGGTCAGAGCTCTCCTCTAGCGGTGGACATGAAGCTGGGTGTTGAGGTCAGAGCTCTCCTCTAGCAGTAGACTTGAAGCTGGGTGTTGATGTTTTTGGCGGCCCTGGTGGCAGTCTTGATGGCTGTTTCTATCCAGGCATGAGGGAAGCCGGTGTGTTCCCCAGCTAAGTGCACCCTGCCCTGAGTCTTGAACAGCTCTGTGGCGAAATCGTTGTGCTGGTAGGGAGTAAAGATGGCAAATGCTCCCAGACTGTATGGGTCAGAGCTCCACTTCTTCACCACCACCCCTGTGCACAGGTCCTGGACCTGCTCCCCATGAATGAGCACCAGGTCCCTCAGGGCCACCTCCTTCAGCTCCTCATCCTCCAGGCCCAGGAAGAGCAGGGAGTCGTCGGACCAGGTGTAGGAGGCCAGCAGCACGCCGATGTCTGGGTTCTCGGGAAGCTGTGGCTGGGGTAGTAGATGAAGCGAGAGGGGCGGTCCGTGATGCTCTTCCCTCCCTTGATGTCGTCGTCCTCCCAGAACCTCCGGCTGAAGGTGAGGATGATCTTGGTGGAGCTGTCGTAGTGAACGCTGCTCAGTGCCAGGGGGTCAAAATCGATGAAGCGGGTCGCCTTGGCTGTGGCTGTGACCAGTACTGTGTCGACAGACAGCTTGGTCAAATCACATTCTTCACCCTCCTGGTAAAACACACTGACTCCGGCCTCTGACTGGTGATTTGTTTGACCTTGGAGTTCAGCTTTGCAGGGAAAACCAGGCGGCAATGCAGGGCTTTAGGGAGAAGATCGAGCCGCCAACTACGTCAAAATACCTGGAAGGCCAATATATAGGTCTTTACACACACACATATATATATATATTAGTGCTGTCAATAGATAAAAAATATTTAATCGGATTAATCACAATCAAATTCTGTGATTAATCAGATTAATTAATAATCCTTTTTCACATTCTTAGCTGTTAAATGACATTGAAACAGTGTAAACTTGGTGGACTTTCAGCTCCGCTGTGTTTGCAGGACTGTGTTTGAAATGTCCAACTCTTTTACGGCACTTTGCTGAAGCACCATCAAATCCACAGTCGCGGAGGGAGGCAGCAACGGCCTTCTGTATAATGTGCGCTATACAGGGCATATGCTCAAAAGGGAGTTGTTTTGCTGCCGCAATCATATCGCGAGCGTGATGTGTTAAAGTGAATGTTCCGCCCAGCGCTCCGCGGTGTGTCTCCTCAGTCATCCTGGTGGTGTAACGGGCCTTACAGCCGGCCTCTCAGTTCATTACCAGGTGCGTCTCCTCAGTCATCCTGGTGGTGTAACGGGCCTTACAGCCGGCCTCTCAGTTCATTACCAGGTGCGTCTCCTCAGTCATCCTGGTGGTGTAACGGGCCTTACAGCCGGCCTCTCAGTTCATTACCAGGTGCGTCTCCTCAGTCATCCTGGTGGTGTAACGGGCCTTACAGCCGGCCTCTCAGTTCAATACCAGGTGCGCATGCGCGCTGGAAACACTGAGGGAGGTGCCGTCTAAACCGGATACCATGATTAATATGAGTTTAAAAAAATAGTGCGCGTTAAAGTCTCGAGATTAGTCACATGCGTTAACGCGTTAACTTTGACATGTGTGTGTGAGACATGTGTGTGAATGCAAACTGTATTAAGTGGTGAATGAGAGAGACTGACTGAGTAGAGTCATTGATATCTGCTTGTTCATAGATCATCTCGGTCAGGGCGGTGTACATCAGACTGTTCTCATTCAGCAGGTCTCCTATCATCCTTAACTCCTCAGCTTTCAAATGGGCTACTTCCACCAAATACTCCTGAAGAACACACACACACACACACACACACACACACACACACACACACACACACACACACACACACACACACACACACACACACACACACACACACACACACACACACACACACACACACACACACACACACACACACACACACACACACACACAGTCACAATGGGCCCTGCCTGCCCTGGACCTGCCCGCCCTGTCTGGTTCCTGATCTACCGCCCGTCCCTGACTACGCTTCTGCCTGTCCCTGCCTGGTTCGTCTACCCAGCCCCGGTTCTGATCACCTGCCTGTCCCCGACTACGTCTCTGCCTGTCCCTGTCTGTCTGCTATTTATCGCAATAAATACCACTATCTGCCTTTGGTGTCTGTGTGCAGCATTTGGGTCCAAACCTAACCCGTGATACACACACTTTTATTTTCAATGATCCATAAATCGAAATATTTAATTTGTGACACAAATATTTGGTATTTACACTATAAATACGATACACTTCGGCCCCTCGCTTCTTCGGCCCCTGGTCAGATCATCGCTGGACCCTCTTCAGTTTGCCTACCAGCCGAAACTGGAAGTGGAGGACGCCATCATCTTCCTGCTTCATCGTGCCTACGCCCACTTGGACAGACCCGGGAGCACTGTGAGAATCATGTTTTTTGACTTCAACGCCATCCGGCCTGCCCTGCTGGGGAGTAAGCTGACGGCGATGAAGGTGGACTCTTCCCTGGTTTCCTGGATTATAGACTATTTGACGGGTCGTCCACAGTTTGTCAGACTGCAGGACTGTGTGTCTGACACTGTGGTCAGCAGCACTGGTGCTCCACAGGGAACGGTTCTTTCCCCATTCTTGTTCACCCTTTACACCTCAGACTTCCAGTTCAACTCTGAGTCCTGCCACCTGCAGACGTTCTCAGACGACTCTGCAGTTGTTGGTTGTGTCAGCGAGGGAAACGATGAGTACAGGGGCGTCGTAGACTCCTTCGTTGAGTGGTGTGAGCTGAACCACATGCAGCTCAACACTGACAAGACGAAGGAGATGGTGGTGGACTTCCGCAGGAGGAAATCCACACCCACACCCATTTCCATCAAGGGTGTGTCCGCTGAAGTTGTCCAGGAATATAAATACCTGGGAGTTCATCTGGACAATAAACTGGTCTGGGCCAAGAACTCTGAGGCTGTTTACAAGAAGGGCCAGAGCCGTCTCTACTCCCTGCGGAGGCTCCGGTCCTTCAACATTTGCAACAAGATGCTGAATGTGTTCTACCAGTCGGTGGTAGCCAGTGCCATCTTCTCCGGTGTCGTGTGCTGGGGAAGCAGGTTGAGATCAGCAGACGCCAACAAGATCAGCAGGATTGTCAGGAAGCCTGGCGCTGTCCTGGGGGTCCAGCTGGACTCCTTGTTGGTGGTGTCTGAGAGAAGGATGCTGCGCAAGCTGCGTAGTATCCTTGACAACAACTCTCACCCTCTCCATCAGGTGCTGACCTCATATAGAAGCACCTTTAGCAACAGACTCATTCCACCCAGGTGCACCACAGAACGCCATAGGAAGTCCTTTCTTCCTGTGGCCATTAGACTCTTTAACTCATCTACCTTGGGTCGTGAGAGGGACAGTGGAGACTCAGTGACCTGAGGCCAACGTACTTATTATTATTATTATTTTTTGGTCAACGCACTGAAAATCATCTCATTGTAACTTTGCACTGTAAATTCTACTTCAAATTATAATTCACTTTTCACTTTACACTTTTCACTTCACACATGTCACTTTTCAGTTGAGTTATTTATTAATATATTATTCTGCCAATTTGCACTATACGTATTGTTGTGTATTGTATATACCTACGTATTACTGTAATAATACTGTAAATTGATCTTCATTATCAATACATTTAGATTTCATTTAACTATATTTTTGTTTATACAATTTTTATTTAGTTAGTTGTTTTGTTTTTTAGCTTAGGTATTAGTATTTTTTGTGTGTGCATTTATTCCCCCTGTGTCAACTATTGCACCTTAATTTCCCTCGGGATTAATAAAGTAATCTGAATCTGAATCTGAATCTGAATGAAGGGGGAAAGAATGTGTTTGCAAATTTGAAGAGGTTGCTGCAGAAGAACACTCTGATCGGTGTGGGTTGCCCAGCACACATATTGAATAATTGTGTTCATCATGGGGCAGACACAATAGATATTGACCTTGAGAATATCATGTTCAAAATCGACCAGTACTTCCACATTTACACTGTGCGCACTGAGAGCCTGAAGGAGTACTGTGATTTTGTTGACATTGAATACAGAAGGATGCTTTCTCACAGCAAGACAAGGTGGCTGTCATTGTTCCCAGGCATTGAGAGGATGATACAGCTGTTTCCAGCCTTAAAGTATTCTTTCTGTCTCAGCAAAAACCACCAAGTGATCAAGAAGTTTTTTGAAAACGAATTCAGTGAGATCTACCTCTGGCACATGCACTCACTCATGTCTGCGTTCCACACCCACATTCAAGACATGGAAAAGGAGAATAACTCCATTATGGAGGTAAAGAAAATAATGAACAGCATCCACACCATTCTTCTTGAACGCAAGAGCAACAACTTCATGTCCCTTAAAGTTAAGGGACTACTGGCACAAAAGCGTAGTGATGGATTTGGTAAGGAATATGACCAGTTCTGTGCTGATGTGCAAGGCCTGTACAGTACATGTCTGGAGTATCTGGAGAAGTGGATGACTCCCATGGAAGAGTTCTCCACATTCACGTGGATGGATCTGAGTGAGCCACCAGAGTGGAATGATGTGGAGGCCTGCATCAAGTTCCTAGGAGAGAAGGGGGTGGTAATTGATGATGTCAAGTGTTTTGACCAGGTCACCAATCTGAAGAGATTCACAGAAAGGTGCAACCGTGATGAGGAGTTCAGTGGCCTGCAGGTGCACCAGAAGTGGACCAAATATTTTGAGAAGGCCAAAAGCATTGCATGTTACTCAGAACTACTGAAGATTGCACAGTTTGTCTTTGCACTTTCCTCTCACAATGCAAATGTTGAGAGGGTTTTCTCACTGATGCAGAGCCAGTGGACCAAGGAGAGGAACCAGCTGTCTGTTGAGTCACTGAAGGGGATTCTATTTGTGCAATACAATTTGAAAGACATGTCTTGCAAAGACTTTCATGCTTATTTGTTGAGCAACCGAAAACTGCTGGGAAAGATCAGCTCCACAGCTAAATATCGATGGGTAGACAAGGAGGATGAAGAAGAAAAGCAGGATGAAGAAGATTGAAGTATGCAGCTATGCAGAGAGAGAAAGCTATGTAGCAGTGGGAGAGAAACTTTCAACTTAAAAATAAAAATAAAAATTTAAATTGGGACCCTAGAAAACAGTTTGAAGCTAGAAATATGTGAAAAGTTGTCGTTTCACTGTGGTTGTTTACAATGACAGGGCCTGGAATTGTGTTTACAAACATTTAAAGTAGGCTTATATTTGGTTCATGGTGCCTCAAAATGTGTTTGGTTTGATTTAGGTAATCAAATGTTATGTTATGTTATGTTCACTAATGGCAATTATGCAAATGTGAAATCCAAAACTGCATAGTGCACTTTTAAAATAATTACATTAGTATCTTTGTGAGGTTACTGTTTTATTGTTTACATTGACAAGATACAAAGAGATTATTTGTTAAAGCTGGATTTTCTATTTTCTACTATTTCATATATTTTGTTATTTATTTTTGTCCAGTAAGACGTGAAAAGAGAGCTATTCTTTTGTTACAGGTTGATGTTTAAGTTATTCTTGTGCATTTGAGATTTGTCAGAGATAATTCTAGGCATAATAAAGCATGTTGATTGTTGAGTAACCTTGGTTTGGTGTGTCTTTGGTTATAGAGAGATATTATTGTGTTATATACAGTAAAATAATATAAATAATAATTTTATATCCATACAGAGGAGGCATACTTTAAAACAATAAGGCATCTTTGAGTAAATGTTGAGTATCATTAAGTATCTCGAGGCTGGGGGCAGCATGTCCTCTTTTTTGGAAATCAAAATATGGTCACCCTATATATATATATATATACACATATCCTCCCTGTTGGGCAGCCAGATTGGTTGTAAATGTACTTGTGATGAATAGAAGCTCCTCATAGTCCTTGTCCACCAGACAGTCCTTGAGTTGCTTCTTAAAACATTGGAAGTTCTTCGTAGCTTCGAATGACACGGACACACAGGCCATTAACACCACAACTACTGCTGCACATTCAAAGACTTTCTATTGGCTGGAAGCACAGGTGAGATGTTACTGAGTGTTACATACAAAAATCATACATAAATGTTGTTTCATTAAATTGGCAAACTATTGACACTGGGAGCACAGTCTTCTACTGTTGGACACTGTGGGAGCTGCCTAGTACAATCACAGTCTACTACTGGTTATGCTGTACATCCAGGGTCCGCCATAAATAATGTCTCAGTCCATACCTTTGTCCAAATTACTTGATTAGAGAAACTGCCTAATAAATAACAGACCAACGAAGACAAGTATACAATTTAAGGTCATATTTTCCAATAGATGCATCCAGTGTGTACTTACCTGGTTTCAAGAGAGCCATGGATGCCGTCGTCTTTGAGATGGATACTGTAGAGATACTGTAAGAGTTAATGAATCACTTGAAATCCCCTCAATTGAGCTGAAAGAGTGGACCATCACACTTGAGCACAAACACAAGTCATTATTTGAATGCAAACGATTTATATTACTAACCAGACATGTTGAGCTAGAGCAGTGTCAGACAACAGGCACAGGATTCTTACCTTCAATGTAAGCAATCTTTTATATCGCGGTTCCTAGCGTTCCATCACGTGATTAAAAGGGAAACTAAATTCTGAAGGTGTGCCAATGTTCATTTCAGGTTTTTCATGTTCAGGGTTTCCCTGCTTTGATTGTAGCATGGAACTCTGAACCCAGGGTTATAAGTTATAACAATAAACAGATGCACATCACAATATACTGACCGCTGCATAGTACAACCGTAGTCTTCTCCATCTGCAACAAGTACAATGGAATGTTTACTCCCCATTCCCTCCAGCAGTAGGAATTTTCTACACTAACACTATCCTAAAAAAGTCTTTATTCATTGTTCAATCATTAAAGTTCTTCTCACAAATGAGCTTCGTCAAAAATTCATTTTTATAATTTGTATAAGGAATGTTTGTATTCATGGGTGCTTATGGCAAAACATGTCTGTTGAGGTAAATACAGTAGTATTTACCAAACATTACCAAAAACATTACCAAACATTGACAGTTTATTCTTGTTAATTCCCATATATTCTCGTTAATTCCTATGGAAGGTTTCCATCCATAATTATCATATCTAATCCAATGACACCAACAGTCTAAATTGAATCCCATATTGGCTGTTCAATTCAACTTCAATACAAAAAGCACTTCGGGCAAGAGTGACGATCTGTCACGCGATCACCTTGTGTGCCCACTCATGGTTTGTCAATATACAGATGTAGTTATATATTACAAATCTGATATTCATTAAAGGAAAACCAAACACTAGAACACGTTGTTTGATTTATGTTCTTAAAGAGAAAAGATAGAACGCTTCACGAATTTGCGTGTCATCCTTGCGCAGGGGCCATGCTAATCTTCTCTATCGTTCCAATTTTAGTATATGTGTTACCGAAGTAACACAACCGCCCTACGATCCTGGTCGTTATTTATACCAGTACTCCTACTTGAACGATCTTCTAATGGTGTCATTCCATAACAAATACAGACCTGCAAGGATCTCTGGATATTCTAGTGCATTCAGGGTATTATAGTCACCGGCCACGGATTGGTGGAGCCAGACATCAGACCCATCCCCAATCATGTTCTCCCGGTCACGTGACTCTCCTCCCCCGCCCTTGCATTTCACTGACGCAAAACAAACCCGCCCATCCATCCTCTGTGTACCACATGGGTGAAAGAACAGCTTCTGTTGAGCATGATCCCACGTATTGGAAGGACTGAACCATTTATCGAAATCCAATGTTGAAACAATGTTTAAACATTGAATTTACATAAATGGTTCAGTCCCTCTTTACCTTCAGAAACATAACCAACGGTGGCTGTGGAGGGTCAAAAAGGCTCGCACTACGGCAAATCACAAGCAACAAAACCTTGGTTTGCCCTCTACTGGCAACATAAGTCACTCCCTTACATCTCTAAATCAAAAGAAGTGTGTTGAAGTGTGTTTTATTAAAAGAAAACTCAGCAAATAATGGTGGCAATTTGCATTAAGTAGGTGAGGCTATGGTCAGGCCCCTACATTTACATTTAGGGCATTTGGCAGACGGTTTTATCCAAAGCGACTTACAAGGTGTACATTTGTTGAAGCAGACAATAGCATAACGCTGAGGTACGTGAACATAGAAATAGAGCAGTTCACAAGCATTCATATTAACAAGATGAATAACACAATTTCGTACTGCCAGGTCACCTGCTTAAGTAGCTGTGATAAGAGCGTGTTATCAACATTAAGGATATACACTTGCTAGAAAATACAACATGCTAAGAGCTATTAATGTCAGGACTTAAGCAAGTTAGGGGTTCACAAAGGAGAAGGAGGGTTCATGGAGAGTCCAGGTGGACTCTGAACAGGTGGGTCTTGAGTCTCTTGCGGAAGCTGGCGAGGGACTCTGCCGTCCTGACATGAGACGGGAGTTCATTCCACCTGTGGAGCCAGAGCCGTGAGGAGCTGGGTCTTGGAAGAGCAATGCTTGGTTGTCATCAGTGAAGGTCGAACAAGTCGCCTGGCAGAAGTTGAGCGGAGCGCTCTGGCTGGGATGTAGGGCTTGACCAACGCCTGGAGGTAGGCTGGGGCAGTTCCATTGACTGCCCTAAAGGTCAGCATTTACCGGAAGCCAGTGGAGATTGCGGAAGAGAGGGGTCACGTGGGAGAATTTTGGTAGGTTGAATACCAGGCGTGCTGCTGCGTTCTGGATGCGTTGGAGGGGCTTGGTAGCAGAGGCGGGGAGTCCCGCCAGGAGAGAGTTGCAGTAGTCGAGGCGGGTGATGACGAGCGCTTGGACCAGGATCTGCGCCGCTTCACGTGTAAGGAAGGGCCGGATTCTGCGGATGTTGTAGAGGGCAATTCTGCAAGATCGGGCCACCGCGGTGACGTTGGCATTGCAGGACAGCTGGTCATCTACCACCACACCAAGGTCTCTTGTTGTGGTTGAGGGGGAGACTTGGGTGTTCTCGATGGTGACCAGTAGGTCCATCTAAGGGCAGTCTTTCCCCGGTATGAAGAGGAGCTCAGTCTTGTCAAGGTTGAGCTTCAGGTGGTTAGCGGCTGGCATTTAGAGATGCGTGTTGCGATTTGGGTTTCTGAGGGGGGAAAGAAACCTTCATTTAAAAACAATGAGAAGACACAGACTGATCTGTACACCCTAACCCTGTTAAACAATACAAAAAGAATACCCCACAAAATCAATCGATTATACCTAATGATATTTACAGAATCACAATAAACATCATCTTTGGAACAATTTAACATAGCTTGGCAAGTAAGGCACTCGACCAATCACAAGGCAGAATGCATCTAACTGTTCTGTAATTCACATTAGATTACAATTAGTTTGTAATTAACAGGCACCTCGTGAAATATGAATCTCACCTAATGTTTTAGTCAACCGTGATGCCTGCATCTATTGCAGTGGCAGTTAGCTAGAGACACCTAGTGGCTGTGGCAGCTTGTGTGTATGTGTCTTAGACTGACTGAGATCTTCATCTTGGTCCGATGAAACACCTTGGGCCATCTGGTTCTCTTTGGGAGTTTTGAAATGTTTTCTGTAGGCTGGAAAGAACAGTCAGAGAACATGTAAGAAATAAAAGCATCACAGTATCCTACAAATACTATGAACTCACCGATCACCAAAGCCACCATGGAGGCCACCATGGAGGCTGCAATTAGTGTCCCTATAGCAGCCCACACCACAGGCGTACCTCGACAAGACTGATGAACCAAAAAATGGTTTTCTGCAAGCACATTAACATACTGTTTATAACATCACAGCTGACTATAACATTCCACTGCAGGCCTATTTAGAAGTCAAGAGGCAGCCATGACATCTCATGAGGAAGAGACTAGCATGTAGAAACTCCGTACAAAGCCAATCAATGTCTTTGTATGGTTAGGATTTTGGTATTTCCAAGGTCCTGGTTGACAATTACCTTCCATCAAAAGGTTTGATGGAAGGTAATTATGACGCCCTGGATTGATGATTGATATAAATGAGTTTTGGTCATAGTGTGAGGCATTTATTCCGCACACAATGTTGAACACTGTCCCTGTGTTGTCTGTTGCTGCTCAAATCTCAAATTAAACGGCGCTGCTTCGTAATTGTGCAATCTTCAACCTTCTCCACGCTTAAACCAATGGTGAAGCTTAGTCCAGCCAAGGTGACATTTCATCACATAACAGGACCTACTAGGAAGGCGCATCTCCGTTTCCCTGGTCTGGTTGAAGAGCTCCTGGCGAACTCTACAGGTGAAGTGGGAGCTCAGGCTCCTCTCCACCACCACGGTGCTGTTAATGTTGTAGAGGCGGTTGGGGTCTTGGGTGGTAGTCATGGTTACAGCAGGCAGGGGGAGTCTTTCATTGCCCTCATGGTGCCACCAGGAGAGCTGTGGTCGTGGGTACCAGTCAGCAGACCGGCAGCCCAGAACCAGGCCACTGCTGTTGACATCCTCCAGGGTGATGACTGGGGAGGATGCCGCACCTGGGAGGTGGGGTTGGGGTTAGGGGGAGATCATCATCAGTTAACATTGTGCGACGCAGCAGATAAATATTATGAACCAGTTGATTGGCGGTTGTGGGAATACCTGCTCATTAAAAGTTCAATTAAAAGTATTTCATTGGTTGAAATGTAAAGCCCGCCCACCTGGACTTGGTGAGGCAATAGGCCTTTATCACAGTAGATTAGAACGCCGGAAGAACCCGCCGGAGCAGTGTATCTTTAGTTCCGGTTTATGCAGTCACCTTGGCATTCACCATGGCGGACAGTTATCGCTGGACAACATCGCTGCACAACCTTCCACAAGTCGGTCAAGACGATGTGGTTCGACTAGTGAATGAACACTCTACAGTGAAGGAGTCTAAACTGGAAAAAGGATACAAGTTATTTTACGAGAAGTTGATCTTCAAGTATAGAGGTAAGTGCTTAGATTGTGTTGTGTCACCGCTAGCTTGCTAGCTTGTAAGGTTTAATGAAAATGACCAGTGTGTCAGATAAGTTCAACTACAGGCAGAACGGTATCCATTCGGTGTATACTGGTGTGTATTTATATATATATACACACCATTATACACCGAATAATGGATACCGTTCTGTGTATATATATTTATATGTATATACAGAGTGCTTAGATTCTGTTGTCACCGCTAGCTTGCTAGCTCGTAAGGTTTAATGAAAATGACCAGTGTGTCAGATAAATTCAACTATAGACAGAACGGTATCCATCATTCGGTGTGTATATATATACACACCGAATAATGGATACCGTGCTCTGTCTATATATATATATATATATATATATATATATATATATATATATATATATACACACACACACAGAGTGCTTAGATTCTGTTGTCACCGCTAGCTCGCAAGGTTGGTGTCAGATAAGTTCAACTACAGACGGAGAACGGTATCCATTATTGTGTGTGTGTGTGTATATATATATATATATATATATATATATACACACACATATATATACACACAGAGTGCTTAGATTCGGTTGTCACCGCTAGCTTGCTAGCTCGTAAGGTTTAATGAAAATGACCAGTGTGTCAGATAAGTTCAACTACAGACAGAGAACGGTATCCATTGTTCGGTGTGTATATGTATGTGTGTATGTATGTATGTATGTGTGTATGTATATATATGTATGTGTGTGTGTGTATGTATGTATATATATATATGTATGTGTGTGTGTGTGTATATATATGTATATATATATGTGTGTGTATATATATGTATGTGTGTGTATATATATATATATATATATATACACACACATATCTATATATATATCTATATATATATATATATGCTGCTCCATGTCTGCTGTTGCAGATTCTGTCATTTTTTGTACATGTTCTCCATTTCTAGATTGTGCTGCGTGCAGTTACACCCGTGCAGTTAAATGGATGCTCCTGTTTGTGTGCTGCTGGAAAGGTGTTGTGTAATCACGTGGTCGCACTCCTATTCCAGACGGCTCACTACAGCACCATGGGGGTGAAAAGTGTGCAAACACCACTGGCCTGCACCAGTGAGATTCAGTCATGGCACCGACCAAGGACACAGGTATGTTTTGTCTGGATCCCTCAGATATAGCTATACATACTGTATAGACTACTCAAAGATGTTTAAGATTCTAGCATTTAAGACTCGCAAGACCAACACATCACTTAAAGTGTATACATTTGCATGGAGTTTCCCTCTATTTCTCAAAGCAGCAGTTCCCTGAAGAGGGATGTACAATATGACTTGCGTGTTGAATTATCCCGATATTCTCTGACACTTGCAACAGCATCTATTTTCTTTTTGTGTCATTCCAGGGGATAAGTCCGGAACCCATGGATGAACTTGTGGTCCGGAAGCCTAAGGCTCCTGGACGCAGCAGTGTCAAATCCACGCTGTATCGAGCCTATGCAGGTATGTTTATCATTTTTATTAATTTCATCACTTATTGTGTAGTTTTTTTTTAGAACATGGGCATAATATTAAAACCTGCAGATGGTGCTTTACTGATGAATGGTTCCTGTTACTTGTGTTTGTAGGACCCCTTCCTGACCCTGCAGTGCTGTCCTTAGGGGCCAACCTACGACACCTTCAACCACAACCTGGAATATGCAAGATCTTGTGTGGCCTGTTAGGCCTATATCACGTTAGATTAGAACGCCGGAAGTACCCGTTAAAAATCGCTGAAGCAGTGTATCCCAAGTTCCGGTTAATGCATTCAGCTTGGCATTCACCATGGTGGACAGTTATTGCTGGACAACATCGCTGCATAACCTTCCAAAAGTCGGTCCAGACGATGTGGTTCAACTAGTGAATGAACACTCTTCAGTGAAGAAGTCTAAATCCGAATCATACAATTCCCCGACATTGTGTCTTGTGGCTCTATCTGGATATATCGCCATATAACACATACATTTACATTTCATTTAGTTATATTTTGTTTATACTAGTTTATTTAGTTATTTCGTTTTTAGGTATTAGTATACTTTGTGTGCATTTATTCCCCGTCAACTGTTGCACCTTAATTTCCCTCCGGATAAATAAAGTCATCTTGAATAACGAAGGTGATTTTGTGTAGAAGCAGAGGTATGCCTATGTATATAATATAGGCGATTTATTTGATGGATTTTGATTATTTCAATGTACCTTTTCATTTACGTGTTAATATGTAGTGTGCAGTTGTATATTTTCTAAAAGGTTATTCTTGTGAATATGAGTTGTCTTAAAATAAAAGAGCTTGTGACATACTTGTGGCATTGAGTTAAAACCGAATTTGTATAAAATACCTATATATCGTATATATATATATAGATGGAGATATGTATATATCTATCTATATCGTATATCGCGACGCAGCCAAAAAATACCGGGTTTTGGTCCGTATCGCCCAGCCCTACTTGGGACCAGTGCTTTAAATCACACACATACCCGACAATATGTGGCTCTATTCGGATGAGAGATGGAGTGTGTGTGGGGGTCAGGACCAGTGCTTTTAATCACATACCCGACATTATTAGCCTATTCCGCCCACTTTTCGAGACGTATATGCTCTCCTTGTCAAAGTGCAAACTGCAGACATACGCGCTACCCCTGAGAACATGAAACGAGGGACCTTCATCCTCCTTATCAGCCTTACACAAGACTTGCGGAGGAGTTTGTCTTTCGGTAATGGTGTAAACGGAGGTAGGGCTGTCTTTGTTTAGACGTTGAGCAGCCGGTACATTACAATAACAGAGAGGAGAGGAGGCGGCCACAGTTTGTCCCGTATCAGGGGTAACTACCGGAAGAAAGAGTACACTGCTCACGGCTCCGGAAGCAGGAAGTGTGATAAAGGCCTATTACATTATCATCTGTTAGAAGGAGTTAGGATGGTTTGATTTTAGTGTGAAATTATTAAAAACCAAAATAAAAGATACAAAAAATAAATAACGCAAGTCTTTCCTGATTTCGCTCTGCACGTGTTCATAAAAATATGTCAGAAAAACAAGAAACAAAGAAGCAGAAGAAGAAACACACTTTTCCACTAGAATGTATTCACTTCTAAATCTGAATCTATCACAACCCTGAGAATCTGTCTTACCATTTAGAACATGTCTCACCCACTCAAAACTATTGAACCCCAACCTACTGGTAGCAGTCTTACCTACAAGTAGTTGGACAGTGTACTGGTTGTGGACGGAGGAGAACAGGCAGGTGTAGTTGCCTTCATCGGCCAGTTGGACGCGGGACAGTCTGAGGGAGATAATTCCTCTCTCCAGGTCTTCTTCTGACAGCACCGTTCTCCCTCTGTATGCTGGGTTCTGCTGTTTATTAAAGGTTCGATGGTCTTCATGCAGATGGACAAGATCAGACTTCAGGTCCGTCCTGGACCACTCCACTGTCTCCTCGCTGATGTCTTTCAACCGCTTTGTGTCGTACGACAGTGTGACGTCATCACCGACCAGTGCCATCACAGAATGAGCTTCCCCTAGACGGAAAAATGACCTGGTGACCTCACTCATGACAATACATTGTTACAAAGGACACAAAAAAGGCACACTTTGGTAGCAGAATCGATTCATCCTTGTAATTAATGTTGAAGTTCCCTCAAGACAGCGTCCAGATGTTTATCTCCTCTATCCCCATTGTACCCACAGTCACAATAAGTAGTATATAAGAGAAGAAGCCTAAGCAACTCCAGGCCAAGGATACATACGTGTATCCTTTACAGGAACGGCTTTGGGTGTCTTTTAGTCATTAGACATACGGCCTTAAAGTCAGTCTGAAGGTTGCGATTGACCCAGATCAACACGGGACATTCTGTTTAACAACCCAATGTATAAACAGAAGCAAAGCAAACCCTCTACTACTGGACACTCTCCTCTGAGTCTAGTAGTAACATGTGGCAAAAGTATCACAACAAAAATGATTGGTAATTATGGGATATGTTACCTGTCGAGAAGTGGATCAACAGGAAAATAAGGACTTCCATGAGAAGCCCTGAAGAGGTGCAGCTGATTGGAGCAAGGCGGGCCAAGACATCTGCCTTTACCTGAAATCCACCACTTTTTACCACATTGTATATTACAGACACATACAACACATTCCAATGGGCCGATACTAAGTATTAATCAGATACCAATTTTTATTTTTAGCCCATCTCCAAAGATGGGCTCTTTCTCCAGACTCTGTAAAATATATAAATACAGTAAATGGAAACATAGAACTAGGGCTGAGCCTTCGACCACTAGTCAGTTACGGCCATATAAATAAGATATTGCGGTAAGCAGGAGGGTTAATGGTTTTACATACAACATGACTCAATTGTATGCAATATAAATAATCATATAATTCTATTATAAGTTTCTCTCTTTCTTATAAAAAAAGATATATACACACCAGTGGCGAAGCGTGTCTATCACAACTGGACCTTCTGTAGACCAGGGGTTCCCCAACTTTTCAGCCCGCGACCCCCAACATAACAGACCCCCCCCCCACTATCACCGGAGGGACTGGAACATTAAAAACAACGTGTGCACAGATCTTCACCATCGAGAACATTGTGAAGTCCAAGGGGGGGGGGGGGGGTAATCGTGATATTGAAAATTGTGTGGGGCTTTTTTTTCAGCTGCAAATGATACTGTCGTGAATCTGTCGGAATCAAAATTCCTTTATTCGTCACCCGTACATATATAAAAATATCTATGCACACGTTATTATTAACAATAAAAACCTCATGGTCACATCAAGAGGATTCTGAAATCATCTCGCGACCCCCCCCTCGGGGTCCCGCGCACCCCCCCCCCTCGGGGTCCCGCGACCCCCACTTTGGGAACCCCTGCTGTAGACCACCACCCCCACCATCACCACCACCATTCGAAAATTCAGTTGTTCTAGTCAGACGGACGTCACGGAGGAGTCACTTTATGCCTTATCTCATTTAGGCAGATGAGATTGTCGCAGCCAATTTCCAAGTGTACCATAGTTGTAAAGCAGTGTGCATGTAGTGAAGTAACAGCCCAACAGACCACCACACACAGGCTATCGGTTAAAGGGACAGTCTAACACGCTTCACGTGAAAAGGCTTAACATAGCGATCAATAATCACCAAATGTCTCTGGCATATGTCTTGTCATTAGCACTTTCACCTGTCAAAATGAAAGTGAAAAGGTGAAAGTGCTAATGAAAAAACATATGCAAATTAGGTGATTATTGATCGCGGGTTTGTAACTCTTAGTTACGTTAAGTCTTTTCACGTTAAGCGATGCAAAGAAAGATCAAGTCCAAACTCTCAATTCAAATGCACAACAATGCTTAACAAACCCAAGACAGCCATTAACTAATCAGTCAACAAGTGTGTGGAAACAAAATGCAACAACCAGCTCAACGAGACGCAACACTGAGACAAAACCAGCAAAGACAAATGAGTCTCACTCACCAATGATGTTCACTTAAAGACCAAATCCATTCTCCTGTCCTTCTGGATGGTCCGACCACCATCAGGTCATAAAGATGATCGCTTTTCAGATCCAAAATAAGTTCCAATTCCCTGCTCTCTTGTCGGTCCCAAACAGCAACACTCCCATCAGTAGAGCCTCTTGTGGCTAGTAGAGCCCGTTAGCCACGGGTATCGTTCCCAGTTGCTACTCTGAAAATGGCGAACATAGCCTGCTTTAACTACTTGAGTCAGCTCCAGATTGTCAGGTGTTGGACGGCCTTTTTTAATAATGTCCATCTTAACATTTAATCTTAACCATTTTGACGTAAAAAAACAACGTAGAAAACGTAACACTACGCTAGATCCACTCTCGCGCCAGCCACCACCTTGCACCTTCTAGCTCCCTATTGAGCTGCGGGGAAATCTAAAAGAATACGCCCATTGGCTACAAATCACGATATGATTGGTTGATCAAATTGTCAATCCAAACGTACGCTCTCCTTCAGTCTAAGGGCCAATGTCAGCGGGAATACTTTGGTTGAAGGATATTCTTCCCAGCAACCCAGAAAAATATCTGATTGGTTGCATTGTTTTTCCAACACAAAACCACTCAAATGCGTCGTGCATGGACCAAGAAAGACAAACAAATCAACGTAACACTGTAATATAACACAGATACGATTCTCATTTATTAATTTTATTTAAATTTTATTAAATGTTATTAAATTGTATTACATTTTATTAATACAATTAATTCGATTTTTTGGTTTCATCTGAGAGTTCCAGGGTCTTCTCTGAATACCTTGAAGGCCCTGACGCTTCACCACTGATACACACATAACTATACAAAACGATCTGTTCAATATACTTAAATACGCTTAAATATACTATATTCAACTATAATAACATGTAATAATAGATGATATTAAAACAAACGATACATTTAGTAAGTGCATCTTTTACATGTTCATAATTTAACTGTAATATGTATTTTCTAAGTTTAATAATTATTATTTGTTGTAATATTTCATGCGTGCAATATTTACAGTCTTTTATTTTGAAGTCCAAGAGAGAGCGAGAGAGAGCGAGAGAGAGCGAGAGAGAGAGAGAGAGAGAGAGAGAGAGAGAGAGAGAGAGAGAGAGAGAGAGAGAGAGACCGAGACCGAGAGACCGAGACCGAGAGACCGAGACCGAGAGACCGAGACCGAGAGACCGAGACCGAGAGACCGAGACCGAGACCGAGAGAAACGAAACTGAGAGTAAGATGCACGGATACTTTTACAGCTCCGTTAGTTTAAGTATGTTCTTATAAAGTCTTGTAGTATAATTTCTACTCGGATGGAATAATAATCTTTCTCAGAGGTCCGGATACTAAGTTCGATGTGTTTATTGAACAAAGCATCAAATGAAAGCATCTACTGCAGCAAGATGGAGCCTGCCGTGCCAATTCGCAGACTGGCGACGCGCTCCTTTGCCACACATTATATAGACAATAGCATCATAAAACATCGACTACTCCTATTGGTCAAAGTAAACAAACATCAACTAATACTATTGGTCTGAGAGGTACAACCAGTATCCACCACTACTCTGGTTGGTCACGGTGTCTTCATCGCCACGTAACAAGTTTACAAGCACAAGCCCCCGGGGGTCGCATTCCTGGGAACGGCTTTTGGTCGCATCAACACGCATGGCCCTTACAATGCATACAGTATCACAGATAGTGTTTTAGTTTTATACTACGTGTATAAAAATAATACATGTAAAGGATCCAATTCAGTTTTCTAATTATAATTTTATAAAGGAACTTAGATTTCCAATGTTTTAGTTATACTGTGTAATTATCTGTGTTTTCTTACTTCCTGTAACTTTTGAGTATGGTGACTTTTACTTTGTAAAAACGGAAGCTTGGTGTGTGCGCAACTTAGCAAGATTAACATTCGGTTTGGCTCCCGGCTTTCGTTGGAGTGAAAAAAGTACGGTGAAGGATAAAGTGTGGTGTCGTGTAAAGTTAGAATATTTATAAGGATTCTCGTGTTAATCATAGCAACCCCCGAAGAAGCAAAAGGTATGTTAATGTGGTGTGAACTTAACAATAATAGCTTAACAATTTGTAACATTAATAAATGTATTTGTTTAATTTGTGTAACAAATTTATAACCGTTGTTTGGCTCTGTGTTGTAGCTAATGTGTTTTGCCTAGCTTAGAGCTTCTCGGTAGCTAACGTGTGTGTTAAGTGATGGAGAATGTTACGGAGAATATGTTCTAATTACCCCCCCCTTTTTCTACTTTATGTACCACAGTTCTTACGGTGTTATATCATTCTGAAGGAACGGAAAATAAATGGTCAACATCAGTCAAAGACTCTGTTTTAATTCGAGGGACTGCTACAATACACGTCTTAAAGGTTAAAGGACTGAAGAATACCTTCGGTTTCGGTTTTTTCAAGATTCAAGATTCATGTTCATGTTGTGTTTGTATTTATTTAAAGTTGATTACTTTACAAAAGTCATCTCACATGCTGTGAATGTTCTTGTGTGTCTAACATGGTACTATATTTGTCATTTATACTGTTTGTTTATGTGTAGTTTTCACGGTGGATTCGGAGAGGAATAAACCCGTTATGAGAAAGCCACTTACACATTTGATGTATTACATCTTTTTAATTATTAGATTTAAAGCACTGGCTTACCTTTGTTGAACTTTGGAGCTTAGGTTTTGATGCTGTTGTCAGTGGCGGCCAGTGACATCCGAAGTAGGAGGGGCGCAAAAAAAAAAAATCGCAATTTATTTTTAAATCATATCTGCTGTGCAATACCGCATTTTCCCAGACGGTGGCGCCATTTCTCCATGTAAACGACCGAGAGGGCGAATTAAAGAAATAAAAAACTATACATAATATAAATATAAACCTCACTGTTACTCATTCTACTCTGTATTGTATATATGTATATTGACTGAACATTCCTTTACTTACTGCTTAATTTCTTTTTTTACTTACTTTATTTTTACTGTATGTAGCACAATCTCAGGGGCTCATACAGAAACAAGCATTTCATTATAAAGTATTCTGTATTTTGTTGTGACAAATAATAAACAAACTTGAAACTTATGGTGAAAGAACATTTATTATATGGTGCTTCAATTAGCAATTATGAACACAGTAATACCTAGTAGAAAATAAACGTAAGAAAAAAATATGGTCTTATATTAGAAAGACTACCCAGTGTGCCATCAAAACTAATACCTAAATATGGTCTTACATTCGATTGTGCAAAAGTAATTAGAACAAAATAGAAGATAATAAAATAGACCTGATACAAGTCCTGAGATAAAATGCAATACAATGTTAAGCTTACAAATGAAAAGGTACTGGGTCCTATGTACACTACACTACTATATACAGTTTAATCTATGTACCTATGCTATACTAACTATACAAGAACTACACAACTATAACTATACAACTATTCTCTCCTCAGACAGCAAGACGCGAACTGACTCATTAACAAATGCTTCTGAATTAAACTAATTAAATAAAATACAAATGCTTAATACATTCGACCACAGCCTATATTAGCAGACAAACACACGGAGGACCCTGTAGCTAGCATTGGGGAAGCACGTGTCCACGATAAACTTACAAAACCCCAATCCACACCGTTTACATACAAATGACACAAGCTGCATGTTTATACAGCAAGACCAAAATTTCTTATCCCCTTTACTTTACGTTTACATCGTCCACAATAAAAATAAATGTAAAACTATAACCAGGACAACAAAAACGTACCTCTCCTCAGACAGCAAGACCGAACTGAGAGCAGAGCAGTACAGGCTTTACAAATAAGGTTCAACTAGGCTACAATTGAGTGGCTAATGCGTGACTGGTTTTCTTTGCTCACGCATTCGAGGGGGGAGAATAGCACGCACAAAACATAATAATGAAACAATGATTTATATTTGCTATATTAACGTTATTGTGCATTTCAATTTGCTCACGCATGCGTGACTGGTTTCTTTGTTCGGGCGCAAGAATATGCGCTCCCACAGATCGTATTTAGGACTCTTGATAGGCTACATTTAATTGCTTGATCCATTTTCATTGGCCGCTTGCCGCAGTGACGCGGAGATCCTGGGCGCACCGGTCTTGCGCCCAGGTTTGGAGGTAGGTACCAGATTTCTATGAGAGTGACGTCAATGACAAACGAGGGGGGAGAATAGCACGGACAAAACAATGATTTATATTTGCTATATTAACGTTATTGTGCATTTTAAACACAAACATACTTAAAATGAGTAATTATTATTCATTTTAAACATGTTTAGTTTATTTTTAGGGGTCAAAAAATCAAAAATCAAAACCAGGTCTCAACCAGGTGGGGCGGCGCCCCTGCGCCCCTATGGACGAGCCGCCACTGCTGTGGAGGGTCAAAAAGGCTCGCACTATGGCAAATCACAAGCAACAAAACCTTGGTTTGCCCTCTACTGGCAACATAAGTCACTCCCTTACATCTCTAAATCAAAAGAAGTGTGTTGAAGTGTGTTTTATTAAAAGAAAACACAGCAAATAATGGTGGCAATTTGCATTAAGTAGGTGAGGTTATGGTCAGGCCCCTACGTTTACATTTAGGGCATTTGGCAGACGGTTTATCCAAAGCGACTTACAAAGTGTACATTTGTTGAAGCAGACAATAGCATAACACTGGGGTACGTGAACATAGAAATAGAGCAGTTCACAAGCATTCATATTAACAAGATGAATAACACAATTTCGTACTGCCAGGTCACCTGCTTAAGTAGCTGTGATAAGAGCGTGTTATCAACATTAAGGATATACACTCACAAAGGAGAAGGAGGGTTCATGGAGAGTCCAGGTGGACTCTGAACAGGTGGGTCTTGAGTCTCTTGCGGAAGCTGGCGAGGGACTCTGCCGTCCTGACATGAGAAGGGAGTTCATTCCACCTGTGGAGCCAGAGCCGTGAGGAGCTGGGTCTTGGAAGAGCGATGCTTGGTTGTCATCAGTGAAGGTCGAACAAGTCGCCTGGCAGAAGTTGAGCGGAGCGCTCTGGCTGGGATGTAGGGCTTGACCAACGCCTGGAGGTAGGCTGGGGCAGTTCCATTGACTGCCCTAAAGGTCAGCATTTACCGGAAGCCAGTGGAGATCGCGGAAGAGAGGGGTCACGTGGGAGTATTTTGGTAGGTTGAATACCAGGCGTGCTGCTGCGTTCTGGATGCGTTGGAGGGGCTTGGTAGCAGAGGCGGGGAGTCCCGCCAGGAGAGAGTTGCAGTAGTCGAGGCGGGTGATGACGAGCGCTTGGACCAGGATCTGCACCGCTTCACGTGTGAGGAAGGGCCGGATCCTGCGGATGTTGTAGAGGGCAATTCTGCAAGATCGGGCCACCGTGTGACATTGGCATTGCAGGACAGCTGGTCATCTACCACCACACCAAGGTCTCTTGTTGTGGTTGAGGGGGAGACTTGGGTGTTCTCGATGGTGACCAGTAGGTCCATCTAAGGGCAGTCTTTCCCCGGTATGAAGAGGAGCTCAGTCTTGTCAAGGTTGTAGTGATGGGAATTCCGGCTCTTTTGAGTGAGCCGGCTCATTTGGCTCGGCTCACCAAGAAGAGCCGGCTCTTTCGGCTCCCAAACAGCTCTTCTATTTTACCACATATACCTTTTATTTACATGAAAGAGGTGGTGGTTCTTGATGTCCAGCAATCAGTGGTAAGGCAAACTGCAGTAGCTTCCTTAACCCTGGCCTGCAGTGAAGCACGTTCTCTATCATAGTCTCGGAATGATTTTTTGAGAGTGTTTTCCTGCTTGGAGGAACATACATTGGATTGAGAGCCTGTGTGAAGCTTCGGAATCCCTTGTCCTCCACAATGGAAAATGGTTGGAAATCACTCGCAATCATTTTGGCCAATTCTTCATCCACTATGTTCTGTCTAGCTGGGGTCATTCATTGCCTTTGCTATTGCCATTCATTGCATATAAATTGGCTTATTGAGGTCTGTGGAGCTGTTGGTTTTTGGGTACCTGACGCATGGGGGGGTAGATCCTGTAGCTGCAGCAGCAACAGGTGGAGTAGTTATTTTATTATTTTAACTATTTTTGTTTATAATAGTTTTTATTTTAGTTAGTTGTTTTGTTTAGCTTAGGTTTTAGTATTCTTGTGTGTGCATTTATTCCCCCTGTGTCAACTGTTGCACCTTAATTTCCCTCGGGATTAATAAAGTTTTCTGAATCTGAATCTGAATAGACCACTGGCAGAAGCAGGCAGTCTGCCTTTTTTCTTCCAACTGAACTGTTGGATGCACAGTTCTCAAGTGCCTGTGGTTTGTGGACCCTGCTCTATATGAGAGCTTCATGTTGCAAATTCTGCATTCTGCCTTTGTGTTTGCACAATTGTTAAAATGCAGCCAAATGCTGCTTCTTTTCCTACTTTCACTCATCTTATTTGCGTGACGCAAACTGACACTTCACCGTGTGAAGTGTCACCCCTCCCTCTGTTCAGCTATCAGCAGTGGCGGATGGCCCATAGGGGGCGGGGCGATGGGGCGCCGCCCCCCCTAAACCACACGCACAAACAAAATATAAAAAAATAAAAAATATTGTCAATATGTGTGTGGAATGCACCCAGAAATATGTGTAAAATATGATTTTAAAATAATTTGCGCAACATATGCTTTTCCTAGTACATATATGCCTAGTACACTGCAGCCTTAAGGGCGCATTTGTATGACGATGCTGCTGGGGCACTTTTCAAATCGCCCCATGGAGGCGGGTCTCTGTAGCAGTTTAGCCAATTGCTGATTCAAGATATAAACGAGTGACATAAAATGTAGCCAATCAGCGTCCTCAAAACGTCTTCCCGTGGGGCGCTTTCAAATCGCCCCACGTAAGACATCATTTGTGTGCGTCACAGTGTACTACTAGGAAAAGCATATAATGCTCCGTCTCTGCGGGGGGGGGGACGGACACATGCGCACACACACGCACGTTCTTGTCAGTGTGTGCCGATATATATATTTTTGTTGAGTGATTGATATAGTTTTCGTGAGTGATTTAAACAAGCAGGTATATACAGTATATACCTGCTTGTTTAAATCACTCACCAAACTCACCTGTTCAGAGCTGCTTTGAATGTGTTTTGGTGTTGTTAACTCGTTGTTTCCTCTTAAATGTGTTTATGTACCAAATAAAGTCTAAAATAATAGACTTTGTGAAGTTCTGTGGTGCCTTTGAGCTGGCCTTGCGTGGCCATGATGAAAGTGATGGACAGAAGGGCGACATTTCAATACAAAAAGTAATTGCATATAATGTAATTAACAATATGTAATTGTAAATAAAAATTAAAAATAAAAAAAAATAAAAATGGTATAGCCCCCCCCTGGTGAAAAATGCACCAGCCGCCACTGGCTATCAGCACTGAGCACACGCCGCCCCACCCTCCTTATCTATCCTCCTCACGTGATGCACAGCATGACATGCAGTCATGACAGTGACATTCAGTCACTGCATGTACGCGGAGCAAACGTAAAAAAATAAATAACGGCTCATTCGCGGGTGCGAGCCGGCTCCCGTCGTTCACTAAAAAGAGCCGGCTCGTTCGCGACCGACACATCACTACAAGGTTGAGCTTCAGCTCTACCTAATGATATTTACAGAATCACAATAAACATCATCTTTGGAACAATTTAACATAGCTTGGCAAGTAAAGCACTCGACCAATCACAAGGCAGAATGCATCTAACTGTTCTGTAATTCACATTAGATTACAATTAGTTTGTAATTAACAGGCACCTCGTGAAATATTAATCTCAACTAATGTTTTAGTCAACCGTGATGACTGCATCTATTGCAGTGGCAGCTAGCTAGAGACACCTAGTGGCCGTGGCAGCTTGTGTGTATGTGTCTTAGACTGACTGAGATCTTCATCTTGGTCCGATGAAACACCTTGGGCCATCTGGTTCTCTTTGGGAGTTTTGAAATGTTTTCTGTAGGCTGGAAAGAACAGTCAGAGAACATGTAAGAAATAAAAGCATCACAGTATCCTACAAATACTATGAACTCACCGATCACCAAAGCCACCATGGAGGCCACCATGGAGGCCGCAATTAGTGTCCCTATAGCAGCCCACACCACAGGCATACATCGACAAGACTGCTGAACCAAAAAATGGTTTTCTGCAAAGCAAGCACATTAACATACAGTTTATAACATCACAGCTGACTATAACATTCCACTGCAGGCCTATTTGGAAGTCAAGAGGCAGCCATGACATCTCATGAGGAAGAGACTAGCATGTAGTAACGCCAACAGCCTTTAGTTTGTCATAAAAAGCCAACCAATGTCTTTGTATGGTTAGGATTTTGGTATTTCCAAGGTCCTGGTTGACAATTACCTTCCATCAAAAGGTTTGATGGAAGGTTATTATGACGCCCTGGATTGATGATTGATATGAATGAGTTTTGGTCATAGTGTGAGGCATTTATTCCGCACACAATGTTGAACACTGTCCCTGTGTTGTCTGTTGCTGCTCAAATCTCAAATTAAACGGCGCTGCTTCGTAAATGTGCAATCTTCAACCTTCTCCACGCTTAAACCAATGGTGAAGCTACGTCCAGCCAAGGTGACATTTCATCACATAACAGGACCTACTAGGAAGGCGCATCTCCGTTTCCCTGGTCTGGTTGAAGAGCTCCTGGTGAACTCTACAGGTGAAGTGGGAGCTCAGGCTCCTCTCCACCACCACGGTGCTGTTAATGTTGTAGAGGCGGTTGGGGTCTTGGGTGGTAGTCATGGTTACAGCAGGCAAGGGGAGTCTTTCATTGCCCTCATGGTGCCACCAGGAGAGCTGTGGTCGTGGGTACCAGTCAGCAGACCGGCAGCCCAGAACCAGGCCACTGCTGTTGACATCCTCCAGGGTGATGACTGGGGAGGAGACTGCACCTGAGAGGTGGGGTTGGGGTTAGGGGGAGATTATCATCAGAGTTAACATTGTGCGACGCAGCAGATTAATATTATGAACCAGTTGATTGGCGGTTGTGGGAATACCTGCTCATTAAAAGTTAAATTAAAAGTATTTCATTGGTTGAAATGTAAAGCCCGCCCACGTGGACTTGGTGAGGCTGGTGAGTTAGGATGGTTTGATTTTAGTGTGAAATTATTAAAAATCAAAATAAAAGATACAAAAAATAAATAACGCAAGTCTTTCTTGATTTCGCTCTGCACGTGTTCATAAAAATATGTCAGAAAAACAAGAAACAAAGAAGCAGAAGAAGAAACACTTTTCCACTAGAATGTATTAACTTCTAAATCTGAATCTATCTCAACCCTGAGAATCTGTCTTACCATTTAGAACATGTCTCACCCACTCAAAACTATTGAACCCCAACCTACTGGTAGCAGTCTTACCTACAAGTAGTTGGACAGTGTACTGGTTGTGGACGGAGGAGAACAGGCAGGTGTAGTTGCCTTCATCGGCCAGTCGGACGCGGGACAGTCTGAGGGAGATAATTCCTCTCTCCAGGTCTTCTTCTGACAGCACCGTTCTCCCTCTGTATGCTGGGTTCTGCTGTTTATTAAAGGTTCGATGGTCTTCATGCAGATGGACAAGATCAGACTTCAGGTCAGTCCTGGACCACTCAACTGTCTCCTCGCTGATGTCTTTCAACTGCTTTGTGTTGTACGACAGTGTGACGTCATCACCGACAAGTGCCATCACAGAATGAGCTTCCCCTAGACGGAAAAATGACCTGGTGACCTCACTCATGACAATACATTGTTACAAAGGACACAAAAAAGGCACACTTTGGTAGCAGAATCGATTCATCCTTGTAATTAATGTTGAAGTTCCCTCAAGACAGCGTCCAGATGTTTATCTCCTCTATCCCCATTGTACCCACAGTCACAATAAGTAGTACATAAGAGAAGAAGCCTAAGCAACTCCAGGCCAAGGATACATACGTGTACCCTTTACAGGAACGGCTTTGGGTGTCTTTTAGTCATTAGACATATGGCCTTAAAGTCAGTTTGAAGGTTGCGATTGGCCCAGATCAACACTCGACATTCTGTTTAACAACCCAATCTATAAGCAGAAGCAAAGCCAACCCTCTGCTACTGGACACTCTCCTCTGAGTCTAGTAGTAACATGTGGCAAAAGTATGGGATATGTTACCTGTAGAGAAGTGGATCAACAGGAAAATGAGGACTTCCATGAGAAGCCCTGAAGAGGTGCAGCTGATTGGAGCAAGGAGGGCCAAGACATCTGCCTTTACCTGAAATCCACCACTTTTTATATTACAGACACATACAACACATTCCAATGGGCCGATACTAAGTATTAATCAGATATCAATTTTTATTTATAAAATATATAAATACAGTAAATGGAAACATAGAACTACGCATGAATATTTAAATATTTGTTTGATAAAAATGTGTCTGAGCCTTCGACCACTAGTCAGTTACGGCCGTATAAATAAGATATTGCGGTAAGCAGGAGGGTTAATGGTTTTACATACAACATGACTCAATTGTATGCAATATAAATAATCATATAATTCTATTATAAGTTTCTCTCTTTCTTATAAAAAAATATATATACACACATACCTATACAAAACTATCTGTTCAATACACTTTATACTTTTGTGTAACGCTTAAATATACTAAATTCAACTATAATAACAAGTAATAATAGATGATACAAAAACAAACAATACATTTTATGTATTACATATTTTTAATTATTAGATTAGATTCAAATGTATTGTCAGTGCACATCACAAGTACAGTACAGTGAATATAATTATGTTTAACATAGTAGGTTCATGGGAGGGCAAGGCGTGCCTACCCCTTTAAGAGAGAGGGGGGCGTGGCGTGTGTGGGAGGCGCGCGAGGTTGAATTAGCCAGCGTCGGTGTGTGTGTGGAAGTGAACGGGAGTAGTATCAATGGACACCTGTCTAGTATAGTGGTCAATAAATCAACCCTCTCGGAAGTAAACCCTGTCTGTATGTTCATTAAGTGGGTTATTGAAGCCTGTGCTTCGGCCCTGGATCAATAGCCCCTGTATTCTTCGACTACGGTCTGGAAGCTAGTCAGTAAAGTTCAACAATATCTATTGGACTTATCAATAAAGTACATATAGCACAGCACAAGTACAGTACATTTGAATATAATTATGTTTAATATATCTATTGAACTTATCAATAAAGTAACATGACATCTGAGCCATTGGACGTATATACGCATAGATGGCAGCTATGGGAATAAACTATTTAGTCTACGGCCAAAAATGGTTTTATAATGAATGCCACGTTCTTAAGTCAAACTTAATTCGCTACTACTTCGTTATTTTGTTGCCACCCATTTATATTGTGTTATTACGAACGATGTTATTATACGCCAAGTTAGATTAGATTCAAATGTGTTGTGAGTGTACAGATAGTTGTGAACTTTGGAGCTTACGTTTTGACACACACACACACACACACACACACACACACACACACACACACACACACACACACACACACACACACACACACACCACACACACACACACACACACACACACACACACACACACACACACACACACACACACACACACACACACACACACACACACACACACACACACACACACACCACACACACACACACACACACACACACACACACACACACACACACACACACACACACACACACACACACACACACACACACACACACACACACACACACACACACTTTAGGCAACAAATAGCCTTTAGGCATGGTAAAATTCAGCTAAAACCTAAGGTAAAGAAAAGGAAAGGCAAAACAATCTTTAAGCAACAAATAGCCTTTAGGCATGGTAAAATCCAGCTAAAACCTAAGGTAAAGAAAAGGAAAGGCAAAACGGTAGCAAACTAATCCTAAAATAAATGGAGAAAGGCTATTAGAAATTGTATAAAGAGTTATATGAATGTCCTTCAATGTACATACAATTAATCTCCTACCTCTGGTCACCCCCACCCCTGATGCAAACGCATCCACTAGGAATCACCTCACTGGACACCTCCGCAGCGGTGATTCGTTACCGTCTCTGCTGGGGCTGTCAAGAAGCCTGCCGTTTACCAGCCACATATTAACACTTTAGTGGTACACAGAATGTTACAAGTCCTAACAGCAGCTTCACATACCTCGTATAGGGGAAATTCGCGCCTATCAGCCAGACAACGATGACCGGAACAACACTCGTAATAGTCACAGCTGATTTGGTGAGGTGTCAGTGAGCATTTAAAGTGTAGCGGGAGATGATAAACTACGTACAGCTGCGGCGTTTTCCTTCTATGGAAAGGCCAGCTGACTAAAGAAAGGGGGGGGTGTCATAAAGGGGCAGTGGTGGCTCAGCCACTTGAATCAAATGATCTGTGGGGAGTGACAGCTAACCCTCAGTAGCACTGGCTACAGATGGAACGATACAGAGAAGATTAGCATGGCCCCTGCGCAAGGATGACACGCAAATTCGTGAAGCGTTCTATCTTTTGTCTTTAAGAACACAAATCAAACAACGTGTTCTAGAAGGATCGTTATGCATTATTATGATAAAACGGGTGGTTTGACGGCTGACTATATACCGTAAAGACCTAGGACTGGATTCACACAGAATACAATTATTATTATTATTATTATTATTATTATTATTATTATTATTATTATAATAATTATTATTAGTAGTTACTCCTCTGAGTTCACCGTAGCTTCAGGTTAACTCTAAATTAAGTTTAACCGGTGTGATGGACATTATAGTACATACATTAGTCACATCATAGTTAAGGTATTCATGAGGTAGCATCAATAACATGTTCATGTTCATTTTTTAACAGGTTATATTATAAACTAGTTTTAACTAGTAGTATTGTTATTTAACTAGTTACTATCGTAAATCGCTTTGAAGTAAATCGTCTGCTACTCTAGATTAGATTATAGTACATTCAAATCAGTGGTGAAGCGTCAGGGCTTTCAAGGTATTCAGAGAAGACCCTGGAACTCTCAGATGAAACAAAAAAAATCGAATTAATTGTATTAATAAAATGTAATACAATTTAATCAAATTTTATCAAATTTAAATAAAATGAATAAATGAGAATCGTATCTGTGTTGTTATCTGTTATATTACAGTTATGTTGATTTGTTTGTCTTTCTCGGTCCATGCACTACGCATTTGAGTGGTTTTGTGTTGCAACCAATCAGATATTTTTCTAGGTTGCTGGGAAGAATATCCTTCAACCAAAGTATTCCCGCTGACTTTGGCCCTTAGACTGAATGAGAGCGTACGTTTGGATTGACAATTTGATCAACCAATCATATAGTGATTTGTAGCCAATGGGCGTATTCTTTCAGATTTCCCCACAGCTCAATAGGGAGCTAGAAGGTATACTGCCTGGAGCGAGAGTGGATCTAGCGTAGTGCTACGTTGTTTCTATGTAGGATTTTACGTCAAAATGGCGAAGGCGAAGATGATGGGCTGTTACTTCACCACATGGACACTGCTTTACCAACTATGGTACACTTGGAAATTGGCTGCGACAATCTTATCTGCCTAAATGAGATAAGGCATAAAGTGACTGCAGTCTACAGCAGGGGTTCCCAAGGGGGTCCCGAGATGATTTCAGAATCCTCTTGATGTGACCCATGAGGTTTCTTTTTTTTAAATTGTATTATTATTATTTTTTATCATTTGTATTACGGTATTATTATTATTATTGTTAATAATAACGTGAGTGACAAATAAAGGAATTCTGATTCCCACAGATTCACGACAGTATCATCATTGAAAAAAAGCCACACACAATGTTCGCGATCGCTATTAACCCCCCCCCCCCCCCCCTTGGACTTCACGATGTCCGCGATCGCAACATACCCCATAACATAACAGACCCCCCCCCCACCCCCGTCGGACGGTGATAGTGGGGGGGGGTCTGTTATTTTGGGGGTCGCGGGCTGAAAAGTTGGGGAACCCCTGGTCTACAGAAGGTCCAATTGGGATAGACACGCTTCGCCACTGATTCAAATGTATTGTCATTGCACAGCAAGTACAGTACAGCGAAAATAATACAATCCTGTAAAGTGTGTCTCCAAGAGTATTCATTGCACATGAAGGGTTTGAACCTTAGACAGACTGATTATATTTAATTGACTCATCGTCATCACCTGTGGGCCCAAATCACGGTGAAAATACGCTAAAAAGAGATTTACAGTCACACTATTCTTTCAGGAAGTGAAGAAGCTGCCTCCAAACAGGAAAATAAAAGAGGTCAGGAGACAAATACATGCAAAGTATAACTTTAAAACCTTGTTGTAATATAGATATACAAACCTCTCCAGCCACGCTTCTCTGCTTCCACCTGGCGGCCACCTGGGGTAACTACATCCAGGAGAACACTGCGTCACAGAAGACCGTGACTACGTTCCACCTGCTCCCTATCATAATAAGCGCCCTACATATACTCCACTCTCCTGTTCACTCGCTCCCACAGCTTTCCCGTTTCTACAACCCGAGACTCTCTAGCCGATTCCTCCGTGAATACCCTTTGGCAATCCCCTCGAACTCTTTGTTTCTCTATTTTTCTTGTTTGTTACTTTCGTTGGATTTTTCGATTTTGTTTTTGCTCTGGATGTTTAGTGTTTTTTTTGGACTTTCTCGCAGCACATTATATAACACCCCCATTTTGGATTTGCATTTCGCACACACGTAAGTGCGGCAATCATAAAAACAAATAAATACATATTTGTCCACTGATCTGTTATAGAAATGTAATTTTTGTATGATTCCAATCATTTTTATAGTCAATATCGCTGAATTTGTGTATTTTCCTGATCAAATCCGGGGAGAAGACGTGAAGGGAGGCAGCGACGAGCTGAGCCTCCTCTCGGATCGATCAATCCCTCCCAAACTGGGCTGAGCGCATCGATCTCTCTGTATGTCACCAATGGAATGGCTGTACACACTTTTATTATATTTCCTCACATTCCATAGTCTAGGTCATGTATTTCACCTATGTGTATAACATATTAGTCTTGCTGATCTGACATAACGCCGTAGTGAAAAAGCAGATTATATATATAAGCTAAAACATTTCTCAAAACTTGACTTTCAATCAAAACTCTTGTCCATTATTTTTATATCTTGTATATAAAATAAGATAAGAAAACAAATAAAAGTTATTACATTTTTTTAAACTACATTTGTCTTTTTGTTGTGGACTGTATATACTGTAATTTGTATTGAATGAGTATGTCTGAGATAATGTCCAAATCGAGAATGCAGGGACATTTTCCGCCAGGGCTGTACTGGCCATCTGGCATACTGTGGGCCGACGGGCCCCTCGGGCCGACACAACCCCCCCGTCAACGTCCGCTGATTGCTCAGCACCCGAAAGAAGTCAAAGCATTAGAACGTGTCACATATTTTAACAATCAATTACTTAAATTTGCTTTTGATCATGTTCTGGCCCGCCATCTAGTGGCTCAGAATAAAATTGGCCCATGACCAAACTTACTCGCCAACTTTGATCCGTGTGTGGCACAACATCTTTAGCAGTACTACTGCTAGTACTACTCTCTCCTTCAGCTGTCTACTATTGCCTATATTCAAAGCATATAGTTTAGTTTGAATATTTCTTGTATAATATTTTTTTCTTTTATCTGGCCATCTACTGTGTGTCATGTGCATACTTAAAGCTCACAGGTTAAACCAACTCAGTTGTGAGTTGTGTTCTCAAGGTTGACACAAGTAAAAGATAAATAAAGAGCTACTACTGCTAGCATTAGGATATAGGTTCCAGTATTTGAGTAATAACAAACACATTACTTTTGGTGTTGAGGTCAGATCTCTCCTCTAGCGGTGGACTTGAAGCTGGGTATTGAGGTCAGAGCTCTCCTCTAGCGGTGGACTTGAAGCTGGGTGTTGAGGTCAGAGCTCTCCCCTAGTGGTGGACTTGAAGCTGGATGTTGAGGTCAGAGCTCTCCTCTAGCAGTGGACTTGAAGCTGGGTGTTGAGGTCAGAGCTCTCCTCTAGCAGTGGACTTGAAGCTGGGTGTTTATGTTTTTGGCAGCCCTGGTGGCAGTCTTGTTGGCTGTTTCTATCCAGGTGTGAGTGAAGCCGGTGTGTTCCCCAGCAAAGTGCACCCTGCCCTGAGTCTTGAACAGCTCTGTGGCGAAATCGGTGTGCTGGTAGGGAGTAAAGAGGGCAAATGCTCCCAGACTGTATGGGTCAGAGCTCCACTTCTTCACCACCACCCTTGTGCACAGGTCCCGGACCTGCTCCCCATGAATGAGCACCAGGTCCCTCAGGGCCACCTCCTTCAGCTCCTCATCCCCCAGGCCCAGGAAGAGCAGGGAGTCGTTGGACCAGGTGTAGGAGGCCAGCAGCACGCCGATGTCTGGGTTCTCTGGGAAGATGTGGCTGGGGTAGTAGATAATGGGAGAGGGGCAGTCTGTGATGCTCTTCTCTCCCTTGATGTCGTCATCCTCCCAGAACCTCCGGCTGAAGGTGAGGATGATCTTGGTGGAGCTGTCGTAGTGAACGCTGCTCAGTGCCAGGGCTTGGCTGTGGCTGGGACCAGTACTGTGTCGGCAGACAGCTTGGTCAAATCACATTCTTCACCCTCCTGGTAAAACACACTGACTCCGGCCTCTGACTGAGTGATTTGTTTGACCTTGGAGTTCAGTTTTGCAGGGGAAACCAGGCAGCAATGCAGGGCTTTTGGGAGAAGATCGGAGCCGCCAACTACCTCAAAATGCCTGGAAGGCCAATATATAGGTCTTTACACACACATATATATATATTAGTGCTGTCAATAGATCAAAATATTTAATCTGCTTAATCACAATCAAAGTCTGTGATTAATCAGATTAATTAATAATCCCTTTTCACATTCTTAGCAGTAAAATTACATTGAAACTTGGTGGACTTTCAGCTCCACTGTGTTTGCAGGACTGTGTTTGAAATGTCCAACTCTTTTACGGCACTTTGCTAAAGCACCATCAAATCCACAGTTGCGGAGGGAGACAGCAACGGCCCTCTGTATAATGTGCGCTATACAGGGCATATGCTCAAAAGGAAGTTGCTTTGCTGCCACAATCATATTGCGAGCGTGATGTGTTAAAGTGGATGTTCCGCCAAAGCGCTCCGCGGTGCGTCTCCTCAGTCATCCTGGTGGTGTAACGGCCTTACAGCCGGCCTCTCAGTTCATTACCAGGTGCGTCTCCTCAGTCATCCTGGTGGTGTAACGGGCCTTACTGCCGGCCTCTCAGTTCATTACCAGGTGCGCACTGGAAACACTGAGGGAGGTGCCGTCTAAACCGGATACTATGATTAATATGAGTTACACGAGTTGCACGTTAAAGTCTCGAGATTAATCACATGCGTTAACGCATTAACTTTGACAGCATAGTATGTGTGTGTGAATGCTGTTGACAGAGTCGACTCAGACCTTTTGTCTATCTGCAGCGGAAAGGTGAATATTCTTACAGTTCAATTTAGCCGTTCAACTTGGTGTAGTTTATTTGATGCACACATGTCACGGTCATGAGCAGAACCGAAGACTGAGAGAGTAAAGGGGCATGACTTCAACGGTCTTATACCCCAGGTAGTGACATCACAATCATGCACAACAGCGCTACCCAATGAACACAGTAGTATTCACAGCTACTTACACAAACAATATGATACACAGTAATACATAGTCATACAATATACATATCTTTATGTTATACCTCAACAAATGCAAACTGTATTTAGTGGTAAATGAGAGAGACCCCACAAAATCAATCGATATACCTAATGATATTTACAGAATCGCAATAAACATCGTATCAGCACTCAAAAATAATTTAATAATCAAAAACAATTTAACATAGCTTAGCAAGATACGTAAGGCACTTGACCAATCACAAGGCAGAATGCATCTAACTGTTCTATAATTCACATTAGATTAGAATTAGTTTGTAATTAACAGGCACCTCATGAACTATTAATCTCACCTAATGTTTTAGTCAACCGTGATGCCTGCATCTATTGCAGTGGCAGCTAGCTAGAGCATAGGCGGAGTTTGGGGGGGCAGGGGGGACATTGCACCCCCCCAAGTGGCCTACATTTGTTACTGAATCTGTATAACGGATTATGTGTACACTAAATGTTTTAAAAGGGTACAATGAAATTTCACTTTTTAGACATTAACTTTATGGTTGCCAGTGGTCTTCAGTTGTGTGCGGCAGTGCCCTCATGTGTGAAAGACAAATACCCCACGTAACCATGTGTGATATTGTAAAGTGGTTAGAAACGGATTTGGCTTTATAGCTTTAAGTGTCTTCCGTTACTGTATTGTACCGTAGTACGCCACGAAAATAGCGATGTTTCTTGTTTACCAGAAGTGACGTCATTTCCATGCATGCGCAGTTTTACGGTTGGCAAAATGTCCTTGTTATTGGTATATTTTACATGGAAAGCACGGCGTGCTCAACTGCTTAACGCTATTTTGTAGTCGCTGAATACATATAAAAAAACGCTCAATCAAGTCTAAACTAACGTATTGTAGCGACGCGGTAATGTGTGTCAGTCAGCCGTCCCCTGTCTCTCAGCCAATCACAGAGCTGCGCAGTCATGTGCGGGGCTGTGATTGGCTGAGCAGAGGGGGATGGCTTGCTGATTGTGTGACGTTGAACCGGCGGCGTGCCTGCGTGATATTAGTGTGTTAATAAAGTCGGTCATTCAACCTGTGTTCTGAAACCTACGTGCAACGTTCTACTAATAACTAAGTAAATAAAAGAACCGATCACGTCAGTCCCGCCTCTGCCTTTTTGTGGAACATTACAGTATGGTAAAGGTTCGGCTTCACTTCCAGACCTGTACGCATTAAAGACTGGCAAAATAACCAGTGGCGTTTTCTCCCGGAGGCCAAGGGAAGCCAGGCTTCCCCTGTTTTTTCTGATTGTAGTTATAATTTTAATAAATAAATAAAAGCACTTTTTTCGGAAATTCTCCTTTGCTGTGTGTTGCTGCCGGACCGTCTCTCCCCCATTCTCATTGAGTATTTTACAAAGAGTGAAACAAACAGCGCCCCTCTAGATGTTATGGTGAAACAGTAAATTGCATTCACTGTGAGGAGGCCAGCCGAATCGGGCTTCCCTTGGTGAAAAGAAATGGAGGGATTGTCCCGGATTGACCAATCAGATGAGGCCCACGTCATGCCCCTGCCAACCTATGATTGGTCAGGGCCATGCCAAGGGATGCCAGCCGCCTCTGGCTTCCCTTAAAGGGAAGCCAGTTGATGCGATTTGATTGCGATTTGATTGGATTGTGAGGCAAGGGAATCCCTTGCCTCACAATCCAATCAAATCACATCAACATCAGTTCGTAGTACGTAGTACTGTAACTGTCATCATCGCCGTTAGAAAGTATCAAGCAAATTAAGCATTATGGAGGGTGGAGATTTGCCGTACTTAATCAAACATAACTTTACTAAACTTCGTTTTTCGTTTTTGAATTCATGTGTTTCATACACGCCTACTGATACTTTGATGTGAACGTAAAAATTTTACTTTAAACTTTAAAGGTCTCCTGATTTAGTTTGTGAATGAATGCTTCTTTTTTATTCATTACCGAATCTGCACTGCGCATTGAGCGGCTGGTTATGCATTTGTGGGGGGGGAATGCTTAAATTAATAAGACGAGAGAGTTTTGGCTGGAGAGTGCGTGCGGACCTGTCGGTTAGATAACGCAAGTCCTGCATCTGTATGATACAACTGTGTAAAATGATACCGGGCGCTGTAATCACTCATCTGGTTACGTTATTGACCACCCCCCCGACCCAACAAAAACTGGCTTCCCCTAAATTTTTCCCCACGCCACGCTACTGAAAATAACCAGACTCTTTGGCCAGATTTGAGCTTCGGTGACATGTAAACCTGATCGATACGTTAGGGAGAGACACGAAGGAGTCTCTCAAGGCTTTACAATCACTGGAAGATGATCCGTTTTTACTGAGTGGTCACTTTAAACCGCTATTTAACTGTTATTTCATGCAAAATGCATTTTATTACGAGTTTTCGAACGGTTTAAATTCCAATAACTGAGATAATTCGTACCAAAACATTGAATATAGCAAACTATCATCAAAAGTTTTTAAACTGAACATAATCGTTGTTGTGTGACATGATGCTCTACCAACAAGTTAAATAATCATTTTTTCGTAGTAGTGTAGTTTGTGTAGTTCTGGGTTCTGTATCTTTTTGGTTGAGCATCCTGTCACAAAGCAGCTTTTAGGCATGTTTCAGTTTTTTGTTAGAATAGGACAAGGAGGCAGTAGCGTGGCGTGGGGAAAAAATTAGGGGAAGCCAGTTTTTTTGGGTCGGGTGTGGTCAATAACGTAACCAGATGAGTGATTACAGCGCCCGGTATCATTTTACACAGTTGTATCATACAGATGCAGGACTTGCACACGCCTGTTATCTAACCGACAGGTCCGCACGCACTCTCCAGCCAAAACTCTCTCGTCTTATTAATTTAAGCATCCCCCCCCCCCCCCCCCCCAAATGCATAACTGTGTGGGCATGGGCCTGTCATCTGATTGAATTTTTAGTTGCTGCTGTAGCGGAAGTTTAGTAAAGTTATATTTTATTAAGTACGCCAAATCTCCACCCTCCATAATGCTTAATTTGCTTGATACTATCAAACGGCGAGGATGACAGTTACAGTACTACGTACTGATGTTGATGTGATTTGATTGGATTGTCAAAATCGATCCAATGGGATCAAGGTATCCCATTCCCTTGAAGGGAAGCCAGAGACGGCTGGCATCCCTTGGCATGGCCCTGACCAATCACAGGTTGGCAGGGGGGCATGACGTGGGCCTCATCTGATTGGTCAATCCGGGACAATCCCTCCATTTTGTTTTCACCAAGGGAAGCTCATTCGGCTGGCCTCCTCTGGCAACAGTGAATGCAATTTACTGTTTCACCATAACATCTAGAGGGGCGCTGTTGTTTCACTCTTTGTAAAATACTCAATGAGAATGGGGGAGAGACGGTCCGGCAGCAATACACAGCAAAGGAGAATTACCGAAAAAAAACATATTTATTTATTAAAATGATAACTACAATCCGAAAAAACAGGGGAAGCCTGGCTTCCCTTGGCCTCCGGGAGAAAACGCTACTGCAAGGAGGCATCTTCCCGCAATGCAACGTCAATGGAGAGCGATCTATTGCCCCCCCGGTGTGGGCGTGGCCTAAATGCGCTCTGACTATAGTTGAAATCTCCTCTCTCCCCTCTCTCTCTCCCTCCCTCCCCCTAACTGGTTTTCCTCTCTCCCCTCTCTCTTTCTCCCTCCCCCTAGCCTATTCTCTCTTCTTTCTCCCTATCCCCTAATAAGGAGGTGTGTGTATTTGAGCTAGTTCCCCTAGCCAGGGTGCACCTGTTCTGTACCCAGGGTGCACCTGTCCTCTACCCAGGGGACACCGCTCTCCTTTACCCAGGATGCATCTCTCCTGGGTGCCCAGCCAGCCCCCCCCCCCCTGGGACTCCACTAAGCACAGCAACACACTACACTCGTCTGTCTCTATACCTGTTTCTCTCGCCCTCCCCCTAGCTGGTTCTCCTCTCTCCCCTCTCTCTCTCCCTCCCTCCCCCTAGCTGGTTCTCCTCTCTCCCCTCTCTCTCTCCCTCCCTCCCCCTAACTGGTTCTCCTCTCTCCCCGCTCTCTCTCCCTCCCTCCCTCCCCCTAGCTGGTTCTCCTCTCTCCCCTCTCTCTCTCCCTCCCTCCCCCTAACTGGTTCTCCTCTCTCCCCGCTCTCTCTCCCTCCCTCCCCCTAGCTGGTTCTCCTCTCTCCCCTCTCTCTCTCCCTCCCTCCCCCTAGCTGGTTCTCCTCTCTCCCCTCTCTCTCTCCCTCCCTCCCCCTAGCTGGTTCTCCTCTCTCCCCTCTCTCTCTCCCTCCCTCCCCCTAACTGGTTCTCCTCTCTCCCCGCTCTCTCTCCCTCCCTCCCCCTAGCTGGTTCTCCTCTCTCCCCTCTCTCTCTCCCTCCCTCCCCCTAACTGGTTCTCCTCTCTCCCCTCTCTCTCTCCCTCCCTCCCCCTAGCTGGTTCTCCTCTCTCCCCTCTCTCTCTCCCTCCCTCCCCCTAGCTGGTTCTCCTCTCTCCCCTCTCTCTCTCCCTCCCTCCCCCTAACTGGTTTTCCTCTCTCCCCTCTCTCTTTCTCCCTCCTCCTAGCCTATTCTCTTCTTTCTCCCTATCCCCGAATAAGGAGGTGTGTGTATTTGAGCTAGTTCCCATAGCCTCCCCTAGCCTCTGTTAATAAATGACTGTCTCTGTCAGTCATTTATTAAGACAATAGAAAATCTATTTCATTTTTATTTATTTATATATATACAGTATATATATTTACATTTAGATTTACATTTAGGGCATTTGGCAGACGCTTTTATCCAAAGCGACTTACAAGGTGTACATTAGTTGAAGCAGACAATAGCATAACACTGAGGTACGCAAACATAAAAATACAGCAGTTCACAAGTATTCATATTAACAAGATGAATAACACAATTTCGTACTGCTAGGTCACCTGCTTAAGTAGCTGTGATAAGAGCGTGTTATCAACATTAAGGATATACACTTGCTAACATATGCAACATGCTAAGAGCTATTAATGTCAGGACTTAAGCAAGTTTAGGGGTTTCACAAAGGAGAAGGAGGGTTCAAGGAGAGTCCAGGTGGACTCTGAACAGGTGGGTGAGTCTCTTGCGGAAGCTGGCGAGGGACTCTGCCGTCCTGACATGAGACGGGAGTTCATTCCACCTGTGGAGCCAGAGCCGTGAAGAGCTGGGTCTTGGACGAGCGATGTTTATATATCAATATATCAATTAAAATAAAAATATTTAACCAGCATTAAATGCATAGGTTTATGAACCGTTAACCATCACTTTATACACATATATATATACATATATACATATATATACGTAAATATATACGTAATCACGGTCTTCTGTGACGCAGTGTTCTCCTGGGTGTAGTTACCCCAGGTGGCCGCCAGGTAGAAGCAGAGAAGCGTGGCTGGAGAGGTTTGTATATCTATATTACAACAAGGTTTTAAAGTTATACTTTGCATGTATTTGTCTCCTGACCTCTTTTCTTTTTCTGTTTGGAGGCAGCTTCTTCACTTCCTGAAAGAATAGTGTGACTGTAAATCTCTTTTCAGCGTATTTTCACCGTGATTTGGGCCCACAGGTGATGACGTTGAGTCAATTAAATATAATCAGTCTGTCTAAGGTTCAGTCGTTGATTCAGATTCTGATCCAATGTTCCTAATGTTCTGTGCAAGTATGTTATAAATCTATCTGTGCAATATTATCATATTTCAATTTAAATCTGCAGTATCTCAACATTCTCAATCCTGAACCCTTCATGTGCAATGACAATACATTTGAATGTACTATAATCTAATCTAGATTAGCAGACGCTTTACTTCAAAGCGATGGCAAAACTGGTTTATAATATAACCTGTTAAAAAAGGAACATTAAGATGTTTATTGATGCTACCTCATGAATACCTTAACTATAATGTGACTAATGTATGTACTATAATGTTAAACTTAATTTTGAGTTAATCCGAAGCTACGGTGAACTCAGAGGAGTAACTACTAATAATAATTATTATTATTATTATATAATGATTGTTCTGTCAGACTATATACCGTATAGAACTAGGACTGGATTCACTAGTTATATACGGTATAAAGTCAGACAGAACCACCCGTTTTATCATAATAATGC
Organism: Muraenolepis orangiensis; assembly: GCA_027704905.1. NCBI lineage: Eukaryota > Metazoa > Chordata > Actinopteri > Gadiformes > Muraenolepididae > Muraenolepis > Muraenolepis orangiensis. The sequence continues at coordinate 11,310,956 of CM051021.1, read as the reverse complement.
ATACAGATCCTTCTAGAAGACGTTGTTTAACTTGTGTTCTTAAAGACAAAAGATAGTTCTTAAAGATGTTCTTAAAGACAAAAGATAGAACGCTTCACGAATTTGCGTGTCATCCTTGCGCAGGGGCCATGCTAATCTTCTCTGTATCGTTCCAATTTTAGTATATGTGTTACCGAAGTAACACAATGATTCTAGGATCCTGGTCGTTATTTATAACAGTACTCCTACTTGAACGATCTTCTACTGGTGTCATCCCTTAACAAATACAGACCCGCAAGGATCTGTGGGTATTCTAGTGCATTCTGGGTATTCTAGTCACCGGCCACGGATTGGTGGAGCCAGACATCAGACCCATCCCCATCAGACCAATCCCGCCCATCCCTCCTCCTCTGTGTACCACATGGGTGAAAGAACAGCTTCTGTTGAGCATGATCCCACGTATTGGAAGGACTGAACCATTTATCTAAATCCAATGTTGAAACAATGTTTCAACATTGAATTTACATAAACGGTCGCCCTGGATTGACGATTGATATCAATTAGTTTTGGTCATAGTCTGAGG
>CM051021.1:11232155-11309394 GCA_027704905.1 Muraenolepis orangiensis | reverse complement strand
TATATAGCAGAAGGATAAAAGGCAGAAAAATTAAAATAAATATAAAACATTTTAAAATACATAATTTAATTGATTTTAATGTATCTAGTTAAACAATAACCGCACATACAAGTGCTAATGTTTAGTCATCGATAAAGTAATTGCTTGACATGAAGGTTTTAAGATTTAAATATATTTAGAGTTTGGACCTGTATGAGTCCTTCAGGGAGTTTATTCCAGATGCACCAGGCAGAGTGACTCAGGGCGTCTTCTCATTAGCGGGTGCTCCGCTCTGTCCTCGCTCCATCCTCGGGAGCGAACCCCCCCCCCCCTCCTCCCTCTGGTCTGTGTACACACTACAGTCTTGGTTCGCTCCCAGGCACAATTGAGGAGAGCAACACTCCGACAGAGCAGGTGGCATATGCACCTAGTTGGTTTTTGCGATCGCCAATCAGCCAGTTTGGCCAGATACAGCAAGCCTCTTCCGTGTTTTGGTACAGTAAGCTTGCACACCACGCCCCGCTCCGTCGTCGGGACGCTGGCGCGCACCCGAAACCACCTTTTCAAGCGGTCCCGGCTTGGAGCGAATCAGCGTCCCCGGTGACGGGGGGCGTGCTCGGATTCGACCCCGAATGGCTAGTGAGAAAGCCCCCTAAAAGCTGCTTCACCGAGTTGTGTGGCCTGGCGGCGGCGGGGGGACAGAATCGGGGTCTGTTGTCTGGCTCCAACAATCAGTGGCCGGTGACTAGAATACCCTGAATTCACTAGAATACCCAAAGATCCTTGCGGGTCTGTATTTGTTATGGGTTGATACCATTAGAAGATCGTTCAAGTACGAGTACTGGTATAAATAACAGCCAGGATCATAGAGCATTTGCGTTACTTCGGTAACACATTTACTAAAATTGGAACGATACAGAGAAGATTAGCATGGCCCCTGCGCAAGGATGACACGCAAATTCGTGAAGCGTTCTATCTTTTGTCTTTAAGAACACAAATCAAACAACGTGTTCTAGAAGGATCGTTATGCATTGTTCTGTCTGACTATATACCGTAAAGACCTAGGACTGGATTCACACAGAATTATTATTATTATAATAATTATTATTAGTAGTAGGCCCACATCACGGTGAAAATACGCTGAAAAGAGATTTACAGTCACACTATTCTTTCAGGAAGTGAAGAAGCTGCCTCCAAACAGGAAAATAAAAGAGGTCAGGAGACAAATACATGCAAAGTATAACTTTAAAACCTTGTTGTAATATAGATATACAAACCTCTCCAGCCACGCTTCTCTGCTTCCACCTGGCGGCCACCTGGGGTAACTACACCCAGGAGAACTGCGTCACAGAAGACCGTGACTACGTTCCAGCCCACCTGCTCCCTATCATAATAAGCGCCCTACATATACTCCACTCTGCTGTTCACTCGTTCCCACAGCTTTCCCGTTTCTACAAAAACAAAAGACAGAATGGTAGATGCGGCAGCTCCGTTGCTGCCACAGTTGGCTCCGCCAGTCAAGTTGGACTTCAATAACATCAACAACTGGCCCAGATGGATGAAGCGATTTGAACGCTATAGAATAGCGTCGGGATTGGATAAACAGTCTGAAGAATTCCAAGTGAATGCCTTCGTGTATGCGGCAGGAGACGACGCCGAAGACATTAAGTGTGTTGTTGTTGCCGCTCACAGACGCAAGAAATACGAGGACGTCACGGACGCTCTCAACGCACACTGTGTCGGTAAGAGGAACGACATATTAGAAAGAGCATGTTTCAACAGACCAGGAACCAAGAACCGGGTGAGAATGTTGAATCCTTTGTCACTGCTGTGCACACACTAGCTGAACATTGTCAGTTTGGACCCCTAAGAGAAGACTTGATAAGGGACATAATTGTGGTAGGCATAAGAGATGCCAAGCTATCAGAAAACCTGCAAATGGATGCAGATTTAACTCTGGAAAAGGCGATGACTAAAGTAAAGCAGAGTTAATTTCCCCGCGGGTGTTAGCCCCGTACTCGCCTACAGCAGAGACGTGTGTATCTGCTGTAGGTATCACCTCGTCCTACGGTATCAGAGGCGTTCTGACGCAGCAACAGATGGATTATGGAAGCCGGTCGTGTTCATCTCTAGAAGCCCGTCAAGCCCGGAGAAGAATTATGCACAAATAGAGAAGGAGGCGTTGGCAGCCACATGGGCATGTGAGCGGTTATCATCCTACCTTCTGGGCCTCAGATTCAGACTAGAGACTGATCATAAGCCACTAGTGCCATTGCTGAGTAACAAAGCACTAGATGAGCTCCCACCCAGAGTTCTGAGGTTTCGGCTGAGACTGATGAGATTCACATACGATATTCTACATGTGCCCGGTAAGCGCTTGATAACGGCAGACACATTGTCAAGAGCTCCTGTCAAACACATTCACACAAGAGGAATTGGACAGAGAGACAGAAGTCAAAGTGTTCGTGGATGCAGTTGTACAAAGCCTCCCAGCCACAGAAGCCAGGCTGAGGAGTATACAGGAGAAACAGAGTGTTGACCCTGTCTGCGCAAAGCTCATCAGATACTGTAAGACAGGTTGGCCTGAGAAGCATGACCTCCCACCGGAGTTGGGGGCATACTGGCCAGAAAGAGAGAACCTCACACTGGCCGGTGAGCTACTGCTGCGTGGTCAGAGGATCATGATTCCCCAATGCATCAGACAGGAAGTGCTTAATGACCTGCACGCTGGACATCAAGGAGTTGTCAAGTGCAGAGCAAGAGCACGCCAGTCAGTCTGGTGGCCCGGACTGTCGGGACACATCAATCAGCTGGCGGAAAAGTGTGACATGTTCACAACACAGGGCAGAACGCAGATAGCCCTTGGTCCCCACACCAGTGCAAGAAAGGCCCTGGCAGCGGGTCGCTACAGACTTGTTCTTCTGGGAGAAAAATACATATATTGTGGACTTTTTCTCACGCTACATAGAGGTTGCCCACCTTAAAGTAGCTTCATCTGAGACTGCGCTGAAGGACGTATTCAGCCGTAACGGGACCCCGCAGACCGTGGTTTCGGACAATGGGCCCCAATTCAGTGGGTCACCCTTCCAGAACTTTGCTATTGAGTATGGTTTCACCCATGTGACCAGCAGCCCACGGTATCCGCAGGGGAACGGAGAGGCTGAGCGGGCCGTGGCTACAGTGAAAGGACTGTGGAAAGGAGGGGGCGACAAGGCAAAGGCGCTGATGGCGTACCGCGCCACGCCCCTGGAGAGCGGTTATTCCCCTCCAACATACAACTCCCAAAGACTCTACTCCCTCGCTGGCCAAACATCAGAGAATTCAGGAAATCGGAGATGCAGGCAAAGGAGGATCAACAACGTCGCTACAACCTGCGTCACGGAGCCCGTCCCTTACCCACGCTGCAGTGTGGCCAAAATGTGTGGCTCCCCAAAGAGAACAGAGGAGGGGACTGTCATACAGCAGGCGAACAACGCCCAGGTCATACATCGTAGAGACGGACGAAGGACAGTTGAGGAGAAATCGCGCTCACTTTGCGCACTCTTCAGCAACCTGCTCCACAGACGACAACACCTGAGGTACCTGAGACCACTGTGGAACAAGGTAACACAGAGACACACACATACCACCCAGCTCAGAGTGCCAGTGACATTAACAGACATTCTGATAACACCAAAGCACCCTATGTGACCTCCTCTGGCAGAGGGTCACCACCTCCAGTTAGACTGGATATGTGAGAGACTGGGGTGGGGTAATGACTAAACGCTATAAAAAAATATAGAGTATTGTGTTGTTTTTGAGAATGTGAATTGTCTTCTGAAAAAAAATTCAAAAAGATGTTTTGTTGTCAAGGGTCTGGGAGATGTTTTACTAAAAGGGGAAGGTGTCCTGTAAGGTACTGAGTGACATTGGCTTGTGTGGCTACACGGACCTGTTTGTATGATGCACACTTACTTCCGACCTACCTACTAGTAAAGAGTCAACTTGAATGAACGCTCTCCGTCTCATTATATGTGAAGTAAAGAGTACAAGGGTTACACAACACAAACTTCTCCAGCCACGCTTCTCTGCTTCCACCTGGCGGCCACCTGGGGTAACTACACCCAGGAGAACACCGCGTCACAGAAGACCGTGACTACGTTCCACCTGCTCCCTATCATAATAAGCGCCCTACATATACTCCACTCTCCTGTTCACTCGTTCCCACAGCTTTCCCGTTTCTACAACCCGAGACTCTCTAGCCGATTCCTCCGTGAATACCCTTTGTGCCGATATTTTACATTTTATAAATTGCATTTTTATTTTTTAACTTATTCTATTTTTATTCTATTTTTATCTTATTTTTTATAACTGCTGTCTGTCGTCGGGTATTGCACATAATATTTTCACATCACTGCTTTATACTTGTGTAAACTGTGAAGTGACAATAAACTTGACTTGGGCAATCTCCTCGAACTCTTTATCATGTCTCGGTCACGAGCAGAACCGAAGACAGAGAGTAAAGGGGCGTGACTTCAACGGTCTGATACCCCAGGTAGTGACATCACAATCATGCGCAACAGCGCTACCCAATGAACACAGTAGTAGTCACAGCTACTTACACAAACAATATGATACACCGTAATACATAGTCATACAATATACATATCTTTATATGTTATACCTCAACAAATGAAAACTGTATTTAGTGGTGAATGAGAGAGACTGACCGAGCAAAACATTTGAGTAGTTAAAGTGTGTTTTATTCAAAGAAAACTCAGCAAATAATGGTGTCAATTTGCATTAAGTAGGTGAGGTTCTGGTCAGGCACCTTCATTTAAAAAACAATGAGAAGACAGACGGATCTGAACACCCTAACCCTGTTAAACCATACAAAAAATAAAAACCCAAAAAATCAATCGATATACCTAATGATATTTACAGAATCGCAATAAACATCGTATCAGCACTCAAAAATAATTAAATAATCAAAATAATTTAACATAGCTTAGCAAGCTATGTAAGGCACTCGACCAATCACAAGGCAGAATGCATCTAACTGTTCTACAATTCACATTCGATTACAATTAGTTTGTAATTAACAGGCACCTCATGAACTTTTAATCTCACCTAATGTTTTAGTCAACCGTGATGCCCGTGTGGTCGTTTTTAAAGGCAGTTTTTAACGTTTTTAACGCCACCTGGGGAATTTCCCCCCAGGAGATATTTAATTTACACCTCAGAAAATAAGAAGGCTCTACAAGTTTGTGACTGACACAAGACGACGTGGTTCAATTATAATTAAAAAGTTTAACAGTTTATTTCAACATGTCAATCACATTTATTTGTTCATTCTTGGTAAAACACTTTATATAGGAAATGATTGTTGGTGTCCCCCTTACCCACCACCGGTGCTCACTGCAATCCAAAACTCACTACAAACTGTGTCCCAGTGCTTCCTACCACTACAAGCCGTGAAGGGAATCAGACTGTGTGCCTAGCCTCCACCACTAGCTGGCTCCAACTCCACGACAAGGGGCAAAGAAACAACAAATATAGAATAAGAGAATAAACAAATATCCAAACGAGCAAACAGTAAAATACACTAAAATCCTAAATATAAGACAGCACACCTAAATTGAAACAAAAAACCTAACTGTAGCAAAACCTAACTGTAGCAGTAAAATACAGTAAAATCCTAAATATAAGACAGCAAAACCTAAACTGTAGCAAAACAGCAGCTGATACCACTTAGTAGGAAAAACACATTGTACATTAGATTACAATACCAAAGTAGACATTTCAATCTTAACTTAGGTAATTATAAACTTACCACTACTCAGTATGATTAATATTAAAGTACTAAGCAGGGCCAGGGGGGGAACAACACACATCCCTCCAGGTTAACAGGAACTTCAGGCATCACACTTGGCCAAAGGACACCAGGGGCAGATACAAGCGGACAGTAGGCTAATACAAATGGATGTAATTCAGTGCTAATATAAGATGCACATGAGGAATATTAAGTTGCTGATCAAACATGACATCCAGTATCTGACAATTTACCTACCCTTAAGGTGGCAACAGGCAGGCAGAAAACAAACCAAAGGCTGCAATGATGCCACAGGTGCCTTAAATACCGAGTTAATTAGGGGTTGGCTCTGGGGGAGGAGTTGACCTACTTTAGGTGGTGAGTTCAGGGCCTAGAGATGAGTGTGGGACAGTTACCTGAACCCAGTGTTCCTGCTACACCTAAATCTATTGCAGTTGCAGCTAGCTAGAGCATAGGCGGAGTTTGGGGGGGGCAGGGGGGACATTGCACCCCCCCCCCCCCCAAGTGGCCTAAATCTGTTACTGAATCGGTATAACGGATTATGTGTACACTAAATGTTTTTAAAGGGTACAATGAAAGCTAACTGTTTTAGAAAATCAAATAGATATTTCACTTTTCAGACATTAACTTTATGGTTGCCAGTGGTCTTCAGTTGTGTGCGGCAGAAACGGTTTTGGCTTTATGGCTTTAAGTGTCTTCCGTTACTGTATTGTACCGTAGTACGCCACGCATATAGCGATGTTTCTTGTTTACCAGAAATTATGTCATTTCCATGCATGCGCAGTTTTACGGTTGGCAAAAGTTAGTGGCTGTGGCAAATTGTGTGTATGTGACTTAGATTGAGTTCAAATCTTCATTTTGGTCCACTGAAACACGTTGGGCCATCTGGTTCTCTTTGGGAGTTTTGAAATGTTTTCTGTAGGCTGGAAAGAACAGTCAGAGAACATGTAAGAAATAAAAGCATCACAGTATCCTACAAATACTATGAACTCACCGATCACCAAAGCCACCATGGAGGCCGCAATTAGTGTCCCCATAGCAGCCCACATCCAAGGCGTATCCTCGACAAGACTGATGAACCAAAAAAAGGTTTTCTGCAAAGCAAGCACATTAACATACAGTTTATAACATCACAGCTGACTATAACATTCCACTGCAGGCCTATTTGGCTATCATGGCTAACTATTTGTCAAGAGGCAGCCATGACATCTCATGAGGAAGAGACTAGCATGTAGTAACTCCAACAGCCTTTAGTTTGTCGTACAAAGTCAATCAATGTCTTTGTATGGTTAGGATTTTGGTATTTCCGAGGTCCTGGTTGACAATTACCTCCATCAAAAGGTTTGATGGAAGGTTATTATGACGCCCTGGATTGATGATTGATATGAATGAGTTTTGGTCATAGTCTGAGGCATTTATTCCGCACTCAATGTTGTACACTGTCCCTGTGTTGTCTGTTGCTGCTAAAATCTCAAATTAAACGGTGCCGCTCTGTAAATGTGCAATCTTCAACCTTCTCCACGCTTAAACCAATGGTGAAGCTACGTCCAGCAAAGGTGACATCTCATCACATAACAGGACCTACTAGGAAGGCGCATCTCCGTTTCCCTGGTCTGGTTGAAGAGCTCCTGGCGAACTCTACAGGTGAAGTGGGAGCTCAGGCTCCTCTCCACCACCACGGTGCTGTTAATGTTGTAGAGGCGGTTGGGGTCTTGGGTGGTAGTCATGGTTACAGCAGGCAGGGGGAGTCTTTCATTGCCCTCATGGTGCCACCAGGAGAGCTGTGGTCGTGGGTACCAGTCAGCAGACTGGCAGCCCAGAACCAGGCAACTGCTGTTGGCATCCTCCAGGGTGATGACTGGGGAGGAGGCTGCACCTGAGAGGTGGGGTTGGGGTTAGTGGGAGATCATACTTCTATATTTGTTACACCTGTCAATGTCACGGTTACGGTGGGTGACAGGGGGCGTGGCCAATGCACAGGCTTTAGTGGCGCACCCACGCACATAATCGGCAATTGCCGACTATGATAATCACCGCACCTGGGTGTATATATACCCTGGCATTCTTTTACCCCTTTGCTAGATCGTACGTCGTTCTCCTTCGATGACACAGTACCAGCCCTCCAGTAATTATACTTACCTGTCTACTACCTGTCGCTACTTCGACCTCCCGGTATCCAGACTCCTCGCCCGTCCCGGACCACTCGCCTGTCTACTACCTGTCGGTACTCGGCTGATCGACCTCCCGGTATCCAGACTCCTCGCCCGTCCCCGACTGATCTATGATGCTTATGCAATAAAGCCTCACGTTACCGCTTCCCTGTGTCTTTGGTCTGCGTTCTGGGTCCTACCAACACTATACCCTGACAGTCAAGTCCATTTCACGTTGGTTTGCTCCGGCTTTTGGCCTCTTTGGATTTTAATCTGATTAGGACATCAGTCACCATCAGGGCTGAGCATGAATATTTCAATATTTGTTTGATAACAATCCCTCAGTCTGAGACTTCAAAAGCACTTAGAAATATAATTTATTATTATATACTTTACTTTGTGTAACGCTTAAATATACTATATTCAACTATAATAAGAAGTAATAATAGATGATATTAAAACAAACGATACATTTTATGTATTACACATTTAGAATTATTAGATTAGATTCAAATTTATTTTCAGTGCACAGCACAAGTACAGTACAGTGAATATAATTATGTTTAATATATCTATTGGACTTCAATCAATAAAGTAACATGACATCTGACCCCGTTGGACTTATCTATGCATAGATGCCAGCTATCCCCCCCCCCCGTTGGATGCATAGATGCCAGCTATACCCCCCCCCCCCCCCCCCCCCCCCCCCCCCGCTGTTGGACTTCACGATCGCGACACCCCCCCCCGTTGGACTTCACGATCGCGACACCCATATATATATATATATATACCTGCTTGTTTAAATCACTCACGTAAAACTATATCAATCACTCAACAAAAATGTATATACAGTATATCGGCACACACTGACAAAAACACTGACATATATTGTGTGTGTGTGTGTGTGTGTGTGTGTTTGCGTATGTGTGTGTGTGTTTCCTAGTAGTACACTGTGACGCACACAAATGACGTCTTGAGGACGCTGATTGGCTACATTTTATGTCACTCTTATATCTTGAATCAGCAATTGGCTAAACTGCTACAGAGACCCGCCTTCGTGGGGCGCATTGAAAAGCGCCCCAGCAGCATCTCATACAAATGCGCCCTTAAGGCTGCAGTGTACTAGGCATATATGTACTAGGAAAAGCATATTATGTTGCGCAAATTATTTAAAAATCATATTTTACACATATTTCTGGGTGCATTCCACACACATATTGACAATTTATATATATGTATATTGTTGTTGTTTTTTTTTTTGTGTGTGTGGTTTGCCATCTGCATAGATGGCAGCTGTAAATGGGTATGCTCAGGGGTTGATTCATAATGATTTGCAGAGATAGTAAGTATGTTAGATCTGTTCATGTAGATCCAACATACATTTATTCTAGATCTCAAATGTTTTCTGTGATCAGTTAACATTGTGCGACGCAGCAAATGCATATTATGAACCAGTTGATTGGCGGTTGTGGGAATACCTGCTCATTAAAAGTGGATCAGACCCCAACAGTATTTCATTGGTTGAAATGTAAAACCCGCCCACGTGGACTTGGTGAGGCAATCACATTATCATCTATTGGGAGGAAGGAGTTAGGATGGTTTGATTTTAGTGTGAAATTATTAAAACCCAAAATAAAAGATGTACAAAAAATAAACAACGCTAGTCTTTCCTGATTTCGCTCTGCAAGCGTTCATAAAAATATGTCAGAAAAACAAGAAACAAAGTAACTTTGAGCTGAAGAAGAAACACACTGTCCCACTAGAATAGTGGGACACTAGCTAAGACTTCCCACTAGAAGTCTTAGCTTCTAAATCTGAATCTATCTCAACCCTGAGAATCTGTCGTACCATTTAGAACATGTCTCACCCACTCAAAACTATTGAACCCCAACCTACTGGTAGCAGTCTTACCTACAAGTAGTTGGACAGTGTACTGGTTGTGGACGGAGGAGAACAGGCAGGTGTAGTTGCCTTCATCGGCCAGTCGGACGCGGGACAGTCTGAGGGAGATAATTCCTCTCTCCAGGTCTTCTTCTGACAGCACCGTTCTCCCTCTGTATGCTGGGTTCTGCTGTTTATAAAAGGTTCGACGGTCTTCATGCAGATGGACAAGATCAGACTTCAGGTCCGTCCTGGACCACTCAACTGTCTCCTCGCTGATGTCTTTCAACTGCTTTGTGTCGTACGACAGTGTGACGTCATCACCGACCAGTGCCATCACAGAATGAGCTTCCCCTAGACGGAAAAATGACCTGTGACCACACTCATGACAATACATTGTTACAAAGGAAACAAACAAAGGCACACTTTGGTAGCAGAATCGATTCATCCTTGTAATTAATGTTGAAGTTCCCTCAAGACAGCGTCCAGATGTTTATCTCCTCTATCCTCATTGTACCCACAGTCACAATAAGTAGTATATAAGAGAAGAAGCCTAAGCAACTCCAGGCCAAGGATACATACGAGTATCCTTTACAGGAACGGCTTTGGGTGTCTTTTAGTCATTAGACATATGGCCTTAAAGCCAGTCTGAAGGTTGCGATTGACCCAGATCAACACTGGACATTCTGTTTAACAACCCAATCTATAAGCAGAAGCAAAGCCAACCCTCTGCTACTGGACACTCTCCTCTGAGTCTAGTAGTAACATGTGGCAAAAGTATCACAACAAAAAGGATTGGTAATTATGGGATATGTTACCTGTAGAGAAGTGGATCAACAGGAAAATGAGGACTTCCATGAGAAGCCCTGAAGATGTGCAGCTGATTGGAGCAAGGCGGGCCAAGACATCTGCCTTTACCTGAAATCCACCACTTTTTACCACTTTGTATATTACAGACACATACAACACATTCCAATGGGCCGATACTAAGTATTAATCAGATACCAATTAATATTTTTAGCCCATCTCCAAAGATGGGCTCTTTCTCTAGACTCTGTAAAATATATAAATACAGTAAATGGAAACATAGAACTAGGGCTGAGCCTTCGACCACTAGTCAGTTACGGCCATATCAATAAGATATTGCGGTAAGCAGGAGGGTTAATGGTTTTACATACAACATGACTCAATTGTATGCAATATAAATAATCATATACTTATATTATAAGTTTCTTTCTTTCTTATAAAAAAATATATATACACACATAACTATACTAAACTATCTGTTCAATATACTTTACTTTGTGTAACGCTTAAATATACTATATTCAACTATAATAACAGATAAGTAATAATAGATTATATTAAAACAAACAATACATTTTATGTATTACATATTGTATTATGTATTACATATTTTTAATTATTAGATTAGATTCAAATTTATTTTCAGTGCACAGCACAAGTACAGTACAGTGAATATAATTATGTTTAACATATTGTTATACCAGTAGGGTCATGTAGGGCAAGGCTGCCTACCCCTTTAAGAGAGAGGGGGGCGGGGCGGGGCGTGTGTGTGTGTGTGGGAGCGCGAGGTTGAATGAGCGAGCGTGTGTGTGGAAGTGAACGGGAGTACACACTTATGTGCATATGTGCACACATAAAACAGCTATATAATTGCATATATGTTTTAACCTTTTCTATTGCCCATTTAAATGGACCGAATGCAAATGTAGATTTTGTCTCTATGCATTTCAAGGAAAAAGCCATGTGTTTTACTGTGCAGGATTGGAATTGTGTGAAATTGCCATCCAGAGTGGGGGTAGTGTTATACCAGTAGGGTCATGTAGGGAAAGGCTGCCCACCCCTTTAAGAGAGAGAGAGGGGGGCGTGGCGTGTGTGTGTGGGAGCGCGAGGTTGAAAGAGCGAGCGTCGGTGTGTGTGTGGAAGTGAACGGGAGTAGTAGCAATGGACATCCGTTTAGTATAGTGGTCAATAAATCAACCCTCTCGGAAGTAAACCCTGCCTGTCTGTTCATTAAGTGGGTTATTGAAGCCTGTGCTTCGGCCCTGGATCAATAGCCCCTGTATTCCTCGACTACGGTCTGGAAGCTAGTCAGGAAAGTTCAACATTATCTATTGGACTTGATAATGGTATATATGGACTGAACGATGTTTCAAGTATACGCCAAGTTAGATTCGATTCAAATGTATTGTCAGTGTACAGATAGTCACTACGCAGTGTTCAGGGCTAGATAGTCTCGACACGTCCGACAGGAGAAAAGCACTGGAGTTACCTTTGACAATTCTTTGGAGCTTCAGTTTTAATATTGTTGACGCGGCGTGGTCTGGATCTCCAGACAAAGGAGTCCACACACACACACACACACACACCCCTGGCGTCAGCGAGCAGAAAGCAGAACAATCGATCTGAGAAAACGTCTTCTTTACTTCACATTTCAACCGTCTCTCTATAGTTATATAGTCACCTCACCTGGTACACAATACATTACATCAAATAACTAAAACACATTCACTAATTTGCTCTGACATCATTGTGCTTATCTCATGTCTCCAGCAATAATGGGCTACTTGAACTAAGTTGTGCTATTAAAGTGCTTTAAACAGGGGGAAAATATATAGCAGAAGGATAAAAGGCAGGAAAATTAAAATAAGTATAACAATTTTATTAAATACATAATTTAATTGATTTGAATGTATCTAGTTAAACAATAACCGCACATACAAGTGCTAATGTTTAGTCATCGATAAAGTCATTGCTTAACATGAAGGTTTTAAGCCTAGATTTAAATATATTTAGAGTTTGGACCTGTATGAGTTCTCCAGGGAGTTGATTCCAGATGCACCAGGCAGAAAGGCGCGAGTTGTGGCGGCCGGGGGAAGTGGTGACCGTTTGAACAGGTCTGCTCCACCCAATCAGTGGCGGGTGACTACAATACCCAGAATGCACTAGAATACCCAAAGATCCTTGCTGGTCTGTATTTGTTATGGGATGACACCATTAGAAGATCGTTCAAGTAGGAGTACAGGTATAAATAACCACCAGGATCATAAAGCAGTTGTGTTACTTCGGTAACACATATACTAAAATTGGAACGATACAGAGAAGATTAGCATGGCCCCTGCGCAAGGATGACACGTGAAGCGTTCTATCTTTTGTCTTTGAAAGAACACAAATCAAACAACGTGTTCTAGAAGGATCGTTATGCATTATGATAAAACGGGTGGTTCTGTCTGACTATATACCGTAAAGACCTAGGACTGGACTCACACAGAATACTATTATTGTTATTATTATTATTAGTAGTAGTAGGTCCAAATCACGGTGAAAATACGCTGAAAAGAGATTTACAGTCACACTATTCTTTCAGGAAGTGAAGAAGCTGCCTCCAAACAGGAAAAGAAAAGGTCAGGAGACAAATACATGCAAAGTATAACTTTAAAACCTTGTTGTAATATAGATATACAAACCTCTCCAGCCACGCGTCTCTGCTTCCACCTGGCGGCCACCTGGGGTAACTACACCCAGGAGAACACTGCGTCACAGAAGACCGTTTGGACTTTCCCGCAGCACATTATACAACACCCCCTTTTTGGATTTGCATTTCGCAGTGACGTGCGGTCAAGGGAGGCAATCATAAAAACAAATAAATACATATTTGTCCACTGATCTGTGATAGAAATGTAATTTTTGTATGATTCCAATCATTCCAATCATTTTAGTAGTCAATATCGCTGAATTTGTGTATTTTCCTGATCAAATCCGGGGGGGAAGACGTGAAGGGAGGCAGCGACGAGCTGAGCCTCCTCTCGGATCGATCAATCCCTCCAAAACTGGGCTGAGCGCATCGATCTCTCTGTATGTCACCAGTGGAATAGCTGTACACACTTTTATTATATTTCCTCACATTCCATAGTCTAGGTCATGTATTTCACCTATGTGTATAACATATTAGTCTAGCTGATCTGACATAACGCCGCAGTGAAAAAGCAGGAAGGGAGGCAGCCAGTACCTCTGCCTCCCTGAAGGGGGCGTGTTACAGACAGAGGGCATTGTGGGTTCTATTGTGTGTCATGTGCATACTTAAAGCTCACAGGTTAAACCAACTCAGTTGTGAGTTGTGTTCTCAAGGTTGACACAAGTAAAAGATAAATAAAGAGCTACTACTGCTAGCATTAGGATATAGGTTCCAGTATTTGAGTAATAACACACATTACTTGGTATTGAGGTCAGATCTCTCCTCTAGCGGTGGACTTGAAGCTGGGTGTTAAGGTCAGATCTCTCCTCTAGCGGTGGACTTGAAGCTGGGTGTTAAGGTCAGAGCTCTCTAGCGGTGGACTTGAAGCGGGGTGTTGAGGTCAGAGCTCTCTATCGGTGGACTTGAAGCTGGGTGTTGAGGTCAGAGCTCTCTAGCGGTGGACTTGAAGCTGGGTGTTGAGGTCAGAGCTCTCTAGCGGTGGACTTGAAGCTGGGTGTTGAGGTCAGAGCTCTCTAGCGGTGGACTTGAAGCTGGGTATTGAGGTCAGAGCTCTCCCCTAGCGGTGGACTTGAAGCTGGATGTTGAGGTCAGAGCTCTCTAGCGGTGGACTTGAAGCTGGGTGTTGAGGTGAGAGCTCTCCTCTAGCAGTGGACTTGAAGCTGGGTGTTGATGTTTTGGGCAGCCCTGGTGGCAGTCTTGATGGCTGTTTCTATCCAGGCGTGAGTGAAGCCGGTGTGTTCCCCAGCAAAGTGCACCCTGCCCTGAGTCTTGAACACCTCTGTGGCGAAATCGGTGTGCTGGTAGGGAGTAAAAAGGGCAAATGCTCCCAGACTGTATGGGTCAGAGCTCCACTTCTTCACCACCACCCCTGTGCACAGATCCCAGACCTGCTCCCAATGAATGAGCACTAGGTCCCTCAGGGCCACCTCCTTCAGCTCCTCATCCTCCAGGCCCAGGAAGAGCAGGGAGTCGTCGGACCAGGTGTAGGAGGCCAGCAGCACGCCGATGTCTGGGTTCTCGGGGAAGATGTGGCTGGGGTAGTAGATGAAGCGAGAGGGGCAGTCCGTGATGCTCTTCCCTCCCTTGATGTCGTCGTCCTCCCAGAACCTCCGGCTGAAGGTGACGATGATCTTGATGGAGCTGTCGTAGTGAACGCTGCTCAGTGCCTGCCTCTTACCAGTGGTCAGAGGGGGGTCAAAATCGATGAAGCGGGCCACCTTGGCTGTGGCTGGGACCAGTACTGTGTCGGCAGACAGCTTGGTCAAACCACATTCTTCACCCTCCTGGTAAAACACACTGACTCCGGCCTCTGACTGGGTGATTTGTTTGACCTTGGAATTCAGTTTTGCGGGAGAAACCAGGCGGCAATGCAGGGCTTTAGGGAGAAAATCGGAGCCGCCAACTACCTCAAAATACCTGGAAGGCCAGTATATAGGTCTTTACACACACATATATACATATATATTAATGCTGTCAATAGATATAATACAAAATATTTAATCTGATTAATCACAATAAAATTCTGTGATTAATCAGATTAATTAATAATCCTTTTTCACATTCTTAGCAGTAAAATGACATTGAAACAGTGTAAACTTGGTGGACTTTCAGCTCCGCTAGGTTTGCAGGACTGTGTTTGAAATGTCCAACTCTTTTACGGCACTTTGCTAAAGCACCATCAAATCCACAGTCGCGGAGGGAGACAGCAACGGCCCCCTGTATAATGTGCGCTGTACAGGGCATATGCTCAAAAGGAAGTTGCTTTGCTGCCGCAATCATATTGCGAGCGTGATGTGTTAAAGTGGATGTTCCGCCCAGCGCTCCACGGTGCGTCTCCTCAGTCATGCTGGTGGTGTAACGGGCCTTACAGCCGGCCTCTCAGTTCATTCCCAGATGCGCATGCACATCTGGGAATTAATAAAGAAAATTAAAACTCAGCAAATAATGGTGTCAATTTGCATTAAGTAGGTGAGGTTCTGGTCAGGCACCTTGATTTAAAAAACAATGAGAAGACACGGACGGATCTGAACACCCTAACCCTGTTAAACCATACAAAAAAGAAAACCCCACAAAATCAATCGATATACCTAATGATATTTACAGAATCGCAATAAACATCGTATCAGCACTCAAAAATAATTGAATAATCAAAAACAATTTAACATAGCTTAGCAAGATACGTAAGGCACTTGACCAATCACAAGGCAGAATGCATCTAACTGTTCTATAATTCACATTAGATTACAATTAGTTTGTAATTAACAGGCACCTCATGAACTATTAATCTCACCTAATGTTTTAGTCAACCGTGATGCCTGCATCTATTGCAGTGGCAGCTAGCTAGAGCATAGGCGGAGTTTGGGGGGGCAGGGGGGACATTGCACCCCCCCCAAGTGGCCTACATTTGTTACTGAATCGGTATAACGGATTATGTGTACACTAAATGTTTCAAAAGGGTACAATGAAAGCCTAACTGTTTAATAAAATCAAATAGATATTTTACTTTTCAAATATCATATTATTTTCAATTAACTTTATGGTTGCCAGTGGTCTTCAGTTGTGTGCGGCAGTGCCCTCATGTGTGAAAGACAAATACCCCACGTAAACATGTGTGATATTGTAAAGTGGTCAGAAACGGAATTGGCTTTATGGCTTTAAGTGTCTTCCGTTACTGTATTGTACCGTAGTACGCCACGCAAATAGCGATGTTTCTTGTTTACCAGAAATTACGTCATTTCCATGCATGTGCAGTTTTACAGTTGTTAGCACGGCGTGCTCGACTGCTTAACGCTATTTTGTAGTCGCTGAATACATATAAAAAACCTGCGTGCCTGCGTGATATTAGTGTCTTAATAAAGTTGGTCATTCAACCTGTGTTGTGAAACCTGCGTGATATTAGTGTGTTAATAAAGTTGGTCATTCAACCTGTGTTCTGAAACCTACGTGCCACGTTCTACTAATAACTAAGTAATTAAATGTGACATGATGCTCTACCAACAAGGTAAATAATTTATATTTTCGTAGTAGTGTAGTTCATGTAGTTCTGGGTTCTGTATCTTGTGTGTTGAGCATCCTGTCACAAAGCAGCTTTTAGGCATGTTTCAGCTTTTTGTTAGAAGTCAAAAATGACAAGGAGGCATCTTCCCGCAATGCAACGTTAATGGAGAGCGATCTATTGCCCCCCCCCCACCCCCCCCCCCCCCCGTGGGCGTGGCCTAAACGCGCTCTGACTATAGTTGAAAAAATGTTCCCCCCCCCCAGCACAATTGTCAAATTCCGCCTATGAGCTAGAGACACGTAGTGGCCGTGGCAGCTTGTGTATATGTGAAATCGAATCTTCATTTTGGTCCAATGAAACACCTTGGGGCATCTGGTTCTCTTTGGGAGTTTTGAAATGTGTTCTGTAGGCTGGAAAGAACCAGAGTCAGAGAAAATTTAAGAAATAAAAGCATTATCCTACAAATACTATGAACTCACCGATCACCAAAGCCACCATGGAGGCCGCAAATAGTATCCCCGTAGCAGCCCACATCCAAGGCATACCTCGACAAGACTGATTAAACAAAAAAAGGTTTTCTGCAAAGCAAGCACATTAACATACTGTTTATAACATCACAGCTGACTATAACATTCCACTGCAGGCCTACTTGGAAGTCAAGAGGCAGCCATGACGTCTCATGAGGAAGAGACTAGCATGTAGCAACTCCAACAGCCTTTACTTTGTCGTACAAAGCCAATCAATGTCTTTGGTTAGGATTTTGGTATTTCCAAGGTCCTGGTTGACAATTACCTTCCATCAAAAGGTTTGATGGAAGGTTATTATGACGCCCTGGATTGATGATTGATATAAATTAGTTTTGGTCATAGTGTGAGGCATTTATTCCGCACTCAATGTTTTACACTGTCCCTGTGTTATCTGTTGCTGCTCAAATCTCGAATTAAACGGTGCCGCTCTGTAATTGTGCAATCTTCAACCTTCTCCACGCTTAAATCAATGGTGAAGCTACGTCCAGCAAAGGTGACATCTCATCACATAACAGGACCTACTAGGAAGGCGCATCTCCGTTTCCCTGGTCTGGTTGAAGAGCTCCTGGTGAACTCTACAGGTGAAGTGGGAGCTCAGGCTCCTCTCCACCACCACGGTGCTGTTAATGTTGTAGAGGCGGTTGGGGTCTTGGGTGGTAGTCATGGTTACAGCAGGCAGGGGGAGTCTTTCATTGCCCTCATGGTGCCAGGAGAGCTGTGGTCGTGGGTACCAGTCAGCAGACTGGCAGCCCAGAACCAGGCCACTGCTGTTGGCACCCTCCAGGGTGATGACTGGGAAGGAGGCTGCACCTGAGAGGTGGGGTTGGGGTTAGGGGGAGATCATCATCAGAGTTAACATTGTGCGACGCAGCAGATAAATATTATGAACCAGTTGATTGGCGTTTGTGGGAATACCTGCTCATTAAAAGTTAAAACTATTTCATTGATTGAAATGTAAAGCCCGCCCACGTGGACTTGGTGAGGCAATCACATTATCATATATTAGGAGTTAGGATGGTTAGATTTTATGTGTGAAATTATTAAAACCCTAAATAAAAGAAGTACAAAAAATAAACAACGCAAGTCTTTCCTGATGTCGCTCTGCACGTGTTCATAACAAATATTTTAGAAAAACAAGAAACAAAGTAACTTTGAGCAGAAGAAGAAACACACTGTCCCACTAGAATGTCATACCTTCTAAATCTGAATCTATCAACCCTGAGAATCTGTCTTACCATTTAGAACATGTCTCACCCACTCAAAACTATTGAACCCCAACCTACTGGTAGCAGTCTTACCTACAAGTAGTTGGACAGTGTACTGGTTGTGGACGGAGGAGAACAGGCAGGTGTAGTTGCCTTCATCGGCCAGTCGGACGCGGGACAGTCTGAGGGAGATGATTCCTCTCTCCAGGTCTTCTTCTAACAGCACCGTTCTCCCTCTGTATGCTGGGTTCTGCTGTTTATAAAAGGTTCGACGGTCTTCATGCAGATGGACAAGATCAGGCTTCAGGTCCGCCCTGGACCACTCAACTGTCTCCTCGCTGATGTCTGTCAACTGCTTTGTGTCGTACGACAGTGTGACGTCATCACCGACCAGTGCCATCACAGAATGAGCTTCCCCTAGACGGAAAAATGACCTGTGACCTCACTCATGACAATACATTGTTACAAAGGAAACTAAAAAAGGCACACTTTGGTAGCAGAATCGATTCATCCTTGTAATTAATGTTGAAGTTCCCTCAAGACAGCGTCCAGATGTTTATCGCCTCTGTCCTCATTGTACCCACAGTCACAATAAGTAGTATATAAGAGAAGAAGCCTAAGCAACTCCAGGCCAAGGATACATACGTGTATCCTTTACAGCAGGGGTGTCAAACTCAAATACACAGTGGGCCGAAATTAAGAAATTGCTACAAGTCAAGGGCCGGACGGGTTCAACGTTTATTTAAAACTTATTGAAACAACCTTATTGCACATATTGAACCTGGAACTAACAAGGCCTATAGATTATTGCCTATAAAACAACATTAATTATGAAATAAATGAAAGAAAAATTATAAATAAATAAAAAAAGAACATTTTCTACAGGCAAACAACAGCCAGAAGTAATTTACTTCAAAGAAAAATCAAATGTCCTGTAGTAGCAAGAGAACAAAATGCAAATATTAAACTGCATTAAAAACTGAAACTGTGTCAAAGCACCGTTTGCTGCTCTGTGATGCTCACTTGTCTGAGCCAGATACTTGGTGTCTTATCTTGGTTACAAGTTCATCAATGTCTGGGGTCAGGCTCTGAGCTGAGGAAATCCTCAGGATTGAGTGAAGGTGTTCATCAGTAAGACGAGTCCTGTGTGAAGTTTTGTTTATCTTCATCAAAGAGAACAGCTGTTCACACAAGTATGTGCTGCCAAACATAGAGAGCGTTTGAGCAGCCTGGGAGCGTAGATGGGGCATTGTGTCGGGGATGAAACGTGGAAACTCTGCAGCGCCCACAGACTCATATTTTGCCTTCAGTGTGTCACTACATTGGAGCTCGATCAGCTCCATTTGCAGGTTTGATGGTGCGCTTTCCACGTCAGCTGCAAATGGATTACTGAGCAGTTCAAACCTGCTTTTTTGGGCTTCAAAATCGGCAAATCGCCGTGTGAAGTCAGCACCAAGTATGCCGAGTTTTTCAGTAAACTGTCTAGTTGGGAAAACAGCGGCAGCGACCTGCTCTTTCATTGTTTGGCAGTGCGGGAAATGGCTCAAGTTTTCCTGAAGAATCTGCGTCTCCCACAGGCGCAGCTTGGTTTTAAAAGCCCTCACTGTAGCGTACATGTCAGTGATGACACGGCCCCGCCCCTGAAGCTGCAGGTTTAGCGCATTCAGGTGGCTCGTGATGTCACACAGAAACGCTACTTCACACAGAAACTTTTTATTTCGGAGCTCTGATGTGTCTTTCCCTTTGCTTTCCATGAACTCACAGATCTCCTCACGCAACTCGAAAAATCTTTCCAGCACCTTTCCCTGGCTTAGCCATCGCACCTCTGTGTGATAGGGCAAGTCACCATAGTCCGAATTTAACTCCGCCAGAAAAGACTTGAACTGGCGGTGATTTAAACCTCTGGCTCTGATAAAGTTAACCGCTCGTGTTATGATGCTCATTACATGTTCCATTTTCAAGGCTTTGCCACTCAGGCTCACATTTAAAAATGCTTGCCTTTTTTCTGGGCACACGGTGTCGCAAACTTTAATCATGCAGTTTTTGACAAATTCCCCCTCGGTAAAGGGCCGGGATGATTTTGCAATCTCTGCTGCCACAATAAAACTGGCCTTAACAGCAGCCTCGCTTTGTGATTTAGCTTTAGTGAACATAGCCTGCTGTGACACCAGACTTATTTTTAATTCTTCTACCTTCTGTAGCCTTTGTGTCGTGTCCAGATGCTTGTATTTGTCGTGGTGTTTCGTTTCATAGTGTCTTTTTATGTTGTATTCTTTCATTACAGCCACACTGTCTCCGCACAGAAGACACACAGCTTTGCCCTTTACATCAGCGAACATGTACTGTGCCTCCCACCGGTCTTGAAAACCCCTGTTTTCAAAGTCCACCTTTCGCTTAGCCATTTTGTGGGGAGAGGGATGAAAGTTGACAGAAGTGCTGATGAACGAGTGGGGGCGCTTGTGATTGGCGTGGGCCTGGGATTGACGTGCCGACGCACGGGCAGTGCATTATGGGATTTGTAGTATTATGGTGGCGCGTAAGATATACCAGCGGGCCAGCTCTAATAGTAAATAGATTTTGTCATGCGGGCCAAAGATAATTCATTCACGGGCCGGATGTGGCCCGCGGGCCTTGAGTTTGACACATGTGCTTTACAGGAACGGCTTTGGGTGTCTTTTAGTCATTAGACATATGGCCTTAAAGTCAGTCTGAAGGTTGCGATTGGTCCAGATCAACACTGGACATTCTGTTTAACAACCCAATCTATAAGCAGAAGCAAAGCCAACCCTCTGCTACTGGACACTCTCCTCTGAGTCTAGTAGTAACATGTGGCAAAAGTATCACAACAAAAAGGATTGGTAATTATGGGATATGTTACCTGTAGAGAAGTGGATCAACAGGAAAATGAGGACTTCCATGAGAAGCCCTGAAGAGGTGCAGCTGATTGGAGCAAGGAGGGCCAAGACATCTGCCTTTACCTGAAATCCACCACTTTTTACCACTTTGTATATTACAGACACACACAACACATTCCAATGGGCCGATACTAAGTATTAATCAGAAACCTATTTTTATTTTTAGCCAAAGATGGGCTCTTTCTCCAGACTCTGTAAAATATATAAATACAGTAAATGGAAACATAGAACTAGGGCTGAGCCTTCGACCACTAGTCAGTTACGGCCATATAAATAAGATATTGCGGTAAGCAGGAGGGTTAATGGTTTTACATACAACATGACTCAATTGTATGCAATATAAATAATCAGATAATTATATTATAAGAAAAAAAGATATATACACACATAACTAGACTAAACTATCTGTTCAATATCCTTTATTTTGTGTAACGCTTAAATATACTATATTCAACTATAATAACGTATCTATTAAAGTAATAATAGATGATATTAAAACAAACAATACATTTTATGTATTACATATTTTAAATTATTAGATTCGATTCAAATTTATTTTCAGTGCACAGCACGGGTACAGTACAGTGAATATAATTATGTTTAATATATCTATTGGACTGAATCAATAAAGTAACATGACATCTGATCCATTGGACGTATCTATGCATAAATGGCAGCTCGCTTCACATACAGCCGTCCCGCTCGTGACGTCACTACCGTGGCCTGTACTCTGTGTTGTATAAACACGCACCACCTATTAACAATAACACCACAAGGGGTTGAGGAGGAAATGGCGACTTCCTCTGAGATAACCACCTGCCGACAAAAATGGTTTTATAATGAATGTATGCCACGTTCATTGCCATGAACGTCTATTTACATGCTGAAGTAACAACTTAATTCGCTACTACTTCGTTATTTGGTTGCCACCCATTTATATTGTGTTATTATGAACGATTGAACGATGTTTCAAGTATACGCCAAGTTAGATTAGATTCAAATGTATTGTCAGTGTACAGATAGTCACTACGCAGTGTTCAGGGCTAGATAGTCTCGACACGTCCGACAGGAGAAAAGCACTGGAGTTACCTTTGACAATTCTTTGGAGCTTCAGTTTTAAGATTGTTGACGCGGCGTGGTCGGGATCTCCACACAAAGGAGTCCACACACACACGCCCTCACCTGGCGCATGCAAGCAGAAAGCAGAACAGTTATTTTCACCTCACCTGGTACAGAATACATTACACCAAATAACTAAAACACATTCACTAATTTACTCTGACATCATTGTGCTGATCTCATGTCTCCAGCAATAATGGGCTACTTGCACTAAGTTGTGGTATTCAAAGTGCTTTAAACAGGGGGAAAATATATAGCAGAAGGATAAAAGGCAGAAAAATTAAAATAAATATAAAACATTTTAAAATACATAATTTAATTGATTTTTATGTATCTAGTTAAACAATAACCGCACATACAAGTGCTAATGTTTAGTCATCGATAAAGTAATTGCTTGACATGAAGGTTTTAAGATTTAAATATATTTAGAGTTTGGACCTGTATGAGTCCTTCAGGGAGTTTATTCCAGATGCACCAGGCAGAATGACTCAGGGCGTCTTCTCATTAGGAACGGGTGCTCCGCTCTGTCCTCGCTCCATCCTCGGGAGCGAACCCCCCCCCCCTCCCTCTCCCCCCTCTGGTCTGTGTACACACTACAGTCTTGGTTCGCTCCCAGGCACAATTGAGGAGAGCAACACTCCGACAGAGCAGGTGGCGTATGCACCTAGTTGGTTTTTGCGATCGCCAATCAGCCAGTTTGGCCAGATACAGCAAGCCTCTTCGGTGTTTTGGTACAGTAAGCTTGCACACCACGCCCCGCTCCGTCGTCGGGGACGCTGGCGCGCACCCGAAACCATCTTTTCAAGCGGTCCCGGCTTGGAGCGAATCAGCGTCCCCGGTGACGGGGGGGGGGCGTTCTCATCACACTTATTTTGGTGCGATCGTGCTCGGATTCGACCCCGAATGGCTAGTGAGAAAGCCCCCTAAAAGCTGCTTCACCGAGTTGTGTGGCCTGGCGGCGGCGGGGGGACAGAATCGGGGTCTGTTGTCTGGCTCCAACAATCAGTGGCCGGTGACTAGAATACCCTGAATGCACTAGAATACCCAAAGATCCTTGCGGGTCTGTATTTGTTATGGGTTGATACCATTAGAAGATCGTTCAAGTACGAGTACTGGTATAAATAACAGCCAGGATCATAGAGCATTTGTGTTACTTCGGTAACACATTTACTAAAATTGGAACGATACAGAGAAGATTAGCATGGCCCCTGCGCAAGGATGACACGCAAATTCGTGAAGCGTTCTATCTTTTGTCTTTAAGAACACAAATCAAACAACGTGTTCTAGAAGGATCGTTATGCATTGTTATGATAAAACGAGTGGTTCTGTCTGACTATATACCGTAAAGACCTAGGACTGGATTCACACAGAATTATTATTATTATTATAATAATTATTATTAGTAGTAGGCCCAAATCACGGTGAAAATACGCTGAAAAGAGATTTCCAGTCACACTATTCTTTCAGGAAGTGAAGAAGCTGCCTCCAAACAGGAAAAGAAAAGAGGTCAGGAGACAAATACATGCAAAGTATAACTTTAAAACCTTGTTGTAATATAGATATACAAACCTCTCCAGCCACGCTTCTCTGCTTCAGAGTTCTCGCAGCACATTATACAACACCCCCTTTTTGGATTTGCATTTTGCACACACGTAAGTGCAGTGACTGCGGTCATGGGAGCAGACCCGGCGGCAGACATCCATCTCTGGGCGGGCATTTGATTTACCAGGGGGGCCCACCCCCCGACCCCCAGGCCCCACCCCATTGTAACGTAACATATGTGCATATAGTTGCCGAAAGATTTAGGCGTTTTTGCTGTATACTTATTTGCGTATTTCAGCAATGATGTCTGTGTGAGTGTTTTTGCATCACCTGCAACTGCTGTGGCGATTGTCAAGAGCCTTTCTTTTATGACTTAGTTCTCATCAACAAAACGCAGTACAATTGAAATGTTTTGTGTTAAAGGAGTGGCCTATTTCCTCACCAATATGCTCCGTTACAACTTTGCTCATCAGGTCAATTATGTCGTTTTGTATATCATGGCTTATGTAGGTAGCATTTTTGGGAATGGTGGGGGCAATTTTCGCAAGTTCTGGGTCCTTTTGGAGGGTATACTCAAACAATGACAAAAATAACCCACTGCCAGACTTGGACATACACTCTAAAGAGTCGTGGTCACCTCGGAAAGGAAGATTGCTGGTAGAGAGAAAAGTCACAATGTCAATAATGGAGCCCAGATAATATCTGTTACGAGCCAGCTGATCTTTGTTGACAAGAGTTGTGATTTCTCGATGCGCATTTGTTTTTCTCTCCACAATTTCTCACACACTAAATGTTCCTTGGAAGAGCTGTGTTTGCTAAGACCCGTGCCCTTTTGTAAGGCATGCTTCCAGTCTTTGAAGCCTTTTACGGTGAACGATCACCCTCTTCACCTATCAGTGCATTCATGGAAATGCGCCCTCATATATCAAAGAACTTCTCACCCCACAAAATTCCACGAGGAGCCTACGCTCTGAAAAGGCAAACCTCCTCCTTCCCCCAGGACCAAACTGAAAACCATGGGAGACCGAGCCTTCTGCTCCGCTGCTCCGAGACTGTGGAATGCCCTCCCAAACCAGCTGAGGACACCACAGACTGTGGATGTTTTTAAAAAAGGCCTAAAAACACACCTTTTTAGAATACCTTTTCACTAGATTTTTAAAAAACCCCACTGGTTGCCATGCCGGCGTAAACGTCGCTGCTTTTATTCTGTTTTATTTAAACCATTTTTACTCTGTAGCACTTTGAGTTTTGCCCATGCAAATCAAAAGTGCATTATAAATATAATTTATTATTATTATTATTAACGATGCGTCATGATGATGAGCCTTAAACTTTCTGCATGGGAAACAGTACGCAGCATCTCCTTTCACGGAGTATTCAAGCCAGGGTCGGTTTTGGTACCATGAGCTGGCAAAACTACGTTTTTTCCCGGAGAACAGCCGAGATGGAAAACTATCCAGGACTACCTGTTTTGGTGTATCCACGCCAAGGTCCTCTGGGACTAGAAAAGAAAAATCTCCAAGATCACGAGCGTTTAGAATGGGAGCTGGGCCTGGGCTGCTAAAGGATTAACTGCTGCTGCCCGGCTCCGAAGATGCTCCTGGTGTCCTGGTGGAGGAGAAGGTAGAAGAGATGGCGCTGGGGGACACGTCAAGTTGCCAGCATCTGGTGCTGAGTTGCCACAATCCTTGTGTGAGCTCTTATTGTTGGTGAACCACTTCCTAATATCCATTGTTGCCGATACATATAAACTGACTGGTTGCTGTGATGCGTCTCACTTAAAAAAAAAAACACACACAAGACTCAACCCCGGGAAAAACCAGTATCGCGAGATTCATTCAGAATTTCATAGCAAAATAAAAAAATTATATTATACTAATGTTTCAACATAGTTTAATACAAAAATGAATGGTATGATAAAGCCCTACAAATAAAAACAATAAACATAATAAAAATATATATACATTTTTTTATATAATAATTTGTTTTAATCCCTGATTTCTCATGGGCGGGCCCAAATCCTGGATGGGCGGGCCTGGCCCCATGGGCCCCACCCATGACGCCGGGCCTGCATGGGAGGCAATCATAAAAACAAATAAATACATATTTGTCCACTGATCTGTGATAGAAATGTAATTTTTGTATGATTCCAATCATTCCAATCATTTTAGTAGTCAATATCGCTGAAATTGTGTATTTTCCTGATCAAATCCGGGGGGGAAGACGTGAAGGGAGGCAGCGACGAGCTGAGCCTCCTCTCGGATCGATCAATCCCTCCCAAACTGGGCTGAGCGCATCGATCTCTCTGTATGTCACCAATGGAATGGCTGTACACACTTTTATTATATTTCCTCACATTCCATAGTCTAGGTCATGTATTTCACCTATGTGTATAACATATTAGTTTAGCTGATCTGACATAACGCCGCAGTGAAAAAGCAGAAAGGGAGGCAGCCAGTACCTCTGCCTCCCTAAAGGGGGCATGTTACAGACAGAGGGCATTGTGGGTAATATGCTAGCTAAGAAAGTCAAGTAGAGAAAGTCAAGTGCGCCGCATCAGTCCGTTTATACCTGACTGGAATAATGGAAGATTATATATATAAGCTAAAACATTTCTCAAAACTTGACTTTCAATCCAAACTCTTTTTTATATATTGTATATAAAATAAGATAAGAAAACAAATAAAAGTTATTACATTTTTTTAAACTACATTTGTCTTTTTGTTGCGGACTGTATATACTTTAATTTGTATTGAATGAGTATGTCTGAGATAATGTCCGAATCGAGAATGCAGGGACATTTTCCGCCAGGGCTGTACTGGCCATCTGGCATACTGTGGGCCGACACAACCCCCCCGTCAACGTCCGCTGATTGCTCAGCACCCGAAAGAAGTCAAAGCATTAGAACGTGTCACATGTTTTAACAATCAATTACTTAAATTGGCTTTTGATCATGTTCTGGCCCGCCATCTAGTGGCTCAGAATAAAATTGGCCCATGGCCAAACTTACTCGCCAACTTTGATCCGTGTGTGGCTGTGACGTCCATGGGTGGGTCATTAACATTGTTATCATGTTTGTAAACATCAGGTTAGTATATGTTATATTTGTATTTGATGTGTGTCACCGTTGTATTGGCCCCTTTTTGTTTCTCCTTCCCAGGTGCCGCCCGTCTCTCCTCTAGAGAGCGCTGATTGCCTGATGAGCGGCGGCTGTCGGCAATCAGCCTCGTTAGGACGGGTGGATAAAGCCTGCCATGTGACACCCATCCGGGCGCCTCATTGTGTCATTGCCACCGACCAGAGTGGAGTGTGGAGGTTGCCTGTTGTTTGCCACTGTGTGTGGAAGATGCTATTTTGTGTTGTTGTGGGTTTGATTCCCCATAGTTAATAAATATAATTTACCCTTGTAACGAACGTTTTGTCTAAATTCCTGCCGGGACCTGTGCTTAGAAGCGCTCACTGGACGGGTTGGCTTCACAACAGCCCGGTCCAGGTGTAATTTCGTTGTGACAGTGGCACAACATCTAGTACTACTGCTAGTACTACTCTCTCCTTCAGCTGTCTACTATTGCCTATATTCAAAGCATATAGTTTAGTTTGAATATTTCTTATATTTCTTATAGTATAATATTTTTTTTATCTTTTATCTGGCCATCTATTGTGTGTCATGTGCATACTTAAAGCTCACAGGTTAAACCAACTCAGTTGTGAGTTGTGTTCTCAAGGTTGACACAAGTAAAAGATAAATAAAGAGCTACTACTGCTAGCATTAGGATATAGGTTCCAGTATTTGAGTAATAACACACATTACTTGGTATTGAGGTCAGATCTCTCCTCTAGCGGTGGACTTGAAGCTGGGTGTTAAGGTCAGATCTCTCCTCTAGTGGTGGACTTGAAGCTGGGTGTTAAGGTCAGAGCTCTCTAGCGGTGGACTTGAAGCTGGGTGTTGAGGTCAGAGCTCTCTAGCGGTGGACTTGAAGCTGAGTGTTGAGGTCAGAGCACTCCTCTAGCGGTGGACTTGAAGCTGGGTGTTGAGGTCAGAGCTCTCCTCTAGCGGTGGACTTGAAGCTGGGTGTTGAGGTCAGAGCTCTCTAGCGGTGGATTGAAGCTGGGTGTTGAGGTGAGAGCTCTCCTCTAGCAGTGGACTTGAAGCTGGGTGTTGATGTTTTTGGCGGCCCTGGTGGCAGTCTTGATGGCTGTTTCTATCCAGGCGTGAGTGAAGCCGGTGTGTTCCCAGCAAGTGCACCTGCCCTGAGTCTTGAACAGCTCTGTGGCGAAATCGGTGTGCTGGTAGGGAGTAAAAAGGGCAAATGCTCCCAGACTGTATGGGTCAGAGCTCCACTTCTTCACCACCACCCCTGTGCACAGATCCCAGACCTGCTCCCAATGAATGAGCACTAGGTCCCTCAGGGCCACCTCCTTCAGCTCCTCATCCTCCAGGCCCAGGAAGAGCAGGGAGTCGTCGGACCAGGTGTAGGAGGCCAGCAGCATGCCGATGTCTGGGTTCTCGGGGAAGCTGTGGCTGGGGTAGTAGATGAAGCGAGAGGGGCGGTCCGTGATGCTCTTCCCTCCCTTGATGTTGTCGTCCTCCCAGAACCTCCGGCTGAAGGTGACGATGATCTTGATGGAGCTGTCGTAGTGAACGCTGCTCAGTGCCTGCCTCTTACCAGTGGTCAGAGGGGGGTCAAAATCGATGAAGTGGGCCACCTTGGCTGTGGCTGGGACCAGTACTGTGTCGGCAGACAGCTTGGTCAAATCACATTCTTCACCCTCCTGGTAAGACACACTGACTCCGGCCTCTGACTGGGTGATTTGTTTGACCTTGGAGTTCTGTTTTGCAGGAGAAACCAGGCGGCAATGCAGGGCTTTAGGGAGAAGATCGGAGCCGCCAACTACCTCAAAATACCTGGAAGGCCAATATATAGGTCTTTACACACACATATATACATATATATTAATGCTGTCAATAGATATAATACAAAATATTTAATCTGATTAATCACAATAAAATTCTGTGATTAATCAGATTAATTAATAATCCTTTTTCACATTCTTAGCAGTAAAATGACATTGAAACAGTGTAAACTTGGTGGACTTTCAGCTCCGCTAGGTTTGCAGGACTGTGTTTGAAATGTCCAACTCTTTTACGGCACTTTGCTAAAGCACCATCAAATCCACAGTCGCGGAGGGAGAGAGCAATGGCCTTCTGTATAATGTGCGCTATACAGGGCATATGCTCAAAAGGGAGTTGCTTTGCTGCCGCAATCATATTGCGAGCGTGATGTGTTAAAGTGGATGTTCCGCCCAGCGCTCCACGGTGCGTCTCCTCAGTCATCCTGGTGGTGTAACGGGCCGTACTGCCTGCCTCTCAGTTCATTACCAGATGCGCATGCACATCTGGGAATTACTAAAGAAAACGAAAACTCAGCAAATAATGGTGTCAATTTGCATTAAGTAGGTGAGGTCAGGCACCTTGATTTAAAAAAACAATGAGAAGACACAGACGGATCTGAACACCCTAACCCTGTTAAACCATACAAAAAAGAAAACCCCACAAAATTAATCGATATACCTAATGATATTTACAGAATCGCAATAAACATCGTATCAGCACTCAAAAATAATTTAATAATCAAAAACAATTGAACATAGCTTAGCAAGATACGTAAGGCACTTGACCAATCACAGGGCAGAATGCATCTAACTGTTCTATAATTCACATTAGATTACAATTAGTTTGTAATTAACAGGCACCTCATGAACTATTCATCTCACCTAATGTTTTAGTCAACCGTGATGCCTGCATCTATTGCAGTGGCAGCTAGCTAGAGCATAGGCGGAGTTTGGGGGGGGCAGGGGGGACACTGCACCCCCCCAAGTGGCCTACATTTGTTACTGAATCGGTATAACGGATTATGTGTACACTAAATGTTTTAAAAGGGTACAATGAAAGCCTAACTGTTTAAAAAATCAAATACATATTTTACTTTTCAAATATCATATTATTTTCAATTAACTTTATGGTTGCCAGTGGTCTTCAGTTGTGTGCGGCAGTGCCCTCATGTGTGAAAGACAAATACCCCACGTAACCACGTGTGATATTGTAAAGTGGTCAGAAACGGATTTGGCTTTATGGCTTTAAGTGTCTTCCGTTACTGTATTGTACCGTAGTACGCCACGCATATAGCGATGTTTCTTGTTTACCAGAAATTACGTCATTTCCATGCATGTGCAGTTTTACAGTTGTTAGCACGGGCACCTGCGTGCCTGCGTGATATTAGTGTCTTAATAAAGTTGGTCATTCAACCTGTGTTGTGAAACCTGCGTGATATTAGTGTGTTAATAAAGTTGGTCATTCAACCTGTGTTCTGAAACCTGCGTGCCACGTTCTACTAATAACTAAGTAAATAAATGTGACATGATGCTCTGCCAACAAGGTAAATCATTTATATTTTCGTAGTAGTGTAGTTCATGTAGTTCTGGGTTCTTTATCTTGTTGGTTGAGCATCCTATCACAAAGCAGCTTTTAGGCATGTTTCAGCTTTTTGTTAGAAGTCAAAAATGACAAGGAGGCATCTTCCCGCAATGCAACGTTAATGGAGATCTATCTAATGGATCTATTGCCTCCCCCCCCCCCGTGGGCGTGGCCTAAATGCGCTCTGACTATAGTTGAAAAAAAAACCCCCAGCACAATTGTCAAATTCCGCCTATGAGCTAGAGACACGTAGTGCCGTGGCAGCTTGTGTATATGTGAAATCGAATCTTCATTTTGGTCCAATGAAACACGTTGGGCCATCTGGTTCTCTTTGGGAGTTTTGAAATGTGTTCTGTAGGCTGGAAAGAACAGAGTCAGAGAAAATTTAAGAAATAAAAGCATTATCCTACAAATACTATGAACTCACCGATCACCAAAGCCACCATGGAGGCCGCAAATAGTATCCCCGTAGCAGCCCACATCCAAGGCATACCTCGACAAGACTGCTGAACCAAAAAAAGTTTTCTGCAAAGCAAGCACATTAACATACAGTTTATAACATCACAGCTGACTATAACATTCCACTGCAGGCCTACTTGGAAGTCAAGAGGCAGCCATGCCGTCTCATGAGGAAGAGACTAGCATGTAGTAACTCCAACAGCCTTTAGTTTGTCGTACAAAGCCAATCAATGTCTTTGTATGGTTAGGATTTTGGTATTTCCAAGGTCCTGGTTGACAATTACCTTCCATCAAAAGGTTTGATTGAAGGTTATTATGACGCCCTGGATTGATGATTGATATCAATTAGTTTTGGTCATAGTGTGAGGCATTTATTCCGCACTCAATGTTGTACACTGTCCCTGTGTTATCTGTTGCTGCTCAAATCTCAAATTAAAAGGTGCCGCTCTGTAATTGTGCAATCTTCAACCTTCTCCACGCTTAAACCAATGGTGAAGCTACGTCCAGCAAAGGTGACATCTCATCACATAACAGGACCTACTAGGAAGGCGCATCTCCGTTTCCCTGGTCTGGTTGAAGAGCTCCTGGCGAACTCTACAGGTGAAGTGGGAGCTCAGGCTCCTCTCCACCACCACGGTGCTGTTAATGTTGTAGAGGCGGTTGGGGTCTTGGGTGGTAGTCATGGTTACAGCAGGCAGGGGGAGTCCTTCATTGCCCTCATGGTGCCAGGAGAGCTGTGGTCGTGGGTACCAGTCAGCAGACTGGCAGCCCAGAACCAGGCCACTGCTGTTGGCACCCTTTAGGGTGATGACTGGGAAGGAGGCTGCACCTGAGAGGTGGGGTTGGGGTTAGGGGGAGATCATCATCAGAGTTAACATTGTGCGACGCAGCAGATAAATATTATGAACCAGTTGATTGGCGTTTGTGGGAATACCTGCTCATTAAAAGTTAAAACTGTATTTCATTGATTGAAATGTAAAGCCCGCCCACGTGGACTTGGTGAGGCAATCACATTATCATATATTAGGAGTTAGGATGGTTAGATTTTATGTGTGAAATTATTAAAACCCTAAATAAAAGAAGTAGTCTTTCCTGATGTCGCTCTGCACGTGTTCATAACAAATATTTTAGAAAAACAAGAAACAAAGTAACTTTGAGCAGAAGAAGAAACACACTGTCCCACTAGAATGTCATACCTTCTAAATCTGAATCTATCAACCCTGAGAATCTGTCTTACCATTTAGAACATGTCTCACCCACTCAAAACTATTGAACCCCAACCTACTGGTAGCAGTCTTACCTACAAGTAGTTGGACAGTGTACTGGTTGTGGACGGAGGAGAACAGGCAGGTGTAGTTGCCTTCATCGGCCAGTCGGACGCGGGACAGTCTGAGGGAGATGATTCCTCTCTCCAGGTCTTCTTCTAACAGCACCGTTCTCCCTCTGTATGCTGGGTTCTGCTGTTTATAAAAGGTTCGACGGTCTTCATGCAGATGGACAAGATCAGGCTTCAGGTCCGCCCTGGACCACTCAACTGTCTCCTCGCTGATGTCTGTCAACTGCTTTGTGTCGTACGACAGTGTGACGTCATCACCGACCAGTGCCATCACAGAATGAGCTTCCCCTAGACGGAAAAATGACCTGTGACCTCACTCATGACAATACATTGTTACAAAGGAAACTAAAAAAGGCACACTATGGTATCAGAATCGATTCATCCTTGTAATTAATGTTGAAGTTCCCTCAAGACAGCGTCCAGATGTTTATCTCCTCTGTCCCCATTGTACCCACAGTCCCAATAAGTAGTATATAAGAGAAGAAGCCTAAGCAACTCCAGGCCAAGGATACATACATGTCTTTTAGTCATTAGACATATAGCCTTAAAGTCAGTCCAATTGCCAATTGCAACTTGAAGGTTGCAATTGGCCCAGATTAACACTCGACATTCTGTTTAACAACCCAATCTATAAGCATAAGACACTCTCCTCTGAGTCTAGTAGTAACATGTGGCAAAAGTATGACAACGAAAAGTATTGGTAATTATGGCATATTTACCTGTAGAGAAGTGGATCAACAGGAAAATGAGGACTTCCATGAGAAGCCCTGAAGAGATGCAGCTGATTGGAGCAAGGAGGGCCAAGACATCGCCTTTACCTGAAATTCACCACACGCCAATTTAGATTCGATTCGATTCGATTCAACTCAAATGTATTGTCAGTGTACAGCACAAGTACAGTACACCGAAATTGGCATCTAACCAGAGTGCAAATGTTGCAGTTAAGTGCATGGTAATATATCATTTGAGCAGCAGAATAGCTCAGGAGGTAGAGCGGTCGCCTAACTGCTGGTTCGATCCCCGCCGCCTCCTCCTAGCAAAAGCTGGCTGACTCCGCCGTTGGTGGTTGAATGTGTGTATGAATGGGTGAATGTGAGGCATGACTTGTAAAGCGCTTTGAGAAAATCGCTATACAAATGTCCATTTACCATAATTTACAGTGGCTGAAAGACAGTCTACTAGGTATAAGATTACTTATTATGTATGAGATATATGCATAATAATAGGTATATATATCAGTGGCGAAGCGTGTCTATCACAACTGGACCTTCTGTAGACCCCCCCCCCCCATTCGAAAAATTCAGTTTTTCTAGTCAGACGGACGTCACGGAGGCAATCACTTTATGCGTTATCTCATTTAGGCAGATACAATTGTCGCAGCCAATTTACAAGTGTACCATAGTTGTCAAAGCAGTGTCCATGTAGTGAAGTAACAGCCCAACACAGACCACCACACAGGCTATCGATGAAAGGGACGGTCTAACACGCTTAACGTGAAAAGGCTTAACGTAACTTAAAGTTCCAAAACAGCGATAAATAATCACCAAATGTCTCTGGCATATGTCTTGTCATTAGCACTTTCACCTGTCACTAAATCAAAACCTAAATACGGACATTATGTTACATTAAGTGTTTTCCTCTCATAAAGCTGCGTTTAGAATTTTCCTTACTGGCTCAATAGAGAGGAAAACACTTAATGTAACATAACGTCCATAATGGGAGGATTTAAGTTAAGATATATTACAGTGCTAATGACAAGACATGCCAGAGAAATTTGGTGATTATTGATCGCGGTTTTGTAACTCTTAGTTACGTTATGTCTTTTCACGTTAAGCGATGCAAAGAAAGTCAAAACTCTCAATTCAAATGCACAACAATGCTTAACAAACTCAAGATAGCCATTAACTAATCATTCAACAAGTGTGTGGAAACAAAATGCAACAACCAGCTCAACGAGATGCAACACTGAGACAAAACCAGCAAAGACAAATGAGTCTCACTCACCAATGATGTTCACATAAAGACCAAATCCATTCTCCTGGAAAGATACCCGTTAGCCACGGGTATCTTTCCCAGTTGCTAAATGGCGAACATCGCCTGCTTTAACAACTTGATTCAGCTGAAGATTGTCTGGCGTTGGACGGC
Organism: Muraenolepis orangiensis; assembly: GCA_027704905.1. Classification (NCBI taxonomy): domain Eukaryota; kingdom Metazoa; phylum Chordata; class Actinopteri; order Gadiformes; family Muraenolepididae; genus Muraenolepis; species Muraenolepis orangiensis. The sequence continues at coordinate 11,274,851 of CM051021.1, read as the reverse complement.
CTTTTTTAATAATGTCTTAATTTTTACATTGAATGGTCGTCTTGAAAATGGTTCCGACAATAAATCCGCAACGACATAATCTTCGCCTGTTGCCATTTTGATGTAAAAAAAACTATGTAGAAATAACGTAGCACTACGCTAGATCCACTCTTGCTCCAGCAAGTATACCTTCTAGCTCCCTATTGAGCTGCGGGGAAATCTGAAAGAATACGCCCATTGGCTACAATCACGATATGATTGGTTGATCAAATTGTCAATCCAAACGTACGCTCTCATTCAGTCTAAGGGCCAAAGCAATCGGGAATACTTTAGTTGAAGGATATTCTTCCCAGCAACCCAGAAAAATATCCGATTGGTTGCATTGTTTTTCCAACACAAAACCACTGAAATGCGTAGTGCATGGACCGAGAAAGACAAACAAATCAACGTAACACTGTAATATAACAGATCAACAACACAGATACGATTCTCATTTATTCATTAAATTTAAATTGTATTACATTTTATTAAATTGTATTACATTTTATAAATACAATTAATTCGATTTTTTTGTGTCATCTGAGAGTTCCAGGGTGTTCTCTGAATACCTTGAAGGCCCTGACGCTTGACCACTGATATATATATATATATATATATATATATATATATATATATATATATATATACACAGGTAAATATACAAGTAAAACTTTCCTGACTAGCTTCCAGACCGTAGTCGAGGAATACAGGGGATATTCATCCAGGGATATTCATCCAGGGCCGAAGCAAAGGCTTCAATAACCCACTTAATGAACAGACAGGCAGGGTTTACTTCCGAGAGGTTTGATTTATTGACCACTTATTCATTCATTTCCCGCTCTCACACACACACACACACACACACACACACACACACACACACACACACACACACACACACACACACACACACACACACACACACACACACACACACACACACACACACACACACACACACACACACACACACACACACACACACACACACACACACACACACACACACACCCCTCTCTCTTAAAGGGGTAGGCAGCCTTGCCCTACTGGTATAACAGTAGTATTTAACATGTAGTGATCAGGGGTATGCAATTATGGAAAAACAGGATACATATTATATGAATGTATATACAGCAGGTAGTGAGCAGGGATGTGCGGTTGTATCAACAGTTGAAATGCATTGTTATATTTTTGATAATACGAAAATGTTTGATACACGTATTTTGTATCCAAACGATATCCAAGACCCGTCGTTAAATTGGGTCGTTCAAAGAGTGATTAAGTTAATTACCCTTTGAACAACCCCCGTGTCCCTGTCTGTAGTCTATCTACTCTTTGACACACGGGTCAAGCTTGTTAAAGCGAGTCACCATAGCGTGAGGTCTACCTAGTAGTGTCGATTAGTGGGAATTAAAATACTAATACCACAGCCCTGACTCGGTAGTTAACAATGTTTCCCTATCTTATATACCCATTGTTGAAATATAGTAGCACTATTAATAACCAGGTTATTACTACGCATTGTTCTGGGCTAGATATAGTCTCGACACGCCCGACAGGACACACCTTGGACAATAAAAGCACAAAGAACAACGGCGAGTTACCGTGGTCAATTCTTTGGAGCTTTCGTTTTAATATGTTGACGCGGCGTGCGAATCCACCCAGAAGTCCTCCAAACAGAAGCGTGTCGGCACACAGCGCGTTCATTATTGTCATATTTTATAGTTATAGTTGTTGAACGATCCAGTCACAAGGACTCCTACCACAAGCTCTCCACACATGCATGCAACCCCCAACACACACACACACACACTACAGAATACATTACATCAAATAACTAAAACACATTCACTAATTGACTCTGACATCATTGTGCTGATCTCATGTCTCCAGCAATAATGGGCTACTTTGCACTAAGCTGTGTGAAATATACATATTTATGACTACAAATAATGCGGTTCAGCCTGTTATGGTGTATTTGTTTACTTCCAACTAGCTAGTGTAGAATCATTTGGAATTGGTTTCTTGGACTTGTTTCCTTAAGTATCACTCAAATATAAACACTTATTCTTTCTTGAAATAAGTTAGAATGATCCAGCCAAGAGAATTAAACATATCAATCCCACAGTCAAACAAGAACATTCAATGTTATTTCTTTCACTCCTGCATTATTCTCGAAAATAGAAGAACGATTAATAGGTAAATGCTGATCCGTGCATTAATAGCAACAGCACAGACATAGGCCTATTATAAAGAGAACATCTGTTGCACACGGGGTGGTGCCGCAGGTCTACATTTACATGAAACGTCCCGATGGATCATGTTCATGTCTACAGATTTCCCGAGCATGTATGGGCTACGCAAACTTCAATCAACTTGATAATAAATAATCCACGGAGCACCAATGTAACGTTTGACTGTTTAATTAAATCAACTTAAAATGACTCAAAAACAGGCTACATTGTTTCACATGGGCTATAGCCTATTATGGCTGTAGCCCACACAGAGCCGAACACACGCGATAAGAGCAGCCAGCGGCACCAACCATGAACAATATTAATATTAATAATACAGCTATAGCACAACACAACCCTCTTACTGCCTGGAGAGACGCGACGCCACACACACAACACAAAGATGCACAGAGCCCTTCTCTCGTGTCGCCTGCTTGCACGCTGCCCGCAGCTACACCCAAGTGGGTGGAGCAGCTACACAGCTACACCCACTAGTAGTGGGTGGAGCTGCGGGCCGCGTGCAAGCAGGCGACACTGCCCAAAATGGAATTTATTTGGTCATCATATCAGTATTTTAGAGAGCTCCCCCCAAATTTCACAAACCATGTTCCCAGGGGAGCTCATGTCACCACTAGGGGAGCTATAGCTCCCCCTGCTCCCCTCCAGTTCGCACCCTGATGTCAAGTCAAGTCAAGTCAAGTCAAGTTTATTGTCACTTCACAGTTTACACAAGTATAAAGCAGTGGTGTGAAAATCGTATGTGCAATACCTGACGACAGACAGAAGTTATAAAAATAAGATAAAAATAGATAAAATGGATAAAAGTTAAAAAGTAGAATAAAGTAAAAAAAAATAAAAATGCAATTTATAAAATGCAATATATCGGCACAGAAAAAGAGCAATATGTATATATAAATCAATGTAATAAAATATACATTGTTATATGCTATACATCCTTGTTCAGCAGCCTGATGGCCTGACTGTGGAAGCTATCTCGGAGTCTATTTGTACAGCACTTGATACTGCGGTATCGCCTGACTGACGGTAAAAGTGAAAGTGAGTACAGTTCGTGGCTGGGGTGGGCAATGTCTTTTATGATGCGTTAGTACAGAGTAACTAGTAATCCTATTGGTCTTGCGGTACAACCAGTATCCAGTGGCGGCCGGTGACATCCGAAGTAGGAGGGGCGCAGGGGGGGGTAAAACATTTTTTTTAAATCATATCTGCTGTGCAATGCCGCATTTTCCCAGACGGTGGCGCCATTTCTCCATGTAAACGACCGAGAGGGCGAATTAAAGAAATAAAAATAAAAAACTATACATAATATAAATATAAACCTCACTGTTACTCATTCTACTCTGTATTGTATATATGTATATTGACTGAACATTCCTTTACTTACTGCTTAATTTCTTTTTTTTACTTACTTTATTTTTACTGTATGTAGCACAATCTCAGGGGCTCATACAGAAACAAGCATTTCATCATAAAGTATTCTGTATTTTGTTGTGACAAATAATAAACAAACTTGAAACTTATGGTGAAAGAACATTTATTATATGGTGCTTCAATTAGCAATTATGAACACAGGAATACCTAGTAGAAAATAAACGTAAGAAAAAAATATGGTCTTATATTAGAAAGACTACCCAGTGTGCCATCAAAAATAATACCTAAATATGGTCTTACATTCGATTGTGCAAAAGTAATTAGAACAAAATAGAAGATAATAAAATAGACCTGATACAAGTCCTGAGATAAAATGCAATACAATGTTAAGCTTACAAATTAAAAGGTACTGGGTCCTATGTACACTACACTACTATACAATATACTGTTTAATCTATGTACCATGCGCCACTGAAATTGAGTGGCGCATGCGTGACTGGTTTCTTTGTTCGGGCGCAAGAATATGTGCCCCCACAGATCGTATTTAGGACCCTTGATAGGCTACATTTATTTGCTTGATCCATTTTCATTGGCCGCTTGCGCGCAGTGACGCGGAGTTCCTGGGCGCACCGGTCTTGCGCCCAGGTTTGGAGGTAGGTACCAGATTTCTATGAGAGTGACGTCAATGACAAACGAGGGGGAGAATAGCACGCACAAAACAATGATTTATATTTGCTATATTAACGTTATTGTGCATTTTAAACACAAACATACTTAAAATGAGTAATTATTATTATTTTTATTTTTTTCCTCTCTCAACCAGGTGGGGCGGCGCCCCTGCGCCCCTATGGACGAGCCGCCACTGCCAGTATCCACTGCTCTGGTTGGTCACGGTGTCTTCATTGTCACGTCACAAGTTTACAAGCACAATAAAAATACACTACACTACCTAAGTGAATAAGTTGGTAACCCACAGTAATACTACAATTATTTTAGAGTATTTTATGAACAGCACATAAAATACTCTTGTAGTATTACTGTGTATCAGTGGCGAACCTTGTCTATCACAACTGGACCTTCTGTAGACCACCCCCCTCTTTGAACATTTGTTTTTTCTAGTCAGACGGACGTCACGGAGGCAGTCACTTTATGCGTTATCTCATTAAGGCAGATAAGATTGTCGCAGCCAATTTCCAAGTTGACCATAGTTGTCAAAGCACTATCCATGTAGTGAAGTAACAGACCAACACAGCACCATCACACATAGGCTATCGATGAAAGGGACAGTCTAAAACGTTTAACGTGAAAAGGCTTAACATAACCTAAAGTTCCAAAACAGCGATCAATAATCACCAAATATCTCTGGCATGTGTCTTATTATTAGCACTTTCACCTGTCAAAATATCAAAACCAAACCTTATATTAAGCCTTTTCACGTTAAGCGATGCAAAGAAAGATCAAGTCAAAACTCTCAATTTAAATGCACAACCATGCTTAACAACTCAAGACAGCCATTAACTAATCAGTCAACAAGTGTGTGGAAACAAAATGCAACAACCAGCTCAACGAGACGCAACACTGAGACAAAACCAGCAAAGACTAATTAGTCTCACTCACCAATGATGTTCACTTAAAGACCAAATCCATTCTCCTGTCCTTCTGGATATAAAGCTGATGTAGTATAATTTCTACTCAGGTGGAAATAAGAATCTTTAAGAGAGGTCCGGATACTAAGTTCAATATCTTTATTGAACAAAAGCATCAAATGAAAGCATCTACTGCAGCAAGATGGAGCCTGACGTGCTCCTTTACCAAACATTATATAGTATCACAAACATCTACTACTCCTATTGGTCTTGAGGTACAACCAGTATCCACTACTCTGGTTGGTCACGGTGCCTTCATTGTCACGTCACAAGTTTACAAGCACAAACTCCAGGGGGTCGCATTCCTGGCAATGCCTGTTGGTCGCCTCAACACGTGGCCATGCGTGTTGGCCGTATGCAATGCATACAGTATCACAGATAGTGTTTTAGTTTTATACTTGGGGTATAAAAATACACTACACTGATCACTGCTTTTCAGATCCAAAATAATTTGCCTTTCAATAGCTATGGCCGCTAATACAGTGAGTCGGGATTGTCCTGTTATGTTCCTCCATGTTTTTATCCGTTTGAGGGCGGAAAATGTCCTTTCCACAGATGCAGTGGTGATGGGGATCGTTGAAACTTTTTTATAATGTCCATCTTTTCACTGAATGGTCGTCTTGAAAAGGGTACTAACAACAATTCCGCAACAACATCATCTTCACTTGTTGCCATTTCAACGTAAAAAACCTACGTAGGAAAAACCAACGTAGCACTACGCTCTACGCTACGTCTCGAGCCAGTGAACCTTCTAGGGCACTATGGAACTGTGGGGAAATCTGAAAGAATACACCCATTGGCTACAAATCACTATATGATTGGTTGATCAAATTGTCAATCCAAACGTACACTCATTCAGTCTAAGGGCCAAAGCATGCGGGAGTACTTTGGTTGAAGGATATTCTTCCCAGCAACCCAGAAAAATATCTGATTGGTTGCAACACAAAACCACTCAAATGCGTTGTGGACCGAGAAAGACAAAGAAATCAACGTGACACTGTAATATAACAGATCAACAACACCGATACGATTGTCATTTATTCATTTTATTTAAATTGTATTACATTTTATTAATACAATATAGTTCCAGGGTCTTCTCTGAATACCTTAAAGGCCCTGACGCTTCACCACTGCTGTGTATATGTAGGGCGCTTATTATGATAGGGAGCAGGTGGGCTGAAACGTAGTCACGGTCTTCTGTGACGCAGTGTTCTCCTGGGTGTAGTTACCCCAGGTGGCCGCCAGGTGGAAGCAGAGAAGCGTGGCTGGAGTGGTTTGTATATCTATATTACAACAAGGTTTTAAAGTTATACTTTGCATGTGTATTTGTTTTATTTTCACCAAACTGTAAAACAAACTGTATCACCACTACCTACCTCTCTATAGTCTACATATTTATTACTAAGATACCTGTTTACTGTACCTGCAATATATATTAAAATATGTTGATAGAACTGCTCCTACTCCTGTATATACATATATATTTATATATGCCATACATTTACATTTATATATACCTGTTAAATTCTCACTTACCTGTATATACATATACCTATTATTATGCTCATATCACATTTATTCCTAGACTGTCTTTTAGCCTGTAAATGTAAACTGTAAATTATATTATATTACCATGCACTTTACTGCAACATTTGCACTCTGGTTAGATGCTCAATTATTTTCGCTGTACTGTACTTGTGCTGTGAAATGACAATACAGTACTATAATCTAATCTAGATTAGAAGACGATTTACTTCAAAGCGATTTACGATACTAACCATTTAAATGTAGCAGGATGAGAGTCCTAATCCCTTGTAAAGCATATTCTCCTCGTTTGGCTCTTGTGAGCATATCACCGCCAGGGGGTACCCTAGGCAGAGGTTTCTAGCTGGCTGGCTCTTGTTCGCTGGTAGACAAACCCGCCCCACTTGCGTGTTTGCCGTGTTTGCTTCCGCCACCGGTGCAGGTATGTTAATGTAGTATTGCTCGCTTCAGGAAAAGTTCTGCAATTTGCCAGCGTATTGATACTTAGCCCTGCTTTGCCTAGTTGATGATCCTTCGGGTGCAGCCTGTCAACACAGCCATAAAGAGCATGAAGCTCTCCCCCTCTCGGCGTCATCAATCGGTATGTGCGCTGTACGGCGGTCTATTTAGTCAATCCACCTCATTACTTTTATTGATATTAACGCTGTATTTGTATTTTGTATTTATTTGTACTTATTCATAAACCTAGGGCCCATCAAATCTTTAAGGGACATCTGCTGTTTTGCTTCACCGGAGAAAGTGTGTTAATCGGCAGTAACGTCACAACGGCTGTTGATTTTGCCTAATGTTTGGGCTAACACCACCTCATTGGTTCTGATCGTAGGTTCGCTCACCAGTAAAAGTGCTGCTTTAACCGCACGCCTTCCTACAAAGTGTGGAAGTCACTGAACGCTGGGGCTAACTCCCTCCATAACGTGTCCTTATTTTGGCCAACTTGATTTAAATAGTTTGTTTATTTTGTTTGACTGAACCCTTTCTCTTGTGATTTGTTTTATTTATACAAAAATTGTTATCTTTTGTTTCTGAGAACATATTTGATATTATGTTTGTTTATTATTGGATTTTTGTATTTTTTCCCCCCCGTAACTGCGTTTCCCTCGTTGTTCCCCACTTAGTTACTGAGAGCTGAAGGTGGTGTTGTTGGTGTCCAATGTGGTGGTGTTCCTCCCTTCTTTTGTGCGTGTGCTCCCCTGGGATTTGATTTCCTGCACGTAGGACTGTGGTGATAGAAGTGTGTGGTTTGTTTGGGGATCCTTCCACTCACTCGTCGACCCTATCCCCCACTGGTAAGCCTCAGCCCCTCATTCATTTCCCCCTTTGTGTTACAGCCCTGTGCGACTGTTTTAAACTGTATTTTAACAATTGACTTGTGCTTAAATAAAATTGTATATTTCTGATCAATTGAAACCACGTCTCTTGCTCCATTAGTATTCGAACCCGTGTGTCCTACCTATAACTGAAAACCTGTTAATATTTCCTTGGGTGAAACTCTCAAGTCAAGTCAAGTTTATTGTCACTTCACAGTTTACAGTTTAGTATAAAGCAGTGATGTGAAAATCTTGTGTGCAATACCCGACGACAGACAGCAGTTATAAAATAAGAAAAAAATAGAATAAAGAATATAAAATAAAAATAAAAAATGCAATTTATAAAATGCAAAAATCAGCACAGAAAAGAGCAATATGTATATATAAATCAATGTAATAAAATATACATTGTTATGTTATACGCCCTTGTTCAGCAGCCTGATGGCCTGACTGTGGAAGCTATCTCTAAGCCTATTTGTACGACACTTGATACTGCGGTATCGCCTGCCTGACGGTAATAGTGAGTACAGTTCGTGGCTGGGGTGGGCAATGTCTTTTATAATTCGTTTGGCCTTGGCCACGCACCGTTGTCGGAATTGTGAATGGTGTACGCGAACTAAGTTTAAATACATTCACCTATCCTCCCCTCTCCGGCTACTGCCACATAACCATAATACTGGTTACAAACTGGTTTATAATATAACCTGTTAAAAAATGAACATGAAGATCTTATTGATGCTACCTCATGAATACCTTATGTGACTATTGTATGTACTATAATTTCCATCACACCGGTTAAATTTAGAGTTAACCTGAAGTTGAACTCAGGGGAGTGACTACTAATAACAATTATTATAATAATTGTATTCTGTGTGAATCCAGTCCTAGTTCTATACGGTATATAGTCAGACAGAACCACCAGTTTTATCATAATAATGCAGAACGATCCTTCTACAAATTTGCGTGTCATCCTTGCGCAGGAGCCATGCTAATCTTCTCAGTATCGTTCCAATTTTAATATAAGTGATACCAAGTAAAACCAACTTTTAGAGATCGTGGTCTTTATTTATACCAGTGCTCCTACTTAAACAATCTTTTAATGGTGTCGTTCCATAACAAATACAGACCCACAAGGATCTCTGGGTATTCTAGTGCATTCTGGGTATCCTAGTCACCGGCCACGGATTGGTGGAGCCAGACATCAGACCCACCCCAATCATATTCTCCCGGTCACGTGACTCCCCTCCCCCGCCCTTGCATTCCGCTGACGCAAAACAAACCCGCCCATCCCTCCTCCTCTGTGTACCACATGGGTGACAGAACAGCTTCTGTTGAGCATGATCCCACGTATTGGAAGGACTGAACCATTTATCTAAATCCAATGTTGAAACAATGTTTAAACATTGAATTTACATAAATGGTTCAGTCCCTCCTTACCTTCAGAAACATAACCTACGGTGGCTGCGGAGGGTCAAAAAGGCTCGCACTACGGCATATCACAAGTAACAAAACCTTGGTTTGCCCTCTACTGGCAACATAAGTCACTCCCTTACATCTCTAAATCAAAATTGGAGTAGTTGAAGTCTGTTTTATTTTTAAAAAAAATCAGCAAATAATTGTCAGTTCAATAAGTGGGTGATGTTCTGGTCAGGCACCTTCATTTAAAAAACAATGAGAAGACTGATCTGAACACCCTAACCCTGTTAAACCATACAAAAAAAAAAAAAAAACACAAAATCAATCAATATACCTGCTGATAGTTACAGAATCACAATAAACATCATCTTTGAAACAATTTAACACAGCTTGGCAAGTAAGGCACTCGACCAATCACAAGGCAGAATGCATCTAACGGTTCTGTAATTTACATTAGATTACAATTAGTTTGTAATTAACAGGCACCTCATGAACTATTAATCTCACCTAATGTTTTAGTCAACTGTGATGCCTGCATCTATTGCAGTGGCAGTTAGCTAGAGAAACATTACATTACATTAGTCATTTAGCAGTGTGTTTCAACAAAGGAAGGTAAGAGAACAACTCATCACCAGAAGTCAAAAGTGTATTTCATTTCTAACAAGTCTCCAAAAACTGAACCAGTGCTCAGGTAGAAGTACAATAATTCAGGCAAAAGTGTAAGGGAAAAAGTACAATAAGTTGGCAAACAATATGCAACAATATCTAGAACAATATATACCTATGTATACTATGAAATCTACTTTTGACTGACTTAATTGACGCTACGAGGAAGGATCCGGGAAGTGAAGAGATGGGTTTTCAGCCTGCGGCGGAAGATGGGGAGTGACCTTGTGACCTCCGTCGGGAGTTTGTTCCACCAAATTGGGGCCAGGACGGAGAAGAGCCGTGACCGAGTATATCGGCCACACGGGCCCCTAAGTGAGGGGGCAAGCAGACGGCCCGAAGAAGCCGAGCGAAGTGGACGGGTTGGGATGTAGGCCATTGACCATTGCCTGGAGGTAGGATGGAGCAGTACATTTTACTGCCTTGTAGGCTAGCACCAAGGTCTTGAACTGGATGCGAGCAGCTACAGGTAGCCAGTGTAGAGTCCGAAGGAGGGTAGATGTGTGGGAGTACTTGGGGCGGGTGAACACCAGGCGAGCTGCAGCTTTCTGAATGAGCCTGAGGCCTGATGGCAAATGCCGGGGCGCCAGCAAGGAGGGAGATGCAGTAGTCCAGCCGGGAGATGACTAGTGCCTGGATGAGCACCATCACCTTCAGTGAGAAAAGGCCGAATCCTCCTGATGTTGTAGAGGAGGAATCTGCAGGAGCGTGTCACCGATGCAATGTTTGCCGAGAAGGGGTCCAGGGTCACACCCAGATTCCTTGCGGTCTGAGTAAGTGTCACCACAGCATCATCAATGATGACAGCCAGGTCTCGGTGCGGACAGCCCTTTGCCGGGAAGAACACTAGCTCAGTCTTGTCCAGGTTGAGCTTTAGGTGGTGCATCGACATCCAATTTGAGATGTCTGCTAAGCATGCGGCAATGCGTGTTTCCACTTGCGTGTCCGAGGGGGGAAACGACAAGACCAGTTGGGTGTCGTCAGCATAGGAGTGGTAAGATAAGTCATGGGAGTGGATAACCGCACCAAGGGACGTTGTGTAGAGGGACAAGAGAAGAGGACCCAGGACCAATCCTTGTGGAACCCCAGTTGTCAGTCGGCTTGGTTCCGACACAGACCCTCTCAGTGCCACCTGGTAGGAGCGACCCGTCAGGTAGGATGCAAACAAGGCGAGAGCAGAGCCCAAGACACCCCCCTCAAGGGTGGAGAGGAGAATCTGGTGGTTCACAGTGTCGAATTCGGCAGACAGGTCCAGGAGTATCAGGACCGAGGAGAGCGAATTTGCTCTAGCAACATGGAGCGACTCAGTTACTGCCAGAAGGGCAGTTTCTGTTCGAGTGACCTGCCTTAAAACCAGATTGGTGGGGATCCAAGAGGCAGTTCTGGTGGAGATACAAGGACAATTGGTTAAAGACAGCACATTCAAGAGTTTTGGATAAGAAGGGCAAAAGGGATACCGGTCTGTAGTTCTTGAGTTCAGAGGGGTGTTGGTTTCTTCAGGAGGGGGGTGACTCTGGCAGTCTTGAAAGCAGCGGGAAAGCATCCAGAAGTCAGAGATGCGTTGATGATGTGTGTCAGGAAGGGCAGGAGTTCAGGCGCAGTGGACTGAAGCAGAGGGGAGGGAACGGGATCCAGTGAGCATGTGGTGGGGCGGCTGGATGTGATGAAGTGAAGAACATCATCTGTGAGTCATCTGTGGGCCATCTGGTTCTCTTTGGGAATGTTTTCTGTAGGCTGGAAAGAACAGTCAGAGAAAATTTAAGAAATAAAAGCATCACAGTATCCTACAAATACTATGAACTCACCGATCACCAAAGCCACCATGGAGGCCGCAATTAGTGGCATAGCAGCCCACACCCCAGGCGTACCTCGACAAGACTGATGAACCAAAACATGGTTTTCTGCAAAGCAAGAACATTAACATACCGTTTATAATATCACAGCTGCCTAAAACATTCCACTGCAGGCAGTGGAAGGAATTTGGAAGTCAAGAGGCAGCCATGACATCTCATGAGGAAGAGACTAGCATGTAGTAACTCCAACAGCCTTTAGTTTGTCGTACAAAGCCAATCAATGTCTTTGTATGGTTAGGATTTTGGTATTTTCGAGGTCCTGGTTGACAATTACCTTCAATCAAAAGGTTTGATGGAAAGTTATTATGACGCCCTGGATTGATGATTGATATAAATGAGTTTTGGTCATAGTCTGAGGCATTTATTCCGCGCTCAATGTTGTACACTGTCCCTGTGTTGTCTGTTGCTGCTAAAATCTCAAATTAAACGGTACCGCTCTGTAAATGTGCAATCTTCAACCTTCTCCACGCTTAAACCAATGGGTGATGCTATGTCCAGCAAAGGTGACATCTCATCACATAACAGGACCTACTAGGAAGGCGCATCTCCGTTTCCCTGGTCTGGTTGAAGAGCTCCTGGCGAACTCTACAGGTGAAGTGGGAGCTCAGGCTCCTCTCCACCACCACGGTGCTGTTAATGTTGTAGAGGCGGTTGGGGTCTTGGGTGGTAGTCATGGTTACAGCAGGCAGGGGGAGTCTTTCATTGCCCTCATGGTGCCACCAGGAGAGCTGTGGTCGTGGGTACCAGTCAGCAGACAGGCAGCCCAGAACCAGGCAACTGCTGTTGGCATCCTCCAGGGTGATGACTGGGGAGGAGGCTGCACCTGAGAGGTGGGGTTGGGGTTAGGGGGAGATCATCATCAGAGTTAACATTGTGCGACGCAGCAGATAAATATTATGAATCAGTTGATTGGCGGTTGTGGGAATACCCCCATGAGCAGTTCATTTTCAAAGTTAATTTCATTGATTGAAATGTAAAGCCTGCCCACGTGGACTTGGTGAGGCAATCACATCATCTATTAGAAGGAGTTAGGATGGTTAGATTTTATGTGTGAAATTATTAAAACCCAAAATAAAAAGTACAAAAAATAAACAACGCAAGTCTTTCCTGATTTAGCTCTGCGTGTTCACGTGTTCATAAAAATATGTTAGAAAAACAAGAAACAAAGTAACTTTGAGCTGAAGAAGAAACACACTGTCCCACTAGAATGTATTCACTTCTAAATCTGAACCTATCTCAACCCTGAGAATCTGTCTTACCATTTAGAACATGTCTCACCCACTCAAAACTATTGAACCCCAACCTACTGGTAGCAGTCTTACCTACAAGTAGTTGGACAGTGTACTGGTTGTGGACGGAGGAGAACAGGCAGGTGTAGTTGCCTTCATCGGCCAGTCGGACGCGGGACAGTCTGAGGGAGATAATTCCTCTCGCCAGGTCTTCTTCTGACAGCACCGTTCTCCCTCTGTATGCTGGGTTCTGCAGTTTATAAAAGGTTCGACGGTCTTCAAGCAGATGGACAAGATCAGGCTTTAGGTCCGCCCTGGACCACTCAACTGTCTCCTCGCTGATGTCTTTCAACTGCTTTGTGTCGTACGACAGTGTGACGTCATCACCGACCAGTGCCATCACAGAATGAGCTTCCCCTAGACGGAAAAATGACCTGGTGACCTCACTCATGACAATACATTGTTACAAAGGAAACAAAAAAAGCACACTTTGGTAGCAGAATTGATTCGTAATTAATGTTGTTCCCTCAATTTCCCTCTTGAGGGAACTTGTCTTGAGTTCCCTCAAGACAGCGTCCAGATGTTATCTATCCCCATTGTACCCACAGTCACAATAAGTAGTATATAAGAGAATAAGCCTAAGCAACTCCAGGCCAAGGATACATACGTGTATCCTTTACAGGAACGGCTTTGGGTGTCTTTTAGTCATTAGACATATGGCCTTAAAGCCAGTCTGAAGGTTGCGATTGACCCAGATCAACACTCGACATTCTGTTTAATAACCCAATCTATAAAATATATAGCAGAAGGATAAAAGGCAAGAAAATTATTATTATTAAAAGTATAGAGTATAAAACATTTTAAAATACATAATTTCATTGATTTTAATGTATGTAGTTAAACAATAAACGCACATACAAGTGCTAATGTTTAGTCATCGATAAAGTCATTGCTTAACATGAAGGTTTTAAACCTAGATTTAAATATATTTAGAGTTTGGACCTGTATGAGTCCTTCAGGGAGTTTATTCCAGATGCACCAGGCAGAGTGACTAAAAGCTGCTTCACCGAGTTGTGTTTTCACTCTTGGTGTGTTTAAAAGACTAGTCCACACTGACCTTAGGGGCCTAACAGGATTGGTATTTTGGTCCACGGCCATTTAGTAATTTATAGACAATTAAGTCTGTAAATTCTGTGACAGACTGGTAGCCCGTGAAGATATCTGAGAATTGGTGTAATGTGTTTACATAAATACACAGATAAGCTTTGCAAGGTCTTGTTTAGACATGAAACTGTAGAATACTGTGGTATTACTGGTACACTCCACCTGACTGGTGTTGAACTGGGAAGGTACCATTATAACCAGTAGAGAACTGTGGTTGTACTGGGCAGCTCCCAGTATGGAGCTGACCCTGGATGTACAGCATAACCAGTAGTAGACTGTGATTGTACTCGGCAGCTCCCACAGTGTCCAACAGTAGAAGACTGTTCCCAGTGTCAATAGTTTGCCAATTTAATGAAACAACATTTATGTATGATTTTTGTATGTAACACTCAGTAACATCTCAGCTGTGCTTCCAGCCAATAGAAAGTCTTTGAATGTGCAGCAGTAGTTGTGGTGTTAATGGCCTATGTGTCCGTGCCATTCGAAGCTACGAAGAACTTCCAATGTTTCAAGAAGCAACTCAAGGACTATCTGGTGGACAAGGACTATGAGGAGCTTCTATTCATCACAAGTACATGTACAACCAATCTGGCTGCCCAACAGGGAGGAGATATATATATATATATATATTATATATATATATATATATATATATATATATATATATTTATATATTAAAGTCAGTCTGAAGGTTGCAATTGACCCAGATCAACACTGAACATTCTGTTTAACAACCCAATCTATAAGCAGAAGCGAAGCCAACCCTCTGCTACTGGACACTCTCCTCTGAGTCTAGTAGTAACATGTGGCAAAAGTATCACAACAAAAAGTATTGGTAATTATGGGATATGTTACCTGTAGAGAAGTGGATCAACAGGAAAATGAGGACTTCCATGAGAAGCCCTGAAGAGGTGCAGCTGATTGGAGCAAGGCGGGCCAAGACATCTGCCTTTACCTGAAATCCACCACTTTTTACCACTTTGTATATTACAGACACATACAACACATTCCAATGGGCCGATACTAAGTATTAATCAGATACCAATTTTTATTTTTAGCCCATCTCCAAAGATGGGCTCTTTCTCCAGACTCTGTAAAATATAGAAATACAGTAAATGGAAACATAGAACTAGGGCTGAGCCTTCGACCACTAGTCAGTTACGGCCATATAAATAAGATATTGCGGTAAGCAGGAGGGTTAATGGTTTTACATAAAACATGACTCAATTGTATGAAATATAAATAATCAGATAATTATATTCTAAGTTTCTTTCTTTCTTATAAAAAAAATATATACACACATAACTATACTAAACTATCTGTTCAATATACTTTACTTTGTGTAACGCTTAAATATACTATATTCAACTATAATAAGTAATAATAGATGATATTAAAACAAACAATACATTTTATGTATTACATATTTTTAATTATTAGATTCGATTCTAATTTATTTTCAGTGCACAGCACAAGTACAGTACATTGAATATAATTATGTTTAATATATCTATTGGACTTATCAATAAAGTAACATGACATCTGATCCATTGGACGTATCTATGCATAGATGGCAGCTGTAAATGGGTATGCTCAGGGGTTGAGGAGGAAATAAACTATTTCCTCTACGGACAAAAATGGTTTTATAATGAATGTATGCCACGTTCATTGCCATAAACGTCTATTTACATGCTTAAGTCAAATTTAATTCGCTACTACTTCGTTATTTGGTTGCCACCCATTTATATTGTGTTATTAGGAACGATTGAACAATGTTTCAAGTATACGCCAAGTTAGATTAGATTCAAATGTATTGTCAGTGTACAGATAGTCAGTACGCGTTGTTCAGGGCTAGATAGTCTCGACACGTCCGACAGGAGAAAAGCACTGGAGTTACCTTTGACAATTCTTTGGAGCTTCAGCTTTAAGATTGTTGACGCGGCGTGGTCGGGATCTCCAGACAAAGGAGTCCACACACACACACACACACACACACACACACACACACACACACACACACACACACACACACACACACACACACACACACACACACACACACACACACACACACACACACACACACACACACACACACACACACACACACACACACACGCACGCTCTATATGGCCCACCCTTTCTGGCGTCTAACAGAAAGCCGAACAACCGACATCTGATTAGGTCTCCATTACCTCACCTGGATCTCCACACAAAGGAGTCCACAAACACACACACACACACACACACACCTGGCGTCTGAAAGCAGAAAGCAGAACAACCGATCTGAGAAAACGTCTTCTTTACTTCACATTTCAACCGTCTCTCTATATTTATACAGTCACCTCACCTGGTACAGAATACATTACATCAAATAACTAAAACACATTCATTTGCTCTGACATCATTGTTCTTATCTCATGTCTCCAGCAATAATGGGCTACTTAAACTAAGTTGTGCTATTCAAAGTGCTTTAAACAGGGGGGAAATATATAGCAGAAAGGATAAAAGGCAAGAACATTAAAATAAGTATAAAACATTTTAAAATACATAATTTAATTGATTTTAATGTATGTAGTTAAACAATAACCGCACATACAAGTGCTAATGTTTAGTCATTGATAAAGTCATTGCTTAACATGAAGGTTTTAAGCCTAGATTTAAATATATTTAGAGTTTGGACCTGTATGAGTCCTTCAGGGAGTTGATTCTTGATGCACCGGGCAGTGACTAAAAGCTGCTTCACTGAGTTGTGTTTTCACTCTTGGTGTGTTTAAAAGACTAGTCTTTTAAAGTACTTTGAATTCAATTCTGTGACAGACTGGTAGCCAGTGAAGAGATCTGAGAATTGGTGTGATGTGTTTACATAAATACACAGATAAGCTTTGCAAGGTCTTGTTTAGACATGAAACAGTAGAAGACTGTGGTTGTACTGGTACACTCCACCTGACTGGTGTTGTACTGGGCAGGTACAGTAGAGAACTGTGGTTGTCGAGGATATATATATATATATATATATATGTGCGTGTGTGTGTGTGTGTGTGTGTGTGTGTAGGTGCTGGAGACACCTGACAGGGGGCTGTTATGCTGACCTTGGAGCTATGAGGATCCCCAGTTTCCACCAGTAAGAGATATGGTTGTGAACCACCCTCTCTGTATGTCTGTGGCCAAAACATGTTGCCAAAGCATGGAAATAAATAGACAACCGTTCCAGCTATCTCATCTCTCTCTCTCTCTCTCTCTCTCTCTCTCTCTCTCTCTCTCTCTCTCTGTCTGTCTGTCTGTCTGTCTAGCCCCTCTCGCTTCATCTACTACCCCAGCCACAGCTTCCCTGAGAACCCGGACATCGGCGTGCTGCTGGCCTCCTACACCTGTTCCGACGACTCCCTGCTCTTCCTGGGCCTGGAGGATGAGGAGCTGAAGGAGGTGGCCCTGAGGGACCTGGTACAGAATACATTACATCAAATAACTAAAACACATGCAATAATTTACTCTGACATCATTGTGCTTATCTCATGTCTACAGCAATAATGGGCTACTTGCACTAAGTTGTGCTATTCAAAGTGCTTTAAACAGGGGGAAAATATATAGCAGAAGGATAAAAGCCAGGAAAATTAAAATAAGTATAACATTTTCAAAATACATAATTTAATTTATTTTAATGTATCTTGTTAAACAATAACCGCACATACAAGTGCTAATGTTTAGTCATCGATAAAGTCATTGCTTAACATGAAGGTTTTAAGCCTAGATTTAAATATATTTAGAGTTTGGACCTGTATGAGTCCTTCAGGGAGTTTATTCCAGATGCACCAGGCAGAGTGACTAAAAGCTGCTTCACTGAGTTGTGTTTTCACTCTTGGTGTGTTTAAAAGACTTCTTTAAAAGACTAGTCTTTTAAAGTACTTTGAATTAAATTCTGTGACAGACTGGTAGCCAGTGAAGATATCTGAGAATTGGTGTGATGTGTTTACATAAATACACAGATAAGCTTTGCAAGGTCTTGTTTAGACATGAAACAGTAGAAGACTGTGGTTGTACTGGTACACTCCACCTGACTGGTGTACTGGGCAGGTACAGTAGAGAACTGTGGTTGTCGAGGATATATATATATATGTGCGTGTGTGTGTGTGTGTGTAGGTGCTGGAGACACCTGACAGGGGGCTGTTATGCTGACCTTGGAGCCATGAGGATCCCCAGTTTCCACCAGTAAGAGATATGGTTGTGAACCACCCTCTCTGTATGTCTGTGGCCAAAACATGTTGCCAAAGCATGGAAATAAATAGACAACCGTTCCAGCTATCTCATCTCTCTCTCTTTATCTGTCTGTCTGTCTGTCTATCTCTCTATCTATCTAGCCCCTCTCGCTTCATCTACTACCCCAGCCACAGCTTCCCCGAGAACCCGGACATCGGCGTGCTGCTGGCCTCCTACACCTGTTCCGACGACTCCCTGCTCTTCCTGGGCCTGGAGGATGAGGAGCTGAAGGAGGTGGCCCTGAGGGACCTGGTGCTCATTCATGGGGAGCAGGTCCGGGACCTGTGCACAGGGGTGGTGGTGAAGAAGTGGAGCTCTGACCCATACAGTCTGGGAGCTTTTGCCCTCTTTACTCCCTACCAGCACAACGATTTTGCCACTGATTTATTTATTATTTTTATTTATTTGTTTATTTTCGTTGTTGGTGGAGCTCCAAGTGAAATGATCCCGCTCACGTACTTCCAGCATGTCTGGTTAAAAAAAATAACATTAAGATGTTATTGATGCTACCTCATGAACACCTTAAATATATTGTGACTAATGTATGTACTATAATGTCCCTCACACAGGTTAAAATTCATTTAGAGTTAACCTGGAGCTACGGTGAACTCACAGGAGTAACTACTAATAATAACAATTATTATTATTATTATAATAATAATTGTATTCTGTGTGAATCCAGTCGTAGTTCTATACGGTGTATAGTCAGACAGAACCACCCGTTTTATCATAATAATGCATAACGATCCTTCTAGAACACGTTGTTTGATTTGTGTTCTGAAAGACAAAAGATAGAACGCTTCACGAATTTGCGTGTCATCCTTGCGCAGGGGCCATGCTAATCTTCTCTGTATCGTTCCAATTTTAGTATATGTGTTACCGAAGTAACACAATTATTCAATGATCCTGGTTGTTATTTATACCAGTACACCTACTTGAACGATCTTCTAATGGTGTCATTCCATAACAAATACAGACCTGCAAGGATCTCTGGGTATTCTAGTGCATTCTGGGTATCCTAGTCACCGGCCACGGATTGGTGGAGCCACACATCAAGACCCATCCCCAATCCTGTTCTCCCGGTCACGTGACTCCCCTCCCCCGCCCTTGCGTTTCACTGACGCAAAACAATCCCGCCCATCCCTCCTCCTCTGTGTACCACATGAGTGAAATGAGCTTCTGTTGAGCATGATCCCACGTATTGGAAGGACTGAACCATTTATCTAAATCCAATGTTGAAACAATGTTTAAACATTGAATTGACATAAATGGTCCAGTCCCTCCTTACCTTCAGAAACATAACCTACGGTGGCTGTGGAGGGTCAAAAAGTCTCGCACTACGGCAAATCACAAGCAACAGAACCTTGGTTTGCCCTCTACTGGCAACACAAGTCACTCCCTTACATTTCTAAATCAAAATTGGAGTAGTTGAAGTGTGTTTTATTAAACAAAACTCAGCAAATAATGGTGGCAATTTGCATTAAGTAGGTGAGGTTCTGGTCAGGCACCTTCATTTAAAAAACAATGAGAAGACAAACGGATCTGAACACCCTAACCCTGTTAAACCATACAAAAAATAAAACCCCACAAAATCAATCGATATACCTACTGATATGTACAGAATCACAATAAACATCATCTTTGGAACAATTTAACACAGCTTGGCAAGTAAGGCACTCGACCAATCACAAGGCAGAATGCATCTAACTGTTCTGTAATTCACATTAGATTACAATTAGTTTGTAATTAACAGACACCTCGTGAACTATTAATCTCACCTAATGTTTTAGTCAACCGTGATGCCTGCATCTATTGCAGTGGCAGCTAGCTAGAGACACCTAGTGGCCGTGGAAGCTAGTGTGTATGTGACTTAGACTGACTGAGATCTTCATTTTGGTCCGATGAAACACCTTGGCCATCTGGTTCTCTTTGGGAATGTTTTCTGTAGGCTGGAAAGAACAGTTAGAGAACATGTAAGAAATAAAAGCATCACAGTATCCTACAAATACTATGAACTCACCGATCACCAAAGCCACCATGGAGGCTGCAATTAGTATCCCCATAGCAGCCCACATCCAAGGCGTACCTCGACAAGACTGATGAACCAAAAAAAGGTTTTCTGCAAAGCAAGCACATTAACATACCGTTTATAACATCACAGCTGACTATAACATTCCACTGCAGGCCTATTTGGAAGTCAAGAGGCAGCCATGACATCTCATGAGGAAGAGACTAGCATGTAGAAACTCCCTTTGGGTGGTTTGATTCATTTCACAGCACAAGTACAGTACAGCGAAAATAATTGAGCATCTAACCAGAGTGCAAATGTTGCAGTAAAGTGCATGGTAATATAATATCATTTACAGTTTAAATGTACAGGTTAAAAGACAGTCTAGGTATTTAATGGGATTTGAGCAGCATAATAATAGGTATATGTATATACAGGTAAGTAAGTATTTAACAGGTAGTGATCAGGGGTATGCAATTATTAAAAGCAGGATAAAAATATATGAATGTAAATGTATACACAAGTGAGCATATATAAATGTATGGCATATATAAATGTACATATGTATATACAGGAGTAGAAGCAGTGGCAGGTACAGTAAACAGGTATCTTATTAATTAATTTGTAAACTATAGAGAGGTAGGTAGTTGTGATACAGTTAGTTTTTACTGTTTATTTTACTGTTATTTTTATTAAATATTTTTTTACAGACATTGACATTGGTGGTGATTATTCTAGGTGTTGAGCAGAGGTGTGGGGCAGGGGCGGGGGCGGGGCGTCAGCAGGGGGGGATGCAGCAGCAGGGGGTGTGGGGGCAGCTGGGGGTGTGGGGGGCAGCTGGGGGGGGGGGGGCAGCAGTTCAGGGAGATGACACCTGAGGGAAGAAGCTGTTCTTGACTTGGAACAGAGGTTTCTATAGCGCCTCCCGGAGGGGAGGAGGACAAACAGTCCATGGTTGGGGTGAGAGGGGTCATCCACTATTTGTTGTAACTTCCTCACACACCGTTTGTGGTGGGTAGTGTTTATTGCAGGGAGGGGTAGTCCAACGATGCATTGGGCGGTTTTCACCACACTCTGCAGCGCTTTCCGGTCGGAAACAGTGCAGTTGCCGTACCACACTGTGATGCAGTTGGTTAGGATGCTATCAATAGCACACCGGTAAAAGTTCACCAGAATCTGAGGTGACAGAGGTGGTAGAGACTAGCATGTAGTTTCTCTAACAGCCTTTAGATGGTTCACTTAATTTGTTGTACAAAGCCAATCAATATATAGAACATTTTATAGATAGTACTTTGGTATTGACAATTACCTTTAATCAAAAGGTTTGATGGAAGGTTATTATGACTGATGGGTGAAGCTACATCCAGCCAAGGTGACATCTCATCACATAACATAACAGGACCTACTAGGAAGGCGCATCTCCGTTTCCCTGGTCTGGTTGAAGAGCTCCTGGTGAACTCTACAGGTGAAGTGGGAGCTCAGGCTCCTCTCCACCACCACGGTGCTGTTAATGTTGTAGAGGCGGTTGGGGTCTTGGGTGGTAGTCATGGTTACAGCAGGCAGGGGGAGTCTTTCATTGCCCTCATGGTGCCACCAGGAGAGCTGTGGTCGTGGGTACCAGTCAGCAGACCGGCAGCCCAGGACCAGGCCACTGCTGTTGGCATCCTCCAGGGTGATGACTGGGGAGGCAATCACATTATAATCTATTAGAAGGAGTTTGGATGGTTTGATTTTAGTGTGAAATTATTAAAACCCAAGTACAAAAAATAAGTTTTTCCTGATTTCGCTTTGCACGTGTTCATAAAAATGTCAGAAAAACAAGAAACAAAGAAGCAGAAGAAGAAACACACTTTCCCACTAGAATGTATTACCTTCTAAATCTGAACCTATCTCAACCCTGAGAATCTGTCTTACCATTTAGAACATGTCTCACCCACTCAAAACTATTGAATCCCAACCTACTGGTAGCAGTCTTACCTACAAGTAGTTGGACAGTGTACTGGTTGTGGACGGAGGAGAACAGGCAGGTGTAGTTGCCTTCATCGGCCAGTCGGACGCGGGACAGTCTGAGGGAGATAATTCCTCTCTCCAGGTCTTCTTCTAACAGCACCGTTCTCCCTCTGTATGCTGGGTTCTGCTGTTTATAAAAGGTTCGACGGTCTTCATGCAGATGGACAAGATCAGGCTTCAGGTCCGTCCTGGATCACTCAACTGTCTCCTCGCTGATGTCTTTCAACTGCTTTGTGTCGTACGACAGTGTGACGTCATCACCGACCAGTGCCATCACAGAATGAGCTCCCCCTAGATGGAAAAATGACCTGGTGACCTCACTCATGACAATACATTGTTACAAAGGAAACTAAAAAAGCACACTTTGGTAGCAGAATCGATTCATCCTTGTAATTAATGTTGAAGTTCCCTCAAGACAGCGTCCAGATGTTTATCTCCTCTATCCTCATTGTACCCACAGTCCCAATAAGTAGTATATAAGAGAAGAAGCCTAAGCAACTCCAGGCCAAGGATACATACGTGTATCCTTTACAGGAACGGCTTTGGGTGTCTTTTAGTCATTAGACATATGGCCTTAAAGTCAGTCTGAAGGTTGCGATTGACCCAGATCAACACTCGACATTCAGTTTAACAACCCAATCTATAAGCAGAAGCAAAGCCAACCATCTGCTACTGCTGCAGTGGTGCCAGTAGAACAGCCTCGCCCTCAATGTCAAGAAGACCAAGGAGACTGTGTTGTAGTAGAGAGGGTCAGCAGCTTCAAGTTCCTCGGCGTGCACATCTCCGAGGACCTCACATGGTCCACGCACACCGCACACATGGTGAAAAGGGCCCAACAACGCCTGTATTTCCTCAGGCGTCTTAGGAAATTCAGCATGGGCCCCCGCATCCTGAGAACATTCTACACCGGGAAAATCGAGAGTGTTTTTACAGGATGTATTACCGCCTGGTACGGGAACTGCACCGCTGTCACGGGTTAGGTTTGGACCCAAATGCTGCACACAGACACCAAAGGCAGATAGTGGTATTTATTGCGATAAATATCACACAGACAGGGACAGGCAGAGACGAAGTCGGGGACAGGTAGGTGATCAGAACCGGGGCTGGGTAGACGAACCAGGCAGGGACAGGCAGAAGCGTAGTCAGGGACGGGCGGTAGATCGGGAACCAGACAGGGCGGGCAGGTCCAGGGCAGGCAGGGTCGGCAACGGGAATCAGTCCGGGTACGCTGGAGAGTCGGTGTCATCAGGACAATCTGGCAAGGTATGAGTGTGCAGGGGTAGACTTAAATAGGCCGGTTAATGGGCTATATGCACTAAGCTGTGTGAAGGACTTCCGGCTTCAAATTAAATGAGTAAATCGCTTCCGGTATATTTGTTTACTTCCAACTAGCAAAGCTACAGCTCCTGAGGTACTATTTTGCCATGAATTCCCATAAGAAAATGCGTTTTAAAAAACAGGAGAAGAAATAGGCTGCTGAGTGACCGCTGCAGCCTGTCATGCATACGAGATGAGACATTGGCTTAGTTGTTACAGCTAACATTATTTTGGTGACCGTGTATGATTGTATTTACTTTGTTAATTAATGACTGACAAGATGTCAGTCATTCATCAAGATTTTTTTTTTTTTTCTTTTTGTAAATAGATTTCCAAGCTATGACCACCTGATGGCGTTTTGGGGTTTGATTGAGCCTTCAATTGACTAAATGGTTCGGGTCTCCAGAGCCAAGAGCCTCCAGAGCACGTCCATCAACGGTAGGTTATGGTCTGAGCTGCTTTGTAGTAACAGAGGGTGGGATGCCATTGCATTTACAGAAGGCTACACTAAAGGACTCAGCCCCCTTTAAATACACTGGTGCACTACAGCAACTCAGTTTTCCCCCATGGTATGGTACACATAACCATTATAAAACATTTAGCCAAACAAGAGCACAGCCTTACTAGTTTATAACTTAAAGCAGTAACCTTTTTTTTAACCTTCCAGAGACAGCTGCTCCAGCCAATCGACGAGTTCCTTCTTTTCCTCGTCTTCCTGTCGGATGGTTTGAAGGAGAGGGACCCGGCGCATCGATTCAACATACACCAGTCCACAGTGAGTTGCATTATTGCAACATGGACACGTTTTCTAGCCACTGCACTGGGGTCTCAATGCATCTGGCTCACACCTGCAGAAGTGCAAGCTTACCTCCCTGAGGAATTCTGAGATTTCCCAGACACCCAGGTCATCTTGGACTGCACTGAGCTCAAGTGTCAGACACCATCCTTACCACTCCTGCAAAGTGAGATGTACTCCACCTACAAATCTCACTGCACCATGAAAGGGCTTATTGGCAGACGTTTAAAGTGGCATGCCTGATGTCAAACTACCAAAACAAGGCATTAGTTAAGCCATGGGTTAAGTAAAGCATTGGTTCAACACCAGGTTTTTGTAATTTAATTGTGTTTATTCCAGTGGCAGATCATTTTGTTAAACATGTAAATCTTATGTACACAAACATTATATGTAAGCAAACTGTTGAATGTAAAGTCATTTGTATAGATTTGTATAGATTAACATTGTAACATATTGTACATACATAATTATTGTAACATATTGGCTAAAAAACATTATTGAAAAATTAACTGTAATAAAAATAATAATACATTCTAAAAATACATTTTGTCATTCCAATCTTTCATTGAATAACCTGGGTTTTGCTTATGTTAATTTCTCAAAGACGGGTATCTTGGCATGTATATGTAGAAAATTAAATAGTCAGCTTTTTCTCTAATTGATCTTTGCACTTGTGGATCCATGTGTAATCGTTGCACACCTGTTTGGAACAGCAATGCCACTCTGTCATTGCACACAACACTGCCTGCTACACAGGAGCATTGGCTGTGTCAACACCACTGGCGATGAATCAAGAAGCGGAATCTAAGAAGAAAGAGAAAACAATTAGAAATATACCCTCTGCTTCATGGAAAAGTAGGTTATTATGAGTACAGTTATTGTTACTGAACCATGCTCCAAGACGATGCATACCCTCCTAAATGCTTAGCTTTACATTCTCTCCTTACTCAAACAAACTTGAATAACCATCCTTGATAACTATTACGCCTTAGATGGTGTATATTAGCAGTGTTAACTTATGTAAATATGTTTGATCACCCAAACACGTTTCCACCTTAACCTTATTAACTTGATCAAATGATCTGACCAATGTGCAGTAGGCACAGTAACTCTTTTGTATTAAGACTTACGATAGGATTCTTTATAGTGTAACTGATGTTTACTTTGGTCAATGTCAAACAGTTAGCAGAATAGCACAACTTGGGTCTGGTATAGAATCGGATGTCCGCGTCGGGTTCTTCTCAGTTCGGGATGGGTTGGAAAGCCATGGAAACTAAATACCGTTACATTTCGATGATGTCGAACAAAGCGGAACACAACAATGTTCGGAGTATTTCTTCTCCTGTTTTAGAAAACACATGTTCTTATGGGAATTCATGGCGAAATAGTACCTCAGGAGCTGTAGCATTGCTAGTTGGAAGTAAACAAATATACCGGTTTACTCGTTTAATTTGATGTCGGAAGTCCTTCACACAGCTTAGTGCATATAGCGCATTATCATGCGCTGCAGGTGTGGGGGAAATGTAAATGCGGGTTGACGCTGCCCCCTAGTGGAGGCAGGGTGAACAGCCATTGTCACAACCGCACTCGAGCGCAGAGCGCTTCAAAGGGTGGTGCGGACGGCCCAGTATATCGTTGGAGGTGAGCTCCCCTCCCTCCTGGATATATACAAGCAGCGGTGCGTGGCCAAGGCCAAATGCATCATAAAAGACATTGCCCACCCCAGCCACGAACTGTACTCACTTTTACCGTCAGGCAGGCGATACCGCAGTATTGTGTGCCGCACACATAGGCTTAGTGATAGCTTCACAGTCAGGCCATCAGGCTGCTGAACAAGGGCGTATAGCATATAACAATGTATATTTTATTACATTGATTATTATATACATATTGCTCTTTTTCTGTGCTGATATATTGCATTTTATAAATTGCATTTTTACTTTTATATATTTAACTTTATACAGTTTTTTTTAACTTATTTTATTCGATTCTGTTTTAATTATTTTCTTATTTTTATAACTGCTGTCTGTCGTCGGGTATTGCACATAAGATTTTCACTCACTGCTTTATACTTTTGTAAACTGTGAAGTGACAATAAACTTGACTTGACTTGACTTGACTACACTCTCCACTGAGTCTAGTAGTAACATGTGGCAAAAGTATGACAACAAAAAGGATTGGTAATTATGGGATATGTTACCTGTAGAGAAGTGGATCAACAGGAAAATGAGGACTTCCATGAGAAGCCCTGAAGAGGTGCAGCTGATTGGAGCAAGGCGGGCCAAGACATCTGCCTTTACCTGAAATCCACCACTTTTTACCACTTTATTTATTACCGATAAATAGAACACCGTGGTGGAACATTATGGGACATAATTCACCGTTTGTATTTAGTGTGTGTTGCACCACGGACCTGTTAGAGAGCGTAACGTGTTGTTGTTCTTGGGCTAGCTGGACAGTAGCAGGTAGCAGAGGTGTTTCCCTTTTGTCAAACCTAATGGAAAATAAAGTGTGGAGTTCCATACTAAACACGCTGCCGCCGACTTCCATTCATCGGCTCTACACTGGTGACCCCGACGTTTTCGAGATAGTTTCCGAAGACATAGTGAACATGGCTGATCGCAATGTTTATATTAAACTGCCGGAGTTTTGGGAACATGCCGCTACGGCGTGGTTCGCACACGTGGAGGCACACTTTGCCTGCCGCCAGGTCCGTGACGAGGACCCGAAGTATTTTCACGTGGTGGCGGCGCTGGGGAGCTCCACGTCGTCCCGGTTGGTCGGTTTTATCGCGGATCCCCCACGCCATGGCGAATATGAGGCGATTAAAGCCGTTCTCCTTAAGACATTTAGCCTATCTGCTAAGGACGCGGGAGAGTGTTTTTACCACGCGCTCCCTGCAGCTACAAGCCTCCGGGAAACAAGAGGGCCGGCGCTCGGTAGTGGCCCTGAGCGTTGGCGGCACGAGCGGGCTTCTTTTCGTTAGCGACAGTGTCTCGGGAAGCCGGTTTCTCTGTGACACGGGCGCTCAGCGGAGCGTGGAGGCTGCTTCTTGGGAGGACGTCGCCCGAGGGGGGAACGGACCGCAGTTGACGACAGCTAATGGTAGCCCCATCCACACTTATGGCGTGAGGCCGATGTGTTTATGTGTTGGGGGACAGCGGTTCAACTGGGATTTCGTCATAGCAGAGATTCCTTTTCCCCTCCTCGGGGCCGATTTTTTATGTGCTCACGGGCCCCTGGTGGACGTTAGAAACAAACGCTTGGTTGATGCCTTGACGTTTTCCTCCCTTGTGTGTACGCTTGGCAAAGCGGCATACAACGGGCTGTCGGGTTCGCTGTCGGGTGCGGACAAGTACCTCAGGTTGTTGGCCGAGTTCCCGGGCCTGACGCTGCCCACCTTCTCTGCGCCCACCACCAAGCATGGGGTGGAGCACCACGTCACCACTGAGGGACCCCCGGTCTACGCCAGGGCCCGGCGGTTGAACCCTTCTAAACTCGCAGTAGCGAAGGCGGAGTTCTCATCGCCTGGGTATCATCCGCCGGTCTGACAGCGTCCAGGCCCTGAAGGGGGCTGATGTGGGGCTGCGCCTGGAGAATGTGGTTTTTGGCGACGCGGGTGTTGCTCTCCTGTGTGACGTCTCCACGGGCCAGCCATGCCCCGTCGTTCCCACCAGCTGGAGGCGTTCCGTGTTCGAGGCGGTGCACAACCTGTCACACCCCTGCGGGAAGCCTTCAGTGTGGATGGTGGCCGCGAAATTCGTCTGGCGGGGGCTCAAAAAGGACGTGAGGGCTTGGGCCGGCACGTGTGTGGCTTGCCAGCGTGCTAAGGTGCACCGCCACACGAAGGCCCCCCTGGAGAAATTCCTGGTGCCTGAGAGGAGGTTTGACCACGTCAACATCGATCTGGTTGGTCCATTACCCTCCTCCCAGGGTTTTTCCTACCTCCTAACTATGATGGACAGGACGACCCTTTGGCCGGATGCGGTCCCACTCGCGTCGACAGCGGCGGCTGACATAGCCCGGGCCTTCATTGCAACATGGGTGTGTCGTTTCGGCACCCCTTCGGACATTTCCTCTGACCGCGGTTCGCAGTTCACGTCCGGTTCGCTTATCACCCTCAGGCCAACGGCCTCTGCGAGTGTTTCCATCGCTCCATGAAGGCGGCCCTCAGGGCCAACAAGCTGCCTTGGGTTATGCTGGGCCTGAGGACCGCGCCTAAGGAGGATCTGCGGTGCTCCACGGCTGAGATGGTCTACGGTCAGCCGCTGAGGGTTCCAGGGGATTTCCTCCGCAAAGCATCGGCCCCCTGGTCAGTGACGGCCCAGTGAGTTTTCCTGCAGGACGCCGCTAAGGCCTTTGCTCCGATCCCCACTGCTAAGCACGGCACTCGGGTGTCCCGGGTTCCCGTGGGGCTTCGCTCAGCGGAGCACGTGTTCATCCGGCACAACGCTCACAGAGGCCCCCTGCAGTCCCCTTATGGCGGGCCTTTCCGGGTTTTGGAACACGGGGGCAAGCACTTGGTGGTCGACCTGGGTGGCAAAGCCGAGGATGTCTCGGTGGACCGGGTGAAGGCTGCTCATCTGGACTTGGACCTGACGGTGGTGCTGACACGGCCTCCGCGACGGGGTCGCCCCCCGGCCTTGACCCCTGTCACCGAATTGGGGCCTGCGGTTCCAGTCCCACCTTTCCCAGCGGCTGCCCCTGTAGAGGTCGCCTCCCCGGCTCCCGTTCTCCGGAGTCGTGGTGGTCGTTCCTCCCCGCCGCACAGACTTTGTGCATGGGTGAATTCTATTCAACTATATTAAACTATCTGTTAAATATACTTTACTTTGTATAATGTTTAAATATACTTTATTCAACTATAATAATGACGCTGTCACACCTTGACGATTTTGCCAGCTTTTTGACTTATGTTGAATAAGTTATGTATAAAAAGTAAATAAAGGATTTAAAGGATTTAAAGCACGCTGAAGCACGTATGGCGAGTTTGTCTAGAAATTTTGAGCATGCACAACATTTCTCGACATATGAGCTATACGCTGGCATACGCGGGCCGTAAGTTGTAGGTAAGTTATGCGATTGTTGACACACATTCACACACTTGTAAGTTACTCAAAAGTCAAAATATGTCAAGATAATGACTAGCGTACCCAAAACTTATTTCTAACCTATGAGTAACGTGCTTTGAACCTATGTGTAACTTATCTCCAACGCATATTGACGTGTTCCGGATGACCACAGATCTTACTGAACGTGTTTCTAACTTACAGCTACCGTATAATGGCGTATTGGCAGCGTTTAGGGAAATTGGTATACCTATCTATTATCTGTAATCTACTTTTGACTGACTTAATTGACTTGGCGCTACGAGGAAGGATACGGGAAGTGTGTCCTAAAGAGATTTCTAAAGAGGTTTTCAGTGACTCTGCAGTCGTGACCTCCGTGGGGAGTTTGTTCCACCAAATTGGGGACATGACGGAGAAGAGCCATGACTGCGTAGATCGGCCACACAGGCCCCTAAGTGAGGGGGCAAGCAGACGGCCCGAAGAAGCCGAGCGAAGTGGATGGGTTGGGATGTAGGCCTTGACCATTGCCTGCAGGTAGCACCTTTTACTGCCTTGTAGGCTAGCACCAAAGTCTTGAACTGGATACGAGCAGCTACAGGTTGCCAGTGTAGAGTCTGAAGGAGGGTAGATGTGTGGGAGTACTTGGGGCGGTTGAACACCAGGCGAGCTGCAGCTTTCTGAATGAGCTCCAGGGGCCTGATGGCAAATGCCAGGGGGCCAGCAAGGAGGGTGTTGCAGTAGTCCAGCCGGGAGATGACAACAGCCTGGATGAGCACCTGCGCAGCCTTTTCAGTGAGAAAAGGCCGAATCCTCCTGATGTTGTAGAGGAGGAATCTGCAGGAGCGTGTCACAAATTCGAAACTTACGGTCATGTTTCAAAAACAGGGGGATGGGGGAGGGATGTCGCGATCGTGAAGTCCAACGGGAGGGGGGCGGGGGGGGGGCGTGATCTTGAAGTCCAACGGGGGGGGTGGGGGGGGTGGCGGGGGGGGAGTCTGCTGACTTAAGTAGTAAATTCCTATTCCTATTGCTGGAGAGGGGGAGGGCCCCCGAAATCTGTGATTTTGTTGTTATATGTTGTTATATGAAAATATTTGTTTAGCGAAGCCGGAGGCCCTGGGCATTACGGAGGCCCTAGGCATTTGCCTACTCCGCCTATAGGAGGCGCCGGGCCTGTACGTGTCCGAGGGGGGAAACGACAAGACCAGTTGGGTGTCGTCAGCATAGGAGTGGTAAGATAAGTCATGGGAGTGGAGTAGTGGAGCAGAGTACAAACGCCTTCTCTTACACACAGAAGTAAGATGGCTATCTAAAAGGAGATCATTGGCCATTGGAGTGTTTGAGAAAAAAAGTCACCACTGGCACCACATTTCAGTGAGAAGGAATGGGTCGCAAAACTTGCTTACTTGTGCGACATATTCAACCTGCTCAATGAAATCAATCTGTCACTTAAGGGGAAAATGACAACTGTCTTCAAGTTGGCAGATAGAGTAGCAGCATTCAAGGCCAAACTGTAATTGTGGGGACAGCGAGTGAACCAAGGGATATTTTACATGTTTCAAACATTAGCAGGGATTTTGGAAGACTGAGCCTGAGCCATCATTCTCCCAGCTGGTGCACGATCACCTCTCTTTGCTTTTGAAAGAGTTCGAGCGGTACTTCCCAACCACAAAAGACCCACGAACTGACCCATTTGTGAAGAAACCAGGTGAATCAAGCTTGTCCGTGCCAGAAGAAGATTAACTGCTGGAGATTGCAAATGACAGTGGTCTTAAAAGTTAGTATCAGACGACAACTCTGCCGGTGTTCTGGATTAAAATCAAGGCAGAATATCCTGCGATTGCCAAAAAAGCACTGAAAACCCTGCTT
Source organism: Muraenolepis orangiensis (assembly GCA_027704905.1). Lineage (NCBI taxonomy): Eukaryota > Metazoa > Chordata > Actinopteri > Gadiformes > Muraenolepididae > Muraenolepis > Muraenolepis orangiensis. The sequence goes on along the minus strand of CM051021.1, from coordinate 11,243,058 downwards.
CCATTTCCAACATCCTATCTTTGTGAGGCGGGATTTTCTGCCATGACCGCCACTAAGACAAAATCACGGAATAGACTGGACATAAGGAAGACACTTCGGGTGTCATTGTCTCCCATTACCCCTAGATTGGACCGGCTCGTTGCAGAGACATAAGCTCACGGCTCCCACTAATTCAGCGTAATGGTGAGTTGTATTTTTATGCACTTTATATTTGTTTTTATGCCAGTGTTCCAGTTTAACTGGTTATTGTGTTAACTGGTTAGACCTGCTTACGGATTGACTTTGATTATCTCCTTCTTTTGCAGATGTGCATGGCAGCAGCTTTGTCAAGCCTAGTTAAAAGTCAAATGTGATGCTCCACTTTTTTTTTGCAGATCTGAGACAGCAAACTGTGTTGAGTCAGTGTTTGAACGGGTAGATTGTCTGTCGCCAATGTCTGTAAACTGCAGCATATAAATGAAGCCTGCAATAAATAAATAAAATCGAATGAACTATAGCCAAGGCAATTAAGGTTTGAACCCATGCTTTGAAAAACGCTACTTTACTTGCATGTTATCTAATCGTCTGTGCAGCGTGCTGTAGACACATTTTTTGTTGTTGCAATCATATGCCTTTGTGGTGTGTTTGATTGCAACAACCAAATGGAACCCAATGGAAAATAGCTAACGTTACAACCATAGACAGAACGTAAGCAGTTAAAACAATAACCATTACAGATCGTATTATTTTATTTCGTCATATTTATGCCCCCACAACTTGAAAGCCGTTCCCCGAAAATATTGTCTTACATGAAACCAGTCTGTGGTGCAAAAAAGGTTGGGAACCACTGTTTTAGCCGATTCCTCCATGAGGAATCGGCTTTGGCAATCCCTTTGGCAATCTCACAAACCCTTTGTTTTTCTCCGTTGGACTATTTTTCTTGTTTGTTACTTTGTTGGATTTTTGTTTTTGCTCTGGATGTTTTGTGTTTTTTTTTGGATTTCAGCCATTTTCCCGTAGCACATTATACAACACCCCCTTTTGGATTTCCATTATGCACACACAAATTGCTTTACACATGGTATAATTACGTAAATCACATTTCATTTCAGATTATTCCCTGATGCACCATACACACTGTTTGTACCTGAGACAATTAAGACGCCGTCTTAATTGTCCAGTCGATAAACCAGTCGATCGCGATCGACAGGTCGATCGCGGGGAGATTACCAGTCGATCGCGAGATGTCTAAAAATAGAACAACAATATTCTGTTTTATCGTTAATGTCCTATAACAGAGGTGGCCAAACTTTTTGGCTCAGGGGCCACAATGATGTATCAATGTGACAGCCGGGCCGGGGGGCATTGTTTGGTTCCGTCTTGATTAATGTAGGGCTGAGGTTTTTTTAATCTCACTCTCCCGCGCGCGCGGGGCGACGTCCACGCGGAGCTGCGACCACCAGGGAGGGCGGGACTTTTCGCGGCGCGCGCGGCGTGTGGACAGTGGGGGGGTTTACCTCGCAAACTTGATTAATCAAAAAATTGGATCGTTGGATTTTAGACTTTAAATATGAAAGAAGTGATGTATGTTGCAATGAAGATTGTATGCTCTGTTCGGGCCAGGAGTCTACAGAGGAGGTTGTTCCGTGCTCACTTGGAGGAGACAGGTGCAGAGCACACAGACCTGCTGCCATACACATGTTAGATGGCTAAGCAGAGGAACATTTTTGGCGAGATTCACTGAGCTGTTGCCTGAAATCAAAGACTTTCTGAAGCTTTCAAAACATGCAGAATATCCAAAACTAGATGACCACCAGTGGCTTTTGGATTTATCGTTCCTTACAGATCTCACTGGCCTGCTCAATGAGCTTAATTCAGAGCTGCAGGGTAAGGATACAATTGTAATTAACATGATCAGTTCAGTGAACACATTTAAAAGCAAGCTAAAACTGCTGTTCAGTAGGCTGCAGCGCTGTGACCTGCGCAACTTTCCTCACATGCAGGCCGAACTTCAACGTCAGAGCAAAGACGTCAAGCAGCTTGACAGTACACGGTATGAAGAGCAAGTTCAGAGCATCTTGACAGAATTTGAGAGCCGTTTTACTGACTTTTCATCCATTGAACCCATTGCCAGCTATCTGTGTTTTCCATTAGTATTGATGTGGATGAGATCGTCTCCAAAGTATATTCACTGTTCGACCTGGATAGCTCTGCTGTTGAGAATGAGATTCTCACACTCTCAAATGATATTGACATCAAATCCATCAAACACCTGGCACCAGTGGACAGTTCTGGAACCTGCTCTTGGAACAAAAGTATCCCAACCTCAGAAGATGTGCCTTGAACTTGACAGCACTTTTTGGGTCCACCTATTTGTGTGAGTCTGCATTCTCTCACGTGAAGATCATCAAATCCAAGTACAGATCTACGATGACTGATGACCACCTTGTGGCCTGCATACGGCTTGTAACCAGCTCCTACTGCCCTGACTACGAGAAGCTAGTGGCCTCCTCCCAGTGCCAGAGGTCCCACTAAGGTAGAAATTGCATCTGGTATGCTCTTCTGTTCGTTGCGTGCATATGTAACAGAGTTAAACATGTGAATACATAATTCTACATTTGTGAATGTTTAATTCATAATAAAGTTCTGAATTTTAAGAGATGAGATAGTTTTATTTAATATTTTAAGTTTTGTTTTCCGTGGGAACACTTTCCCGTTGCACGTTTTTGGTTACTTCTTGTATGTATTTTCCACCCTCCCCTCACTGTAAAACACGCAGGTAGGCTGTCAGTAATGGCTACGCCTCTCTATTTGGACTGGTAGATCTCGGCAGACTGGCAACTTTAAAAGTAGCTCTTGCTTCAAAAAAGGTTGGGCACCCCTGACCTAGGGGTTCCACCAGCTTTGATCCGTGCGTGGCACAACATCTTTAGTAGTACTACTGCTAGTACTGTTCTATCCTTCAGCTGTCTACTATTGCCTATATTCACAGCATATAGTTCAGTTTGAATATTTCTTGTATCAATTTTTTTATTTTATCTGGCCATCTATTGTGTGTCATGTGCATTAAAAAACGTAAATAGTGAGCCATTACAGTTCCAGTACCGTACGCGAATGTCTGACTTAATATTGCTGTTCTTTAAAGTGACAGTTTCTTCTGTGCTTAAAGGATTCTGTGTTGGAATGGCTAAGAGGAAACCATTTAAACATCCAGTTTCATTTCAGTCCAAAACGACAAGGTTTGGGACGCCAACAGAGTTGACATGTTGGAAGTACGTGAGTCATTTCACCTGGAGCTCCACCAACAACTAAAATAAACAAATAACATTTGTTTAATTATCAACTATACGTTTATTTGAAGTGTATTGCCACATTGCAAGTTGCTTAATGTATTGACTGACATGACTTGGAAATGGACTGTAATGATGTGCATTGCTAGGCTATTACATATACATGACAGAAGGTGGCAGTGTCAGATTAGTAGATTAGCATTAGATTTAAAGCTCACAGGTAAAACCAACATAGTTGTGAGTTGTGTTGTCAAGGTTGACACAAGTAAAAGATAAATAAGGAGCTACAAGTGCTAGCATTACGATTTCAGTATGTGATTAATAACAGACATTATTGTTGGTGTTGAGATCAGAGCTCTCCTCTAGCGGTGGAGTTGAAGCTGGATGTTGAGGTCAGAGCTCTCCTCTAGCAGTGGAATTGAAGCTGTACTGGACCTGGGTATTGATGTTTTTGGCGGCCCTGGTGGCAGTCTTGATGGCTGTTTCTATCCAGGCATGAGGGAAGCCGGTGTGTTCCCCAGCAAAGTGCACCCTGCCCTCAGACTGGAAGAGCTCTGTGGCTAAATTGCTGTGCTGGTATGGAGTAAAGAGGGCAAATGCTCCCAGACTGTATGGGTCAGAGCTCCACTTCTTCACCACCACCCCTGTGCACAGATCCCGGACCTGCTCGCCATGAATGAGCTCCAGGTCCCTCAGGGCCACCTCCTTCAGCTCCTCATCCCCCAGGCCCAGGAAGAGCAGGGAGTCGTCGGACCAGGTGTAGGAGGCCAGCAGCACGCCGATGTCTGGGTTTTCGAGGAAGATGTGGCTGGGGTAGTAGATGAAGCGAGAGGGGCGGTCCGTGATGCTCTTCCCTCCCTTGATGCCGTTTTTCTCCCAGAACCTCTGGCTGAAGGTGAGGATGATCTTGGTGGAGCTGTCATAGTGAATGCTGCTCAGTGCCTGCCTCTTACCGGTGGTCAGAGGGGGGTCAAAATCGATGAAGCGGGCCACCTTGGCTGTGGCTGTGACCAGTACTGCGTCGGCAGACAGCTTGGTCAAACCACATTCTTCACCCTCCTGGTAAAACACACTGACTCCGGCCTCTGACTGGGTGATTTGTTTGACCTTGGAGTTCAGCTTTGCAGGGTGAACCAGGAGGCCATGCAGGGCTTTAGGGAGAAGATCGGAGCCGCCAACTACCTCAAAATACCTGGAAGGATAATATAAAGGTCTCTACACACATATATATATATATATATATATATATATATATATATATATATAGTGTGTGTGAATGCAAACTGTATTTTGTGGAGAATGAGAGAGACTGACTGAGTAGAGTCATTGATATCTGCTTGGTCGTAGAGCATCTCGGTCAGGGCGGTGTACATCAGACTGTTCTCATTCAGCAGGTCTCCTATCATCCTTAACTCCTCAGGTTTCAAATGTGCTACTTCCACCAAATACTCCTGAAGAACACACACACACACACACACACACACACACACACACACACACACACTTTTATTTCCAATGATCCATAAATCTAAATATAAAATTTCTGACACAAATGTTTGGTATTTACTCTATACAAATGTATTCATGGATTATTAATTTTCACATAGTGGAGACAAGAACCAACACCCACTCTGAACAGAATGCAAATATCCAAAAATATATCCTTTTACCTGGACGGAATAATGGTCATATTTCTCAAGGGCAGCCGCACATCCTTCGTTTTCCACTGTGTATTTTACCTACCCCCCCCCCCCCCCCACACACACACACACACACACACACACACACACACACATTTATAGTTACTTTACCATTCTGTTTTAAATGTATTTAGGTTTTTGGCAGCCATTTCAAAGTCCCTGGCTTCAAACCGGCTTTAAGGCCTGATCCAGCAGCTGATCAGCCGACAGGGTGGTGCCGTATCCGAGGAGGCTGGGGTCATTCTTTGCTTCCTTTGTCTTCACACGATTCCCGTTAACAAAGTAGAAGGTGTTTCCGTCGTCCATCACAAACTCACTTAATGGTATACGCAGCTGACTGATGTAGTTCAGCAAAATACTAGAGAGAGAGAGAGAGAGAGAGAGAGAGAGAGAGAGAGAGAGAGAGAGAGAGAGAGAGAGAGAGAGAGAGAGAGAGAGAGAGAGAGAGAGAGATGGTCAGAGGTTCATCATGGTTCTTCATGGTTCATCCCTCTGCCATGTGGTGTCCTATAAAATGTCTCAGTTATTTTGTCAAGGGAGGAAGGAGAGAGGTAGAGGTACTTTCGGCGGTTGACAGTACTGAAATATTGAGAGAACTTTTGGGGTGAAGTAACTATATTTTGCCATATAGTTTACTATCGTGAGCATTTATTATTAATTATTAACGTATGTGTTGAGCATTTATTTGTTCCTGTTTTTTGTTTCCGGCCTTTGCAACCCTTTTTAGAGTAGTGTAGGATTCCTTTTGGTTGTGTTTTTGTTCACCAGCCTGGGAGAAGGGCTAGGTAAGAAACCCTGGGGTCTACACTGCATCACGTAGTAGTTTTCTTTGTCTATACACACTAGGGCGCCCTTCTCCCTGTTCCAAACCCTCTGTCTAGCTGTCCTTAGCAAATTGTTAGTTTGTTTTGCCTCTCCTGTCCTCCGTAGAGTTTTTGGTTTAGTCTGTATGTTGTTCCTGTTTGTGATTGCCTGTTGCCCCTTTTTCCTTTGTTGGTGAAAATAGTTAATTCAACTATTTAATACCTGCTTAACGGACTGTTTGAGTCTTTAGTTTTGGGTGCCCCACACCAGGGTTTACCCCAAACCCCATACATTGCCCACTGTGTTTAGGTAGGCTGTTGCGACTCCCCCTGTACCCTAGAAGAACACCTCGGGGGAGGGCGTAACAGGGATACACAGAGAGACATGGAAAGGGGGGAGGAGTGAGAGAGACACAGAGACAGAGAAAAAGTGCAAGAGAAAAAAGGGGGCGAGAGACAGAGAGAGAGACAAAGAAAGACGGAGAGAGAGATGCACAAACACACAAACACAAACAAAACACACACACACATTTACACATTCACACACACACATACACACACACCACACACCACACACACACACACACACACACACACACACACACACACACACACACACACACACACACACACACACACACACACACACACACACACACACACATAAAGAGAGAGAGAGAGAGAGAGAGATGGAACGGTTGTCTATTTTTGTCCTTGTTTATGAATTGAAATGACATTCCAAATAAAGCTTTCTGGAATTTCACTCCACAGACATACAGAGAGGCTGGTTCACAACCATATCTCTTACTGGTGAAAACATGGGATCCTCATGGCTCCAAGATCAGCATACCAGCCCTCTGTCGGGTGTCTGTAGGTCTCCACCCTCCCTCCCACCCTCCCACTAGCCTCCAGCACCGTTACCTACACACACACACACACACACACACACACACACACACTTTTATATATCTATATATAAATAGATATATAAATACATTTACAACCATTCTGGCTGCCCAACAGAGAGTTTGTTTTGTTCTAGTTGGCCCTCCACATCAGTGACCAAATTGTACTTGTGGTGAAGTGATTATTTAGACACTTGGACCTTTAGAGGGGTTACCTGGTGTCCTGCATCCTGCAGCAATTTGGCAGCAGTCAGGCCAGCCATGCCGGCGCCCACGATGACAACGTGCCGATGTATCTTGGCATGGGGAAGGCCACTTTTGCTGATGTGTAGAAGCTCCTCATAGTCCTTGTCCACCAGACAGTCCTTGAGTTGCTTCGTCGTAGCTTCGAATGGCACGGCCACACACGCCATTAACACCACAACTACTGCTGCACATTCAATTGGCTGGAGTGTTACTCCAGCCAATAGAAGAGTGTTACACACTGAGTGTTACATACAAAAATCATACATAAATGTAGTTTAAATAAATTGGCAAACTATTGACACTGGGAGCACAGTCTTCTACTGTTGGACACTGTGGGGGCTGCCTAGTACAATCACAGTCTACTACTGGTTATGCTGTACATCCAGGGTCCACCATAAATACTATTGTCCAAATGACTTGATTAGAGAAACTGCCTTAGAAATATCAACAAAGACAATTATACAATATTTAAGGTCATATTTTCCAATAGATGCATCCAGTGTGTACTTACCTGATTTCAAGAGAGCCATGGATGCCGTCGTCTTTGAGATGGATACTGTAGAGATACTGTAAGAGTTAATGAATCACTTGAAATCCCCTCAATTGAGCTGAAAGAGTAGACCATCACACTTGAGCACAAACACAAGTCAATATTTGAATGCATTGAATTTATATTACTAACCAAACTAATCATGTTGAGCTAGAGCAGTGTCAGACAACAGGCACAGGATTCTTACCTTCAATGGAAAAGCCCTCACTCTGACTGTTTGCAGAAGGAGCTCATCTTTTATATAGCGGTTCCTAGCGTTCCATCACGTGATTAAAAGGGAAACTAAATTCTGAAGGTGTGCCCATGTTTAATCATTATTTAATGATAATGATTAAATTACATCACACATTGATATCCAGAATCAGTTTCACTGCTTTGATGGTAGAATGGAACTCTGAATCCAGCGTTCAAAGTTAAACAATGAACACCAAACATCAGACGCACATCACAATATACTGACCGCTGCTCTGTACAACCATAGTCTTCTCCTGGTGGACACTGCAAGCTCCCCAGTACAACAACTGCTGATTATACTGAGAACTGCTATTAGAATAACCTCAACTGTCTCTATTCTTGCTTCCTAGTTAAGAAACCATGAATTCTTTATAAAGATTCAAGAATCAAGATTTGTTGGCCATATGCAGTACAATGATGCTTACTCCCCCATTCTCTCCAGCAGTATTTTCTAAAACACAATACAAAAAAAATATTTGTTCATTGTTCAATCATTAAAGTTCTTCTCACAAATGAGCTTTGTCAAAATTTCATTTTTTATCATTTGTATAAGGAATGTTTGTATGCATGGATGCTTATGACAAAACAAAATGTTTATATTTATGTCTGTTAAGGTCAATACAGTAGTATTTATTTCCATAAAAACCCAGTTTATTCTTGTTAATTCCCATATATTCTCGTTAATTCCTTAATACCTTCCAGGCTGAACATGGAAGGTCAAACATAAAACACAACTTAAATACAAAAAGCACTTTGGGCAAGAGTGACATGTTGTCACGCAATCACCTTGTGTGCCCACACATGGTCACTCATGGTTAGTCAATATACAGATGTAGTTATATATTACAAATCTGATATTCATTAAAGGAAAACCAAACACTAGAAGTTAGTCTTTACCCACTTTATTGATTTAAAAAATGCATTTTCCTTGACACAAATTTATTCTTTGGAATTTCCCCACTCCTTACAGTGAATTGCTACTGGTTATACTGGGAGCTGCCCAGTATAACCACATTTCTCTACTTGTTATACTGGTACCTGCCCAGTACAACCACAGTTCTCTACTGGTTATACTGGTACCTGCCCAGTACAACCACAGTTCTCTACTGGTTATACTGGTACCTGCCCAGTACAACCACAGTTCTCTACTGGTTATACTGGTACTTGCCCAGTACAACACCAGTCTTGTACTGTAGTATAATTGGAGTGTACCAGTACAACCACAGTCTTCTACTGTTTCATGTCTAAACAAGACCTTGAAAAGCTTATCTGTGCATTTATTGGTGTAAACACATTACACCAATTCTCAGATCTGTTCACTGGCTACCAGTTTGTCACATAATCAAATTCATAGTACTCTTAATTGTCTTTAAATTACTAAATTGTCTTGGACCAAAATACATATCAGACCTCCTCTCACCTTCCAATCCTGTTAGGCCCCTAAGGTCAGTGTGGACTAGTCTTTTAAACACACCAAGAGTGAAAACACTTCTCGACAAAGCAGCTTTTAGTCACTCTGCCTGGTGCATCTGGAATCAACTCCCTGAAGGACTCATACAGGTCCAAACTCTAAATATATTTAAATCTAGGCTTAAAACCTTCATGTTAAGCAATGACTCTATAGATAACTAAACATTAGCACCTGTATGTGCTGATATTGTTTAACTAGATACATTCAAATAAATTAAATTATGTATTTTTAAATGTTTTATACGTATTTTAATTGTCTTACCTATTATCCTTCTGCTATATATTTTTCCCCTGTTTAATGCACTTTGAATTGTCATTGTTGTATGAAGTGTGCTACATGAATAAACTGGACTTGCCTTTTCTTGCCATGTCAAGGTTCAAAGACATGGCACAGAGACATTCAACGGGTTGTTATGGGTTGGTATACAGTACATCATGGGAATGTTGGAGGTTTAGAGCAGACAATCAACATGTGAAAGCAGATAACATGTAATGTGTAACATAATGATGGGATGTTTAGAGCAGAAAGCATCTGATGTGTACTAGAATGATGGGAGGTTTAGAGCAGATAACATGTGATATGTAAGAGAATGATGGGAGGTTCAGAGCAGAAAGCATGTGATGTGTAAGAGAATGATGGTAGGTTTAGAGCAGATAACATGTGATGTGTAAGAGAATGATGGGAGGTTTAGAGCAGAAAGCATGTGATGTGTAACGGATGTCAGGACTGCCAGTCATTGCCCATCTTCCGCCGCTGGCTGTAAACCCATCTCTTCAGGACACACGACCCGGATTTGACAACTTATCGTACTTTTCCCTTACTGTACTTTTTAGCACTGGTTCAGTTCTTGGAGACTTGTTGTTAGAAATGAAATGCACTTTTGACTTCTGGTGACGAGATGTTCTCTCACCTTCCTTTGTTGAAACACACTATTGTACTTTGGATAAAAGCGTCTGCTAAATGACTGTAATGTAATTGCAATTGTAGTTTTCAGCAGCATTATTTTATAATAGCGAGGAAGTCTTCCGTTTACAAGTGGCAGTCGGTGCGGTTAGAGCAATATGGGGATTCAGGTGAGATATTATAGATCGGTAGATGTTGTTCTAGAAATTGTTAATATATTGTTTGCCAACTTATTGTACTTTTAAAATGGGTTCGACCTCAACCACGGATCACTACTCCTCATGTAAAATAAAACACCTGTCACCTAATGAAAGTTTAAAGGGAGACCAAGTACCTCAAATGGAATATGGTCCTTGTGTTTTCATTAAAAGAACGCAACACAAGAAATAATCATGAATTTGAAAGGGGGAAAAAGAGGACGTTTAGACCAGACAATTGTAAGAAGAGGACGAAGATTCTTTATTTTGCCATGTGTAACAAGCACAATGGAATGCTTACTCACCATTCCCGTCCACAGTATGCATAACGTGCAAGAATGACAGAATGACAGTGTAACAGAATGAAGGGGGAGGCTTAGACAGGACTGACTGGTCACTCATGGTAAGTTAATATACAGATATATGTTAACAATATGTTGTTTATTAAAGGAAAACCAAACACTATAAGTTAGTCTTAACCCACTATCTCGATATATGCCTTCCTTGCCTTCCTTGACACATTTATTCTTTGGAATTTCCCATCCATTACAGACTTTGAAATGGCTGCCAAAAACCAAACTACTTTAAAAACAGAATGATGATGTAAAAATAAATGTGTGTGTGT
>CM051021.1:11224884-11231155 GCA_027704905.1 Muraenolepis orangiensis | reverse complement strand
GTGCGTGTGTGTGGGTGTGGGTAGGTGAAACACACAGTGGAAAACAAAGGATATGCCGCTGCCCTGAAGAAATATCACTGTTACTCCGTCCAGGTAATCATGAATATAGATATATTTTTAGATATTTGCATTCTGTTCAGAGTGGGTGTTGGTTCTTTTCTCCACTATGTGAAAATGAATAACCCATGAATACATTTTTCTAGTTTAAATATCTATAAAATAAATAATGTGTGTGTGTGTGTGTGTGTGTGTGTGTGTGTGTGTGTGTGTGTGTGTGTGTGTGTGTGTGTGTGTGTGTGTGTGTGTGTGTGTGTGTGTGTGTGTGTGTGTGTGTGTGTGTGTTCTTCAGGAGTATTTGGTGGAAGTAGCACATTTGAAACCTGAGGAGTGATGAAGGATGATAGGAGACCTGCTGAATGAGAACAGTCTGATGTACACCGCCTGATGTACAACGACTCCCTGCTCTTCCTGGGCCTGGTGGATGAGGAGCTGAAGGAGGGACCTGGTGCTCATTCATTGGGAGCAGGTCCGGGACCTGTGCACAGGGGTGGTGGTGAAGAAGTGGAGCTCTGACCCATACATTCTGGGAGCATTTGCCCTCTTTACTCCCTTCCAGCACAACGGTTTTGCCACAGAGCTGTTCAAGTCTCAGGACAGGGTGCACTTTGCTGGGGAACACACCGGCTTCACTCACGCCTGGATAGAAACAGCCATCAAGACTGCCTCCAGGGCTGCCAAAAACATCAACACCCAGGTCCAGTACAGCTTAGAGTCCACCGCTAGAGGAGAGCTCTGACCTCAACACCCAGCTTCAACTCCACTGCTAGAGAGCTCTGACCTCAACACCCAGCTTCAAGTCCACCGCTAGAGGAGGCCTGACCTCCACACCAGCGTCAAGACCACTACGAGAGGAGAGCTCTGACCTCATTTAATAATCATAATTTCATATTTTCTTTAATATTGTCATCTGCAAACATTATTGTTTATATTATTATATTATTGTTGTTAATGCACAAAATATATGTTACATTTATAATTTTCTTTTTCTTGCCACAGATTTCTCATGAAAAATGTATTAATATTGAAGCCAAGCGTTAATGCAGTGTTGCATACCAGAGCTATCATTCAATTCAAATAAATACATTTAGCCACCATAATTAAGCATCCAATGGAATTAATATTAGATTCTAAAATGTATTGTCATTGCACAGCACAACACAAAGTATAGTACAGATAATTTAGCATCTAACCAGAGTGCAAATGTTGCAGTAAAGTGCATGGTCATATCATAAACAGTTAAAATTGACAGGTTAGGTTTGTCTTCGTGGTACAGAGTTCAGGGAGATGACAGCTGAGCTATTTTTTGTGCCTTCATCAGACACCGTTTGTGGTGGGTAGTGTTTATTGCAGGGAGGGGTAATCCAACGATGCATTGGGTGATTTTCACCACCCTCTGCAGCGCTTTCCAGTCGTTCCTCCAGTGCAGTTGCCGTACTGAGGAAGTGCAGTTTCAATGCACTTCAGTGCAGTTCAGTGCAGTTTCAACACTGAGGAAATGGCGTCCTCCATGCTCCTGTTCTCACGGTAGGCAAATTGGTATTTGTATAATATATACATTTAGCAACCATAGTCAAGCAGTAATCTAAACTACAGACCTAGTCATGAGGTTGTTATGTCTATAGAACATAAAAAAACATTCCATATTTAAACAATCATAATATACACAGCATTAGACATTAGTCAGCAACATGACTTAGGTTGTTCATTCTGAAGGCTAAGTGGTCCACCATCAGTGTGAAATACGTAGGTAACATTAGTTGATCAATTATAAGCTCCTTGTCACGGTTACGGTGGTGGACAGGGGGCGTGGCCAAGGCACAGGCTTTGGCGGCGCACACACACACCTGTCGGCAATTGCCTATAATGATAATCACCTCACCGGGGGGTATATATACCCTGGCGTCCCGTTACTTCGGGGCTAGGTCGTACGTTGTACTTTGTACTCTCTGGACGGAATCGTTACTCCGATGTCCCGGGAACCAGACTCCTCTCCCGTCCCGGACTATTTGCTTGTCTAATACCTGTCGCTACTCCGACCTCCCGCCAGTGGCGGCTCGTCCATAGGGGGCGCTCGGGCGCCGCCCCACCTGGTTGAGAGAGGGAAAAAAAAAAACTAAACATGTTTAAAATGAATAATAATTACTCATTTTAAGTATGTTTGTGTTTAAAATGCACAATAACGTTAATATAGCAAATATAAATCATTGTTTTGTGCGTGCTATTCTCCCCCCTCGTTTGTCATTGACGTCACTCTCATAGAAATCTGGTACCTAACTCCAAACCTGGGCGCAAGACCGGTGCCCCAGGAACTCCGCGTCACTGCGCGCAAGCGGCCAATGAAAATGGATCAAGCAAATAAATGTAGCCTATCAAGGGTCCTAAATACGATCTGTGGGAGCGCATATTCTTGCGCCCGAACAAAGAAACCAGTCGCGCATGCGCCACTCAAATTGAGTGGCGCATGCGTGAATGCGTGAGCAAAGAAAACCAGTCACGCATGCGCCATTCAATTGTAGCCTAGTTGAACCTTATTTGTAAAGGCTGTACTGCTCTGCTCTCAGTTCGGTCTTGCTGTCTGAGGAGAGGTACGTTTTTGTTGTCCCTGTTATAGTTTTACATTTATTTTTATTGTGGACGATGTAAACGTAAAGTAAAGAGGATAAGAAATGTTGGTCTTGCTGTATAAACATGCAGCTTGTGTCATTTGTATGTAAACGGTGTGGATTGGGGTTTTGTAAGTTTATCGTGGACACGTGCTTCCCCAATGCTAGCTACAGGGTCCTCCGTGTGTTTGTCTGCTAATATAGGCTGTGGTCGAATGTATTAAGCATTTGTATTTTATTTAATTCGTTTAATTCAGAAGCATTTGTTAATGAGTCAGTTCGTGTCTTGCTGTCTGAGGAGAGGAGATTGAGACCCGTGTGTGTGGGAGAGACCTCATGTTGCAAGTTTGTTCTTTTTTTGATCTGTACAGGACACAGCCATTGTCCAGACGGTCTGCATGATTAAAAAAGCAACCAGTAGCTGTTTGTGGTCCATGTCCTTCATTCAGCCAGCACAACAGAACACAACGCAGAAGGCGCAGAGGTCAACGGATGTGATAGACAGACTGTAGCAGTCCAGGCACACCCTTTACACTAGCTACCATGGATAATTCTGTTAAATCCCTCAAAGCAACACCATTTGAAAGACTAACACTGCAAGAAAAACTCAGAGTGAAAGAGTTTGGACCTCATCAGCCTGACATCCACATTCAGCAACCAGCAACAGACAGAGGAAGGCTATATATTCAGTCGTTTTCCAGAACCTGGTTTGGTAAGAAGATGTGGCTAACTGCATGTAGCGAAAGCAATGCTTTATTTTGCTTTCCCTGCCTTCTTTTTCAATTGAGAGGATCAGACCCAGCGTCGATTCAGACTGGAATTACCGATTTGAAGCACATATCGGATAAAACAAAAAAGCATGAACGAACCAGGGTCCACGTGGAAAATGCAATGCGGCTAGCCATGTTTGGAAAAATAAACATAGCTGCTCAGCTTGACGAAGGCTACAGAATTGGGATCCGCAAGCACAATGAAGAGGTTGACAAAAACAAACACGTCCTGTCTAAAATAATCGACTGTGTGAAGTTCTGTGGTGCTTTTGAGCTAGCCCTGCGTGGGCACGATGAAAGTGAAGGCTCATCTAATCCTGGCGGTTTCAGAGGCCTGGTGGATTTTGTAGCATCACTAGGTGCAGTTCTTCAAGAGCATCTGGAGAATGCTACTGTGTTTAAGGGAACATCTAAGACTGTACAGAATGAACTCCTTGACTGTATGCTCTCAGTTTTGAGAGAGTACATCATCGAAGAAATTCGGAGTGCAGACTTTGTCTCCATCCAGGCTGATGAAACGACAGACATTTCCACTGAGTGTCAACTGGTGCTTGTGATCAGATATATTGATAAAGCCCACATTGTGCAGGTTTTTTGAGTTTATACCTCTCCAGAGTGCCACAGCTGATTTGATAGCCACAGCCCTTCTGAATAGGTTGAGCTCCATTCTCCCTGATGACCAGAAGAGCAAGCTCATTTCCCAGGCATATGATGGTACAAGTGTCATGAGAGGAGCCACAGGTGGTGTGCAGAAGAAGGTTAAAGATGTCTATGTGAATGCACACTATGTCCACTGCTATGCTCACCAACTTAACCTCATCATGCAGCAGGTGACATCTCACATCTCCAGAGTCACACAGTTCTTCTCTGACCTGGCTGGCTTCACTGTATTTTTTGCAAGATCTCCCAAGAGAACCAGTGTGCTTGATAAAGTGGTAGCACACAGACTCCCAAGAGCAAGCACAGTGAGATGGAACTTCCACAGCCGTACTGTGAACACTGTTTGACCACAAAGATGACCTCCAGTGTTTTGAAATCATCAGAGACTCAGGCACGTTTGATACTCCTACTATCCGAGAAGCTGGAGGGTTTGTGAGACTACTGGAGGATGATAAGTTTATCTTCTTCCTGGAACTGTTCCATCGCATCATGCCTCATGTGGACATCCTTTACAACCAGCTCAGACGCCGAACTCAGATGGGCCCAGAAGAACTGCAGAGGATAGCTAGAGGTGAGATAGAATATATGGTGTTGGGTCTTTTATAAAATAATGTTTTTAATTATTTTATATTGCCAATAATTCTGGAGTTGACTGTATATTGATAGATTGATAATGGTAAATGGCTGCATTTATATAGCGCTTTTATCCAAAGCGCTTTACAATTTGTTCCTCACATTTCACCCAGATTGATATTGTAATTTGTAAGGTTGACTTGTGTAAGAGTAACAAAACATCCCCCATCCCCTCAGGCTCACACCTCTCCAGACCAACAACCCCAAAACACTCCACCCCCCTTCACGGGAATGTGTATCTTTTGTCTTCTTGTTGACGACAGGAGATGATGAGTCTGTTACTTACACAAGTCAACCGTACAAATTACAATAGCAATAATCCAACTACCCCAAAACACCCCACCCACCTTCACAGGAATGTGTATCTTTGGTCTTCTTGTTGGTGACAGGAGATGATGAGTCTGTTACTTACACAAGTCAACCTTACAAATTACAATATCAATAGTCCACATAGACCTGTTTATCAAGTGTACCTGACTTAGTGTCTACATTGATTTGATCCAGGAGGATTCTCCCACACTTGTATTCATCTCCACATTGTATTAAATCAGTGTATTCATTTTTTAGGTTTGTGACACTATCTTGGGCCATGCAAAAGAGAGGTTCTCCTTCACCAAGCACCAATGAAGTGCTACATTGCGGCAGGGAGACAAATAGGCCTTTATCACATTTCCTGCTTCCGGAGCCGTGAGCAGTGTACTCTTTCTTCCGGTAGTTACCCCAGATACGGGACAAACTGTGGCCGCCTCCTCTCCTCTGTTATTGTAATGTACTGGCTGCTCAACGTCTAAACAAAGACAGCCCTACCTCCGTTTACACCATTACCCAAAGACAAACTCCTCCGCAAGTCTTGTGTGAGGCTGATAAGGAGGATGAAGGTCCCTCGTTTCATGTTCTCAGGGGTAGCGCGTATGTCTGCAGTTTGCACTTTGACAAGGAGAGCATATACGTCTCGAAAGGTGGGCGGAATAGGCTAATAATGTCGGGTATGTGTGTGATTAAAAGCACTGGTCCTGACCCCCACACACACTCCATCTCTCATCCGAATAGAGCCACATATTGTCGGGTATGTGTGTGATTTAAAGCACTGGTCCCAAAAGTAGGGCTGGGCGATACGGACCAAAACCCGGTATTTTTTGGCTGCGTCGCGATATACGATATATATAGATATATACATATCTCCATCTATATATATATATATATAGATATATATCTATATAGATATATATAGATATATACATATCTCTATCTATAGGTATTTTATACAAATTTGGTTTTAACTCAATGCCACAAGTATGTCACAAGCACTTTTATTTTAAGACAACTCATATTCACAAGAATAACAGGCATTCCCTTTTAGAAAATATACAGCTGCACACTACATATTAACACGTAAATGAAAAGGTACATTGAAATCCATCAAATAAATCGCCTATATTATATACATAGGCATACCTCTGCTTCTACACAAAATCACCTTCGTTATTCAAGATTCAAGATGACTTTATTTATCCGGAGGGAAATTAAGGTGCAACAGTTGAGACA
>CM051021.1:11184884-11212384 GCA_027704905.1 Muraenolepis orangiensis | reverse complement strand
CAGTATCCTACAAATACTATTAACTCACCGATCACCAAAGCCACCATGGAGGCCGCAATTAGTGTCCCCATAGCAGCCCACATCCAAGGCATACCTCGACAAGACTGCTGAACCAAAAAAAGGTTTTCTGCAAAGCAAGCACATTAACATACTGTTTATAACATCACAGCTGACTATAACATTCCACTGCAGGCCTATTTGGAAGTCAAGAGGCAGCCATGACATCTCATGAGGAAGAGACTAGCATGTAGAAACTCCGTACAAAGCCAATCAATGTCTTTGTATGGTTAGGATTTTGGTATTTCCAAGGTCCTGGTTGACAATTACCTTCCATCAAAGGTTTGATGGAAGGCGTCTCATGTCAGGACGGCAGAGTCCCTCGCCAGCTTCCGCAAGAGACTCAAGACCCACCTGTTCAGAGTCCACCTGGACTCTCCTTTGTGAAACCCCTAAACTTGCTTAAGTCCTGACATTAATAGCTCTTAGCATGTTGTATATGTTAGCAAGTGTATGTCCTTAATGTTGTTAACACGCTCTTATCACAGCTACTTAAGCAGGTGACCTAGCAGTACGAAATTGTGTTATTCATCTTGTCAATATGAATACTTGTGAACTGCTCTATTGTTATGTTTGCGTACCCCAGTGTTATGCTATTGTCTGCTTCAACTAATGTACTCCTTGTAAGTCGCTTTTGATAAAAGCGTCTGCCAAATGCCCTAAATGTAATGTTATTATGACGCCCTGGATTGATGATTGATATGAATGAGTTTTGGTCATATTGTGAGGCATTTATTCCGCACACAATGTTTACACTGTCCCTGTGTTGTCTGTTGCTGCTCAAATCTCAAATTAAACGGTGCCGCTCTGTAAACGTGCAATCTTCAACCTTCTCCACGCTTAAACCAATGGTGAAGCTACGTCCAGCCAAGGTGACATCTCATCACATAACAGGACCTACTAGGAAGGCGCATCTCCGTTTCCCTGGTCTGGTTGAAGAGCTCCTGGTGAACTCTACAGGTGAAGTGGGAGCTCAGGCTCCTCTCCACCACCACGGTGCTGTTAATGTTGTAGAGGCGGTTGGGGTCTTGGGTGGTAGTCATGGTTACAGCAGGCAAGGGGAGTCTTTCATTGCCCTCATGGTGCCACCAGGAGAGCTGTGGTCGTGGGTACCAGTCAGCAGACCGGCAGCCCAGAACCAGGCCACTGCTGTTGGCATCCTCCAGGGTGATGACTGGGGAGGAGGCTACACCTGGGAGGTGGGGTTGGGGTTAGGGGGAGATCATCATCAGAGTTAACATTGTGCGACGCAGCAGATAAATATTATGAACCAGTTGATTGGCGGTTGTGGGAATACCTGCTCATTAAAAGTTAAATTAAAAGTATTTCATTGGTTGAAATGTAAAGCCCGCCCACGTGGACTTGGTGAGGCATTATCATCTATTAGAAGGAGTTAGGATTTGAGTTTAGTGTGAAATTATTAAAAACCAAAATAAAAGATACAAAAAATAAATAACGCAAGTCATTCCTGATTTCGCTCTGCACGTGTTCATAAAAATATGTCAGAAAAACAAGAAACAAAGAAGCAGAAGAAGAAACACACTGTCCCACTAGAATGTATTAACTTCTAAATCTGAATCTATCTCAACCCTGAGAATCTGTCTTACCATTTAGAACATGTCTCACCCACTCAAAACTATTGAACCCCAACCTACTGGTAGCAGTCTTACCTACAAGTAGTTGGACAGTGTACTGGTTGTGGACGGAGGAGAACAGGCAGGTGTAGTTGCCTTCATCGGCCAGTCGGACGCGGGACAGTCTGAGGGAGATAATTCCTCTCTCCAGGTCTTCTTCTGACAGCACCGTTCTCCCTTGTATGCTGGGTTATGCTCTTCATAAAAGGTTCGATGGTCTTCATGCAGATGGACAAGATCAGGATTCAGGTCCGCCCTGGACCACTCAACTGTCTCCTCGCTGATGTCTGTCAACCGCTTTGTGTCGTATGACAGTGTGACGTCATCACCGACCAGTGCCATCACAGAATGAGCTTCCCCTAGACGGAAAAATGACCTGTGACCTCACTCATGACAATACATTGTTACAAAGGACACAAAAAAAGGCACACTTTGGTAGCAGAATCGATTCATCCTTGTAATTAATGTTGAAGTTCCCTCAAGACAGCGTCCAGATGTTTATCTCCTCTATCCCCATTGTACCCACAGTCCCAATAAGTAGTATATAAGAGAAGAAGCCTAAGCAACTCCAGGCCAAGGATACATACGAGTATCCTTTACAGGAACGGCTTTGGGTGTCTTTTAGTCATTAGACATATGGCCTTAAAGTCAGTCTGAAGGTTGCGATTGACCCAGATCAACACTTGACATTCTGTTTAACAACCCAATCTATAAGCAGAAGCAAAGCCAACCCTCTGCTACTGGACACTCTCCTCTGAGTCTAGTAGTAACATGTGGCAAAAGTATCACAACAAAAAGGATTGGTAATTATGGGATATGTTACCTGTAAAGAAGTGGATCAACAGGAAAATGAGGACTTCCATGAGAAGCCCTGAAGAGGTGCAGCTGATTGGAGCAAGGCGGGCCAAGACATCTGCCTTTACCTGAAATCCACCACTTTTTACCACTTGTATATTACAGACACATACAACACATTCCAATGGGCCGATACTAAGTATTAATCACATACCAATTTTTATTTTTAGCCCATCTCCAAAGATGGGCTCTTTCTCCAGACTCTGTAAAATATATAAATACAGTAAATGGAAACATAGAACTAGGGCTACGCATGAATATTTAAATATTTGTTTGATAAAAATGTGTCTGAGACTTCGACGACTAGTCAGTTACGGCCATATCAATAAGATATTGTGGTAAGCAGGAGGGTTAATGGTTTTACATACAACATGACTCAATTGTATGCAATATAAATAATCATATCATTATATTATAAGTTTCTCTCTTTCTTATAAAAAAAATATATATACACACATAACTATACAAAACTATCTGTTCAATATACTTAAATACGCTTAAATATACTATATTCAACTATAATAACATGTAATAATAGATTATATTAAAACAAACGATACATTTAGTAAGTGCATCTTTTACATGTTCATAATTTAACTGTAATATGTATTTTCTAAGTTGAATAATTATTATTTGTTGTAATATTTCATGCGTGCAATATTTACAGTCTTTTATTTTGAAGTCCAAGCTCACGTCTCGTTGTGCTGTTCTCGCGTGAGAGAGAGCGAGAGAGAGAGAGCGAGAGAGAGAGAGAGCGAGAGAGAGAGAGCGAGAGAGAGAGAGAGAAAAGAAACGAAACTGAGAGTAAGATGCACGGATACTTTTACAGCTCCGTTAGTTTAAGTATGTTCTTATAAAGTCTTGTAGTATAATTTCTACTCGGGTGGAATAAGAATCTTTCTCAGAGGTCCGGATACTAAGTTCGATGTGTTTATTGAACAAAGCATCAAATGAAAGCATCTACTGCAGCAAGATGGAGCCTGCCGTGCCAATTCGCAGACTGGCGACGCGCTCCTTTGCCACACATTATATAGACAATAGCATCATAAAACATCGACTACTCCTATTGGTCAAAGTAAACAAACATCAACTAATACTATTGGTCTGAGAGGTACAACCAGTATCCACCACTACTCTGGTTGGTCACGGTGTCTTCATCGCCACGTAACAAGTTTACAAGCACAAACCCCCGGGGGGGTCGTATCCCTGGCCACATCTGTTGATCGCATCTCCGGCAACCCCCAGGGGGGTCGCATTCCTGGCAACGTCTTTTGGTCGCATCAACACGCATGGCCCTTACAATGCATACAGTATCACAGATAGTGTTTTAGTTTTATACTTCGTGTATAAAAATACACTACAGTCTTATAAAGTTAAAGGACTGAAGAATACTTTCGGTTTCGGTTTTTTCAAGATTCAAGATTCAAGTTCATGTTGTTGTGTTTGTATTTATTTAAAGTTGATTACTTTACTAAAGTCATCTCACATGCTGTGAATGTTCTTGTGTGTCTAACATGGTACTATATTTGTCATTTATACTGTTTGTTTATGTGTAGTTTTCACGGTGGATTCGGAGAGGAATAAACCCGTTATGAGAAAGCCACTTACACATTTGATGTATTACATCTTTTTAATTATTCGATTAGATTTAAAGCACTGGCTTACCTTTGTTGAACTTTGGAGCTTAGGTTTTCATGCTGTTGTCAGTGGCGGCCGGTGACATCCGAAGTAGGAGGGGCGCAAAAAAGAAATCGCAATTATTTTTTAAATCATATCTGCTGTGCAATACCGCATTTTCCCAGACGGTGGCGCCATTTCTCCATGTAAACGACCGAGAGGGCGAATTAAAGAAATAAAAATCTATACCTAATATAAATATAAACCTCACTGTTACTCATTCTACTCTGTATTGTATATATGTATATTGACTGAACATTCCTTTACTTACTGCTTAATTTCTTTTTTTACTTACTTTATTTTTACTGTATGTAGCACAATCTCAGGGGCTCATACAGAAACATGCATTTCATCATAAAGTATTCTGTATTTTGTTGTGACAAATAATAAACAAACTTGAAACTTATGGTGAAAGAACATTTATTATATGGTGCTTCAATTAGCAATTATGAACACAGTAATACCTAGTAGAAAATAAACGTAAGAAAAAAATATGGTCTTATATTAGAAAGACTACCCAGTGTGCCATCAAAACTAATACCTAAATATGGTCTTACATTCGATTGTGCAAAAGTAATTAGAACAAAATAGAAGATAATAAAATAGACCTGATACAAGTCCTGAGATAAAATGCAATACAATGTTAAGCTTACAAATTAAAAGGTACTGGGTCCTATGTACACTACACTACTATACGATATACAGTTTAATCTATGTACCTATGCTATACTAACTATACAAGAACTACACAACTATAACTATACAACTATTCTCTCCTCAGACAGCAAGACGCGAACTGACTCATTAACAAATGCTTCTGAATTAAACTAATAAAATAAAATACAAATGCTTAATACATTCGACCACAGCCTATATTAGCAGACAAACACACGGAGGACCCTGTAGCTAGCATTGGGGAAGCACGTGTCCACGATAAACTTACAAAACCCCAATCCACACCGTTTACATACAAATGACACAAGCTGCATGTTTATACATCAAGACCAACATTTCTTATCCCCTTTACTTTACGTTTACATCGTCCACAATAAAAATAAATGTAAAACTATAACCGGGACAACAAAAACGTACCTCTCCTCAGACAGCAAGACCGAACTGAGAGCAGAGCAGTACAGGCTTTACAAATAAGGTTCAACTAGGCTACAATTGCGTGACTGGTTTCTTTGCTCACGCATTCACGCATGCGCCACTCAATTTGCTCACGCATGCGTGACTGGTTTCTTTGTTCGGGCGCAAGAATATGCGCTCCCACAGATCGTATTTAGGACCCTTGATAGGCTACATTTAATTGCTTGATCCATTTTCATTGGCCGCTTGCGCAGTGACGCGGAGATCCTGGGCGCACCGGTCTTGCGCCCAGGTTTGGAGGTAGGTACCAGATTTCTATGAGAGTGACGTCAATGACAAACGAGGGGGGAGAATAGCACGCACAAAACAATGATTTATATTTGCTATATTAACGTTATTGTGCATTTTAAACACAAACATACTTAAAATGAGTAATTATTATTCATTTTAAACATGTTTAGTTTATTTTTAGGGGTCAAAAAAATAAAAAATAAAAAAACACAATTATTATAATTTTTTATTTTTTTTTCCTCTCTCAACCAGGTGGGGCGGCGCCCCTGCGCCCCTATGGACGAGCCGCCACTGGCTGTTGTTCACCTTTAGTAAACCTTTAGGTCTTTAGCCGAGATCCTTGCTGTATTTGTTCTACTACGCTGTGTTGCATGCATTTCCCCTGTCATCCTTTAAGAGCGCAAGACCAGCATATCCCAGAATGTTTTTCGCTAAACTAGTAGAGAATCAAGCCCTGAGTTTCTACAGTAGTGATGGGTATTCCGGCTCTTTTGAGTGAGCCGGCTCATCAAATCAAATTTAGCCCTATTTTGACAAATTATTTATATGTGTACACATATATCACTTAAATTATTCAATACATCCTTTGTACTGAAGTATTCAAAAGTAAAAATCCACCACTTTTTACCACTTTGTATATTACAGACACATACAACACATTCCAATGGGCCGATACTAAGTATTAATCAGATAATTTTTTTTATTTTTAGCCCATCTCCAAAGATGGGCTCTTTCTCCAGACTGTAAAATATATAAATACAGTAAATGGAAACATAGAACTAGGGCTACGCATGAATATTTAAATATTTGTTTGATAAAAATGTGTCTGAGACTTCGACCACTAGTCAGTTACGGCCATATAAATAAGATATTGCGGTAAGCAGGAGGGTTAATGGTTTTACATACAACATGACTCAATTGTATGCAATATAAATAATCATATAATTCTATTATAAGTTTCTCTCTTTCTTATAAAAAAATATATATACACACATAACTATACAAAACTATCTGTTCAATATACTTAAATACGCTTAAATATACTATATTCAACTATAATAACATGTAATAATAGATGATATTAAAACAAACGATACATTTAGTAAGTGCATCTTTTACATGTTCATAATTTAACTGTAATATGTATTTTCTAAGTTGAATAATTATTATTTGTTGTAATATTTCATGCGTGCAATATTTACAGCAACAGCTGACTTAAAAAATATAAATAATCATAAATAAATAACATAATGAAAATAAATATATTGCAAAGCTCAAAACAGCAGCAAATAACAGTCTCTATCATAAAAAAAACATAATAAAATAAATATATTGCAATGCTAAAAACAGCAGCAAATAACATTCTCTATCATAAAAAAAACATAATAAAAATAAATGTATTGTAATGTGCAAAACAGCAGTATAAAACAGTCTCTAATGAACTTACCACCGTCAACTATCAAACTGTAACCTTTTCTTCTAGCTGTGTAGCTGTTGGTGTTTGGGTACCTGACGCATGGGGGGTAGATCCTGTAGCTGCAGCAGCAACAGGTGGAGTAGACCACTGGCAGAAGCAGGCAGTCTGCCTTTTTTCTTCCAACTGAACTGTTGGATGCACAGTTCTCAAGTGCCTGCTAAGTTGCTAGGCACTAGGGCTGGACTGGCCATCTGGCATACCTGCCGGCCCGGACCACCACCCTACCATCGGACTTCACGACCTGCGGGGGAGCCCCGAAATATTGCGCAACGCCACTGGACCCTGCTCTATACGAGAGCTTTATGTTGCAAATTCTGCATTCTGCCTTTGTGTTTGCACAATTGTTAAAATGCAGCCAAATGCTGCTTCTTTTCCTACTTTCACTCATCTTATTAGCGCGACGCAAACTGACACTTCACCGTGTGTTCTCCTCTCGCTCTGTTCAGCAATCAGCACTGAGCGCGCGCCGCCCCTCCCTCCTTATCTATCCTCACGTGATGCACAGCATGCGCGTGACATTGCGCGTCACTGCATGTACGCGGAGCACCGGTAACAAAATAAATAACGGCTCGTTCGCGGGTGCGAGCCGGCTCCCGTCGTTCGCGACCGACACATCACTACTGTGTACCACATGAGTGAAAATACAGCTTCTGTTGAGCATGATCCCACGTATTGGAAGGACTGAACCATTTATCTAATTCCAATGTTGAAACAATGTTTAAACATTGAATTTACATAAATGTTTCAGTCCCTCCTTACCTTCAGAAACATAACCACGGTGGCTGTGGAGGGTCAAAAAGGCTCGCACTACGGCAAATCACAAGCAACAAAACCTTGGTTTGCCCTGGCAACATAAGTCACTCCCTTACATCTCTAAATCAAAAGAAGTGTGTTGAAGTGTGTTTTAATAAAAGAAAACTCAGCAAATAATGGTGGCAATTTGCATTAAGTAGGTGAGGTTCTGGTCAGGCCCCTACATTTACATTTAGGGCATTTGGCAGACGGTTTTATCCAAAGCGACTTACAAGGTGTACATTTGTTGAAGCAGACAATAGCATAACGCTGAGGTACGTGAACATAGAAATAGAGCAGTTCACAAGCATTCATATTAACAAGATGAATAACACAATTTCGTACTGCCAGGTCACCTGCTTAAGTAGCTGTGATAAGAGCGTGTTATCAACATTAAGGATATACACTTGCTAGAATATACAACATGCTAAGAGCTATTAATGTCAGGACTTAAGCAAGTTAGGGGTTCACAAAGGAGAAGGAGGGTTCATGGAGAGTCCAGGTGGACTCTGAACAGGTGGGTCTTGAGTCTCTTGCGGAAGCTGGCGAGGGACTCTGCCGTCCTGACATGAGACAGAAGTTCATTCCACCTGTGGAGCCAGAGCCGTGAAGAGCTGGGTCTTGGAAGAGCGATGCTTGGTTGTCATCAGTGAAGGTCGAACAAGTCGCCTGGCAGAAGTTGAGCGGAGCGCTCTGGCTGGGATGTAGGGCTTGACCAACGCCTGGAGGTAGGCTGGGGCAGTTCCATTGACTGCCCTAAAGGTCAGCATTTACCGGAAGCCAGTGGAGATCGCGGAAGAGAGGGGTCACGTGGGAGAATTTTGGTAGGTTGAATACCAGGCGTGCTGCTGCATTCTGGATGCGTTGGAGGGGCTTGGTAGCAGAGGCGGGGAGTCCCGCCAGGAGAGAGTTGCAGTAGTCGAGGCGGGTGATGACGAGCACTTGGACCAGGATCTGCGCCGCTTCACGTGTGAGGAAGGGCCGGATCCTGCGGATGTTGTAGAGGGCAATTCTGCAAGATCGGGCCACCGCGGTGACATTGGCATTGCAGGACAGCTGGTCATCTACCACCACACCAAGGTCTCTTGTTGTGGTTGAGGGGGAGACTTGGGTGTTCTCGATGGTGACCAGTAGGTCCATCTAAGGGCAGTCTTTCCCCGGTATGAAGAGGAGCTCAGTCTTGTCAAGGTTGTAGTGATGGGAATTCCGGCTCTTTTGAGTGAGCCGGCTCATTTGGCTCGGCTCACCAAGAAGAGCCGGCTCTTTCGGCTCCCAAACGGCTCTTCTATTTTACCACATATACCTTTTATTTACATGAAAGAGGTGGTGGTTCTTGATGTCCAGCAATCAGTGGTAAGGCAAACTGCAGTAGCTTCCTTAACCCTGGCCTGCAGTGAAGCACGTTCTCTATCATACAGTCTCAGAATGATTTTTTGAGAGTGTTTTCCTGCTTGGAGGAACATACATTGGATTGAGAGCCTGTGTGAAGCTTCGGAATCCCTTGTCCTCCACAATGGAAAATGGTTGGAAATCACTTGCAATCATTTTGGCCAATTCTTCATCCACTATGTTCTGTCTAGCTGGGGTCATTCATTGCCTTTGCTATTGCCATTCATTGCATATAAATTGGCTTATTGAGGTCTGTGTAGCTGTTGGTTTTTGGGTACCTGATGCATGGGGGATAGATCCTGTAGCTGCAGCAGCAGCTACAAGCAGGCAGTCTGACCTGCCTTTTTTCTTCCAACTGAACTGTTGGATGCACAGTTCTCAAGTGCCTGTGGAGGTGGTTTGTGGACCCTGCTCTATATGAGAGCTTCATGTTGCAAATTCTGCATTCTGCCTTTGTGTTTGCACAATTGTTAAAATGCAGCCAAATGCTGCTTCTTTTCCTACTTTCACTCATCTTATTTGCGTGACGCAAACTGACACTTCACCGTGTGAAGTGTCACCCCTCCCTCTGTTCAGCTATCAGCAGTGGCGGATGGCCCATAGGGGGCGATGGGGCACCGCCCCCCCTAAACCACAAGCACAAACAAAATATATATATAGAAATTGTCAGTGTGTGGAATGCACCCAGAAATATGTGTAAAATATGATTTTAAAATAATTTGCGCAACATATGCTTTTCCTAGTACACATATGCCTAGTACACTGCAGTCTTAAGGGCGCATTTGTATGACGATGCTGCTGGGGGCTTTTCAAATCGCCCCACGGAAGACGTCATTTGTGTGCGTCACAGTGTACTACGAGGAAAAGCATATCATTCCACACACACGTCAGTGTTTTTGTCAGTGTGTGCGCCGATATATATATTTTTGTTGAGTGATTGATATAGTTTTCGTGAGTGATTTAAACAAGCAGGTATATATATATACCTGCTTGTTTAAATCACTCACCAAATTCACCTGTTCAGAGCTGCTTTGAATGTGTTTTGGTGTTATTGTTAACTCGTTTCCTCTTAAATGTGTTTATGTACCAAATAAAGTCTAAAAGAATAGACTGAAGTTCTGTGGTGCCTTTGAGCTGGCCTTGCGTGGCCATGATGAAAGTGATGGACAGAAGGGCGACATTTCAATACAAAAAGTAATTGCATATAATGTAATCAACAATATGTAATTGTAAATAAAAAAATAAAAATGGTATAGCCCCCCCCCCCCCTGGTGAAAAATGCACCAGCCGCCACTGGCTATCAGCACTGAGCACACGCCGCCTCTCCCTCCTTATCTATCCTCCTCACGTGATGCACAGTCATGACAGTGACATTCAGTCACTGCATGTACGCGGAGCAAACTTAAACAAAAAAAAAATAACGGCTCGTTCGCGGGTGCGAGCCGGCTCCCGTCGTTCACTAAAAAGAGCCGGCTCTTTGAGCCGGCTCGTTCGCGACCGACACATCACTACAAGGTTGAGCTTCAGGTGGTTGGCGGCTGTCCATCTGCTGATGTCGGCCAGGCATTTAGAGATGCGTGTTGCGATTTGGGTTTCTGAGGGGGGAAAGAAACCTTCATTTAAAAAACAATGAGAAGACACAGACTGATCTGTACACCCTAACCCTGTTGAACAATACAAAAAGAATACCCCACAAAATCAATCGATTATACCTGAATGATATTTACAGAATCACAATAAACATCATCTTTGGAACAATTTAACATAGCTTGGCAAGTAAAGCACTCAACCAATCACAAGGCAGAATGCATCTAACTGTTCTGTAATTCACATTAGATTACAATTAATTAGAGGCACCTCATGAAATATTAATCTCACCTAATGTTTTAGTCAACCGTGATGCCTGCATCTATTGCAGTGGCATCTAGCTAGAGACACCTAGTGGCTGTGGCAGCTTGTGTGTATGTGTCTTAGAGTGACTGAGATCTTCATTTTGGTCCAATGAAACACCTTGGGCCATCTGGTTCTCTTTGGGAGTTTTGAAACGTTTTCTGTAGGCTGGAAAGAACAGTCAGAGAACAAGAAATAAAAGCATCACAGTATCCTACAAATACTATGAACTCACCGATCACCAAAGCCACCATAGAGGCCCCAATTAGTGTCCCCATAGCAGCCCACACCCAAGGCATACATCGACAAGACTGATGAACCAAAAAAAGGTTTTCTGCAAAGCAAGCACATTAACATACTGTTTATAACATCACAGCTGACTATAACATTCCACTGCAGGCCTATTTGGAAGTCAAGAGGCAGCCATGACGTCTCATGAGGAAGAGACTAGCATGTAGAAACTCCGTACAAAGCCAATCAATGTCTTTGTATGGTTAGGATTTTGGTATTTCCAAGGTCCTGGTTGACAATTACCTTCCATCAAAAGGTTTGATGGAAGGTTATTATGACGCCCTGGATTGATGATTGATATGAATGAGTTTTGGTCATAGTGTGAGGCATTTATTCCGCACACAATGTTTACACTGTCCCTGTGTTGTCTGTTGCTGCTCAAATCTCAAATTAAACGGTGCCGCTCTGTAAACGTGCAATCTTCAACCTTCTCCACGCTTAAACCAATGGTGAAGCTACGTCCAGCCAAGGTGACATCTCATCACATAACAGGACCTACTAGGAAGGCGCATCTCCGTTTCCCTGGTCTGGTTGAAGAGCTCCTGGTGAACTCTACAGGTGAAGTGGGAGCTCAGGCTCCTCTCCACCACCACGGTGCTGTTAATGTTGTAGAGGCGGTTGGGGTCTTGGGTGGTAGTCATGGTTACAGCAGGCAGGGGGAGTCTTTCATTGCCCTCATGGTGCCACCAGGAGAGCTGTGGTCGTGGGTACCAGTCAGCAGACCGGCAGCCCAGAACCAGGCCACTGCTGTTGGCATCCTCCAGGGTGATGACTGGGGAGGAGGCTACACCTGGGAGGTGGGGTTGGGGTTAGGGGGAGATCATCATCAGAGTTAACATTGTGCGACGCAGCAGATAAATATTATGAACCAGTTGATTGGCGGTTGTGGGAATACCTGCTCATTAAAAGTTAAATTAAAAGTATTTCATTGGTTGAAATGTAAAGCCCGCCCACGTGGACTTGGTGAGGCAATCACATTATCATCTATTAGAAGGAGTTAGGATTTGAGTTTAGTGTGAAATTATTAAAAACCAAAATAAAAGATACAAAAAATAAATAACGCAAGTCATTCCTGATTTCGCTCTGCACGTGTTCATAAAAATATGTCAGAAAAACAAGAAACAAAGAAGCAGAAGAAGAAACACACTGTCCCACTAGAATGTATTAACTTCTAAATCTGAATCTATCTCAACCCTGAGAATCTGTCTTACCATTTAGAACATGTCTCACCCACTCAAAACTATTGAACCCCAACCTACTGGTAGCAGTCTTACCTACAAGTAGTTGGACAGTGTACTGGTTGTGGACGGAGGAGAACAGGCAGGTGTAGTTGCCTTCATCGGCCAGTCGGACGCGGGACAGTCTGAGGGAGATAATTCCTCTCTCCAGGTCTTCTTCTGACAGCACCGTTCTCCCTCTGTATGCTGGGTTATGCTCTTCATAAAAGGTTCGATGGTCTTCATGCAGATGGACAAGATCAGGATTCAGGTCCGCCCTGGACCACTCAACTGTCTCCTCGCTGATGTCTGTCAACCGCTTTGTGTCGTACGACAGTGTGACGTCATCACCGACCAGTGCCATCACAGAATGAGCTTCCCCTAGACGGAAAAATGACCTGTGACCTCACTCATGACAATACATTGTTACAAAGGACACAAAAAAAGGCACACTTTGGTAGCAGAATCGATTCATCCTTGTAATTAATGTTGAAGTTCCCTCAAGACAGCGTCCAGATGTTTATCTCCTCTATCCCCATTGTACCCACAGTCCCAATAAGTAGTATATAAGAGAAGAAGCCTAAGCAACTCCAGGCCAAGGATACATACGAGTATCCTTTACAGGAACGGCTTTGGGTGTCTTTTAGTCATTAGACATATGGCCTTAAAGTCAGTCTGAAGGTTGCGATTGACCCAGATCAACACTCGACATTCTGTTTAACAACCCAATCTATAAGCAGAAGCAAA
This sequence comes from Muraenolepis orangiensis, assembly GCA_027704905.1. Lineage (NCBI taxonomy): Eukaryota > Metazoa > Chordata > Actinopteri > Gadiformes > Muraenolepididae > Muraenolepis > Muraenolepis orangiensis. The sequence goes on along the minus strand of CM051021.1, from coordinate 11,198,978 downwards.
GCCAACCCTCTGCTACTGGACACTCTCCTCTGAGTCTAGTAGTAAAATGTGGCAAAAGTATGGGATATGTTACCTGTAGAGAAGTGGATCAACAGGAAAATGAGGACTTCCATGAGAAGCCCTGAAGAGGTGCAGCTGATTGGAGCAAGGCGGGCCAAGACATCTGCCTTTACCTGAAATCCACACTTTACACTTTGTATATTACAGACACATACAACACATTCCAATGGGCCGATACTAAGTATTAATCACATACCAAATTTTATTTTTAGCCCATCTCCAAAGATGGGCTCTTTCTCCAGACTCTGTAAAATATATAAATACAGTAAATGGAAACATAGAACTAGGGCTACGCATGAATCTTAAATCTGTTGATAAAATGTGTCTGAGACTTCGACACTAGCAGCCATATCAATAAGATATTGCGGTAAGCAGGAGGGTTAATGGTTTTACATACAACCAGTAGCGTGGCGTGGTGAAAATTTTAGGGGAAGCCAGTTTTTTTGGGTCAATAACGTAACCAGATGAGTGATTACAGCGCCCGGTATCATTTTACACAGTTGTATCATACAGATGCAGGACTTGCACACGCCTGTTATCTAACCGACAGGTCCGCACGCACTCTCCAGCCAAAACTCTCTCGTCTTATTAATTTAAGCATTCCCCCCCCCCCCCCAAATGCATAACCAGCCGCTCAATGCGCAGTGCAGATTCGGTAATGAATAAAAAAGCTTCAATTTCACAGCACAATCTATGTGATTTTTTGATTTACCGTGCCTCTCAATTGCCCGTGACAGGTTGGCAAGGTCGATGAATCCTGAAGTTGCCCAAGGATTGTTCAGGGAGCACGAATCCTTGTCAAAAAGAAGACATGGCCAGCAAAATAGACGCTGAAGTTCAGCGCTTCCAGTTAGCCACTCCGTGCGGACATAATTGTCCTCATTGAACGTCCGATTCGCTCCCTTTTTCCTCTGTGCACACAGCTCGAGTGTGGGCATGGGCCTGTCATCAGATTTAATTTTTAGTTGCTGCTGTAGCGGAAGTTTAGTAAAGTTGTTTTTTATTAAGTACGCCAAATCTCCACCCTCCATAATGCTTAATACTATCAAACGGCGAGGATGACAGTTACAGTACTACGTACTGATGTTGATGTGATTTGATTGGATTTGTGAGTCAAGGGATTCCCTTCAAATCGATCCAATGGGATCAAGGGATCCCATTCCCTTGAGGGGGGATGCCAGCCGTCTCTGGCCTCCCTTGGCATGGCCCTGACCAATCACAGGTTGGCAGGGGGACATGACGTGGGCCTCATCTGATTGGTCAATCCGGGACAATCCCTCCATTTTTCTTTTCACCAAGGGAAGCTCATTCGGCTGGCCTCCTCAATTTCACCATAATATCTAGGGGGCGCTGTTGTTTCACTCTTTGTAAAATACTCAATGAGAATGGGGGAGAGACGGTCCGGCAGCAACACACAGGCTGTGTGTTGCTGCCGGACCGTCTCTCCTACATTTTTTTAATTAAAATAAAATAAAATAAAAGAAAATAATTTTTTTTATTTTAATTTAAAAAATGTATTAAAATTATAACTACAATCCGAAAAAACAGGGGAAGCCTGGCTTCCCTTGGCCTCCGGGAGAAAACGCCACTGCATACAACATGACTCAATTGTATGCAATATAAAGAATCAATTCTATTATAAGTTTCTTTCTTTCTTATAAAAATATATATATACACATAACTATACTAAACTATCTGTTCAATATACTTTATACTTTTGTGTAACGCTTAAATATACTAAATTCAACTATAATAAGTAATAATAGATGATACTAAAACAATACATTTTATGTATTACATATTTTTAATTATTAGATTAGATTCAAATGTATTGTCAGTGCACAGCACAAGTACAGTACAGTGAATATAATTATGTTTAACATAGTAGGTTCATGGGAGGGCAAGGCGTGCCTACCCCTTTAAGAGAGAGGGGGGCGTGGCGTGTGTGGGAGGCGCGCGAGGTTGAATTAGCCAGCGTCGGTGTGTGGAAGTGAACGGGAGTAGTATCAATGTACATCTGTTTAGTATAGTGGTCAATAAATCAACCCTCTCGGAAGTAAACCCTGCCTGTCTGTTCATTAAGTGGGTTATTGAAGCCTGTGCTTCGGCCCTGGATGAATATCCCCTGTATTCTTCGACTACGGTCTGGAAGCTAGTCAGTAAAGTTCAACAATATCTATTGGACTTATCAATAAAGTACATATAGCACAGCACAAGTACAGTACATTTGAATATAATTATGTTTAATATATCTATTGAACTTGATCAATAAAGTAACATGACATCTGAGCCATTGGACATATCTATGCATCAGTGGTGAAGCGTCAGGGCCTTCAAGGTATTCACACACACACACACACACACACACACACACACACACACACACACACACACACACACACACACACACACACACACACACACACACACACACACACACACCACACACACACACACACACACACACACACACACACACACACACACACACACACACACACACACACACACACACACACACACACACACACACACACACACACACACACACACACACACACACACACACACACACGGGGAAAAGGAAAGGCAAAACAATCTTTAGGCAACAAATAGCCTTTAGGCATGGTAAAATCCAGCTAAAACCTAAGGTAAAGAAAAGGAAAGGCAAAACGGTAGCAAACTAATCCTAAAATAAATGGAGAAAGGCAATTAGAAATTGTATAAAGAGTTATATGAATGTCCTTCAATGTACATACAATTAATCTCCTACCTCTGGTCACCCCCACCCCTGATGCAAACGCATCCACTAGGAATCACCTCACTGGACACCTCCGCAGCGGTGATTCGTTACCGTCTCTGCTGGGGCTGTCAAGAAGCCTGCCGTTTACCAGCCACATATTAACACTTTAGTGGTACACAGAATGTTACAAGTCCTAACAGCAGCTTCACATACCTCGTATAGGGGAAATTCGCGCCTATCAGCCAGACAACGATGACCGGAACACTCGTAAACACTGGAATGATGACCGGAACACTCGTAATAGTAATAGTCAGTGAGCATTTAAAGTGTAGCGGGAGATGCTAAACTACGTACAGCTGCGGCGTTTTCCTTCTATGGAAAGGCCAGCTGACTAAAGAAAGGGGGGGGGTGTCATAAAGGGGCAGTGGTGGCTCAGCCACTTGAATCAAATGATCTGACAGCTAACCCTCTAACAGTAGCACTGGCTACAGATGGAACGATACAGAGAAGATTAGCATGGCCCCTGCGCAAGGATGACACGCAAATTCGTGAAGCGTTCTATCTTTTGTCTTTAAGAACACAAATCAAACAACGTGTTCTTACAGCGGTTCTCAAACTGTGGTCCGCGGACCACTGGTGGTCCGCGGAGGTACTGCAGGTGGTCCGTGGAAAAAAGCAGAATAAAATCCACTTTTTACTATCAAGGATTTTCGGAGACCACCTCATATGTGACTTGCTCCATCGAATATATTTGAATAGTAATACATATAAAATCATTGCCAGTGTTATCAGTTGCAAGTGTATATTTGTTGTAAAAATGACGAAAACAGCCTGTGTGTGAGGGGCAGCGGCGTGTGTGTGGGAGAGAAGCAGCGCTGTCTACTTATTTGCAATGACGTAGTACATTTCAGGACAACTTTGGGAATTTAGTTTGTTATGAGAGAGAGAGAGAGAGAGAGAGAGAGAGAGAGAGAGAGAGAGAGAGAGAGAGAGAGAGAGAGAGAGAGAGAGAGAGAGAGAGAGAGAGAGAGAGAGAGAGAGAGAGAATGTCACATTATATAATGACTGTGTGTGTGCGTTTGTGTATTTTTTTGCGTTTGTGTGTATTGTGTTTGTTTCCCGGGGAAAACACACACGAGAAACACCGGCTGTTGTTATGCCTGCTGCCTGTGTGACGTTAAGTTGCTCCCTTTTCCGCTTGTAATTATTCCGTTACAAGCTTCAAAGTTGTATTTATCATCTGAATTTGCCGAAACAAGTTTAATATTCTGAAAGCCATGACTTTGTTTATTTGAAATCAGATGAAAACAAACTCTCACGGACCCTGCCCAGTGGCGTTGCGCAATATTTCGGGGCTCCCCCGCAGGTCGGACCATGGGGCCACGCCCCCTCCCCTAAATCAATAAGAGTGACGTGGGATAGACATCGCGGCCACTTTTTTTAAATGTTTATTTTTTCAGGCATCTTTTGTAAACAGTATAGGTCAGTAGGAACTCATGTGTACACTGTTGTACGGTGTTGTCGATCGTGAAGTCCAACGGGGGGGGGAGGGTTGTCGCAATCGTGAAGTCCAAGGGGGGGGGGGGGTTGTCGCAATCGTGAAGTCCAACGGGGGGGGGGGGGGAGGGTTGTCGCAATCGTGAAGTCCAACGGGGGGGAGGTAGGGTTGTCGCAATCGTGAAGTCCAACGGGGGGGGGGGGAGGGTTGTCGCAATCGTGAAGTCCAAGGGGGGGGTAGGGTTGTCGCAATCGTGAAGTCCAACGGGGGGGGGAGGGTTGTCGCAATCGTGAAGTCCAAGGGGGGGGGAGGGTTGTCGCAATCATGAAGTCCAAGGGGGGGGGGGGGAAGGTTGTCGCAATCGTGAAGTCCAAGGGGGGGGGGGGGGGGGGGCTAGGGCGCCCTCTGCGCCCTGTTCCCGTTACGAAATCTAAGAGGATAGCCTACAGTGGGGGTGGGGGCCTCCTAAGCTCCGGGGCTCCCCCGCAACGCGGGGGCTGCAGGGGCCTCCGCTACGCCACTGACCCTGCCGTGTTACTTATGATTAATATAGGCGTTACATTCATAATTTCAGCCGGAGGGAGGGGGGGCTGCGCTGCGGAAGAGCAGAGTGCAAGTGAGAGCTCTCATCTTCCCACGTGTGCGTGCAAAACCACAAACATGGATCGGTGGCTAGCATCAGGTGGTCTGAAGAGAAAATATGTTAACGTTAATGAAGATCATGAGAGTGAGTCGGAGGCATCTACAAGCCAGATTCCGCGGAAAAAAAACAAAGAAAGTGAAGATTAAGCGAAAATACAATGTGAAATACTTAGAACTGGGATTTACAAACACAGGCACCGAAGATGAGCCTTTGCCATTATGCGTTCTGTGCTACGAGACACTGGCTAACGAGAGCCTAAAACCAGCTAATCTTCGCCGTCACCTTGAGACAAAGCATGGAGAGTTGAAGTCCAAGCCAGTTGAGTTTTTTAAAAACAAGCTCCAAGAATTTCACAGTAGCAAGAACATCATGGAATCCACATCTACAGGTAGCAACAATGCTAAAGCAGTGGAAGTCTCATACAGATTGTCAAGAATTATCGCAAAAAATGGGAATGCGCATACATCGATACCTCGGTGGGGAGGTGGTGCTGCCATCAATTAAGGTGGCGGTGGGTGTTATGCTGGGTGAAAAGGCATGCAAGCAAATGGACTTGATTCCATTGTCAGACAGCACCGTACAGCGCAGAATTTAGGAAATGGCCAGCAATGTGAATGACCAGCTAATAGCGCGGATAAAAGCCAGTCGATTTTTTGCACTACAGTTGGATGAATCAACTGACATAGCTAACCTTGCCAACCTGCTCTCATACGTAAGGTATGAACACAACGGAGAAATAGAGGAGGACTTTCTCTTTTGTAAATGTTTGCCAACACGCACAACTGCAGAGGCACTTTTTAACATGTTGAACAGTTTCATAACGGAACATAGGATTGATTGGTCAAAATGCGTGGGCATTAGCACAGACGGGGCAGCAGCCATGTTAGGCCGACACAGTGGGCTTGTTAAACGTGTACAAGCAGTGGCTCCACAAACTAAATCAATCCACTGCAGCATCCACAGGGAGGCTCTCGCAGCCAAAAAAATGCCTCCTGATCTCAAAACTGTTCTGGATGAAGCAGTACGAACGGTCAATTTTATCAAGGCCGTCCACTGAATGCCCGGTTGTTTGCCGTTTTATGCGATGAGATGGGCAGTGATCACCGGCAATTACTTCTGCACACCGAGGTCCGGTGGCTATCGAGAGGAAAGGGGCTTGCGCGGCTCTACGAGTTGCGCGATGAAGTGAGAATGTTTTTACTTGACTCAAAATTTGAACTTTCAGATCGCTTCAGTGATGCCCCGTGGCTTGCCAAGTTGGCATACCTGGCAGATATTTTTGAGCATTTGAATGGACTCAATCGGAGTCTTCAGGGGAAGTCAGTGACACTTTTTCACGTGCAAGACAAAGTTGAAGCTACAATCAAGAATATGGAGATATGGGCCAGGCGCCTGGAGCAGTCAAACTATGACTCGTTTGCAAACCTATCCGATTTTTTGGACACTGCGGAAATGCAACTTTCAAATAATGTGAAAAATGATGTCAGGGAGCACTTGCACAGTTTGAAAACACAGCTACGGATGTACTTCCCTATCCCTGACACAACTGCGAACTGGATCAGAAATCCATTTGCGACCCTGGACGATGACATCCTCGCAAACTTAACGGCCAGAGAGCAAGACAGCCTTGTTGAACTGTCCTGTGACAGTGATTTAAAAGTGGATTTTTCTCAGAGATGCCTGCCTGCCTTTTGGCTAAAAGCTGCTTCAGAATACCCAGAGCTGTCCGACAAGGCCTTGATGTTTCTTATGCCCTTTCCTACCACTTACCTCTGTGAGTCGGGATTTTCATCACTGGTCTCGTTGAAGACAAAATATCGGAACAGACTTAACATTGAACCAGATCTCAGATTGAAGCTGTCATCGCTGGAACCTGACATCCAGATGTTGACGTCCGCGAAGCAACATCATCCCTTTCATTAGCTGAGTGATAAGGTTAGCTTGGACTTGCTGTGCGTGTGCGTTGTTTTGAGTTTAATTAGCCTATAATTGCACAAAATCTGTTATTTTATTTATTATTTCCTTATTACACACGTTTATGTAAATTTATTTTATATTCAGTGTGATTGATAAGATTATTTGTTTCCACTGGACTTGCTGTGCGTGTGTAACATGGTTGTTTTGAGTTTAATTAGCCTATAATTGCACAAAATCTGTTATTTTATTTATTATTTCCTTATTGTACACGGATACAATCGGATGTTGAAAGAGCTGAAGCTGCAGTTCATGTTCACTGATGCAGCTGTTATGTTCTATGAGTGTATGCAGATTTGAATATATGGTCAAGGACCAAAAGAAAAAAAGAAGTTGTCCGCCGTCCTCTTTGAGAAACATACACAACGCAGACAGACACCGGTCACACGTGCAACAAAAGTATCAGATAGGCTTCAATTTACTTTTGATTGTCTATAATTAACTATAAAAAAATATCTGCGTTTTAACACTACGTTTATATGTACTTATTTTTACGGTTTGCATATGAGGTGGTCCGCGAAAATCCTTGATGATAAATAGTGGTCCGCAGAAACAAAAACTTTGAGAACCCCTGGTCTAGGTCATGTATTTCACCTATGTGTATAACATATTAGTCTTGCTGATCTGACATAACGCCGTAGTGAAAAAGCAGATTATATATATAAGCTAAAACATTTCTCAAAACATGACTTTCAATCAAAACTCTTGTCCATTATTTTTATATCTTGTATATAAAATAAGATAAGAAAACAAATTAAAGTTATTACTTTTTTTTAAACTACATTTGTCTTTTTGTTGCGGACTGTATATACTGTAATTTGTATTGAATGAGTATGTCTGAGATAATGTCCGAATCGAGAATGCAGGGACATTTTCCGCCAGGGCTGTACTGGCCATCTGGTATACTGTGGGCCGACGGGCCCCTCGGGCCGACACAACCCCCCGTCAACGTCCGCTGATTGCTCAGCACCCGAAAGAAGTCAAAGCATTAGAACGTGTCACATGTTTTAACAATCAATTACTTAAATGAGCTTTTGATCATGTTCTGGTCCGCCATCTAGTGGCTCAGAATAAAATTGGCCCATGACCAAACTTACTCGCCAGCTTTGATCCGTGTGTGGCACAACATTTTTAGCAGTACTACTGCTACTATTCTCTCCTTCAGCTGTCTACTATTGCCTATATTCACAGCATATAGTTTAGTTTGAATATTTCTTGTATAATATTTTTTTCTTTTATCTGGCCATCTATTGTGTGTCATGTGCATACTTAAAGCTCACAGGTTAAACCAACTTAGTTGTGAGTTGTGTTCTCAAGGTTGACACAAGTAAAAGATAAATAAAGAGCTACTACTGCTAGCATTAGGATATAGGTTCCAGTATTTGAGTAATAACACACATTACTTTTGGTGTTAAGGTCAGAGCTCTCCTCTAGCAGTGGACTTGAAGCTGGGTGTTGAGGTCAGAGCTCTCCTCTAGCGGTGGACTTGAAGCTGGGTGTTGAACACACCGGCTTCACTCACGCCTGGATAGAAACAGTCATCAAGACTGCCACCAGGGCCGCCAAAAACATCAGATTCAGATTACTTTATTTTTCCCTCGGGATAAATAAAGTAATCTGAATCTCCTCATCCTCCAGGCCCAGGAAGAGCAGGGAGTCGTCGGACCAGGTGTAGGAGGCCAGCAGCACGCCGATGTCTGGGTTCTCGGGGAAGATGTGGCTGGGGTAGTAGCAGTGGCGGCTCGTCCATAGGGGCGCAGGGGCGCCGCCCCACCTGGTTGAGAGAGGAAAAAAAAATAAAAAAAAAAAATTATAATAATTGTGTTTTTTTATTTTTTATTTTTTTGATCCCTAAAAATAAACTAAACATGTTTAAAATGAATAATAATTACTCATTTTATGTATGTTTGTGTTTAAAATGCACAATAACGTTAATATAGCAAATATAAATCATTGTTGTGCGTGCTATTCTCCCCCCTCGTTTGTCATTGACGTCACTCTCATAGAAATTTGGTACCTACCTCCAAACCTGGGCGCACGGCAGTGCGCCCAGGTTTGGAGGTAGGTACCAAATTTGATAGGCAATGTAGCCTATCAAGGGTCAAGGTTTTGAGGTAGGTACCAAATTTGATAGGCAAATGTAGCCTATCAAGGGTCCTGAATACGATCTCTGGGAGCGCATTTCATTGCGCCCGAACAAGGAAACCAGTCACGCATGCGCGACTCAAATTGAGTGCGCCCCTCCTACTTCGGATGTCACCGGCCGCCACTGGGTAGTAGATGATGCGAGATGGGCGGTCCGTGATGCTCTTCCCTCCCTTGATGTCGTCGTCCTCCCAGAACCTCCGGCTGAAGGTGAGGATGATCTTGGTGGAGCTGTCATAGTGAATGCTGCTCAGTGCCAGGGGGTCAAAATCGATGAAGCAGGCCACCTTGGCTGTGGCTGTGACCAGTACTGCGTCGGCAGACAGCTTGGTCAAATCACATTCTTCACCCTCCTGGTAAAACACACTGACTCCGGCCTCTGACTGGGTGATTTGTTTGACCTTGGAGTTCAGTTTTGATGGGGAAACCAGGAGGCAATGCAGGGCTATATATATATATATATATATATATATTAGTGCTGTCAATAGATCAAAATATTTAATCTGATTAATCACAATCAAATTCTGTGATTAATCAGATTAATTAATAATCCTTTTTCTGATTCTGATTCTGTTTTTCTGATTGGTGTAGTTTATTTGATAAACTACAGCGATAAGATTTTATTTTGATATACCCCAGGTAGTGACATCACAATCATGCCCAACAGCGCTACCCAATGAACACAGTAGTAGTCAGCTACTTACACAAACAATATGATACACAGTAATACATAGTCATACAATATACATATCTTTATATATTATACCTCAACAAATGCAAACTGTATTTAGTGGTAAATGAGAGAGACCCCACAAAATCAATCGATATACCTAATGATATTTACAGAATCGCAATAAACATCGTATCAGCAGTCAAAAATAATTTAATAATCAAAAACTATTTAACATAGCTTAGCAAGATACGTAAGGCGCTTGACCAATCACAAGGCAGAATGCATCTAACTGTTCTATAATTCACATTAGATTACAATTAGTTTGTAATTAACAGGCACCTCATGAACTATTAATCTCACCTAATGTTTTAGTCAACCGTGATGCCTGCATCTATTGCAGTGGCAGCTAGCTAGAGCATAGGCGGAGTTTGGGGGGGGCAGGGGGGACATTGCACCCCCCCAAGTGGCCGAAATTTGTTACCGAATCGGTATAACGGATTATGTGTACACTAAATGTTTTAAAAGGGTACAATGAAAGCCTAACTGTCAAAAAAATCTAAATAGATATTTCACTTTTCAGACATTCACTTTATGGTTGCCAGTGGTCTTCTACACCCGGGAGAACACGTCACAGAATACCGTGACTACGTATATATCAGTGGCGAAGCGTGTCTATCCCAACTGGACCTTCTATAGACCAGGGGTTCCCCAACTTTTCAGCCCGCGACCCCCAAAATAACAGACCCTCCCCCCACTATCACCGTCCGACGGGGGTGGGGGGGTAATCGCGATCGCGGACATCGTGAAGTCCAAGGGGGCCTATTCTCTCTTCTTTCTCCCTATCCCCGAATAAGGAGGTGTGTGTATTTGAGCTAGTTCCCCTAGCCTCTGTTAATAAGGAGGTGTGTGTTTTAGCTCCTCCCCCTAGCCTTAGTTAATAAGGAAGTGTGTATTTAAGCTCCTCCCCTTCCCTAAATTAATAAGGAGGTGTGTATTTAAGCTCCTCCCACTGGCCTACGTTAATAAAGGGCTGTGTATTTAAGCTGTGACCAACACATTTGATACTAGTGGTGTGTGCCTTGACATGGAGACAGCGCCCCCGCAGGTCAACGCTGGCACTACAGACAGCCTTCACTGGGCCACATGCAGGAGTTTTATACAAATAAACAAGATATTTTCTCTAACATGCCTTCTCCGATGTGTTGTCTTTTTTTACATGTCCTTTCGTCTGTGTTTATTCTTACTTTAATTTGTCAGTCATTTATTAAGACAATAGAAAATCAATTTCATTTTTATTTATTTATATATGTACAGTATATATATATATATGTATAAATTAAAATTAAAATATTTAACCAGCATTAAATGCATAGGTTTATGAACCGTTAACCATCACTACATATATATATATATATATACACACATATATATACACACATATATATACACATATATACATATATATATACATATACATATATATATATATATATAGTATATATATATATATATATGTATATGTATATATATATGTATATGTATATGTGTATATATATGTGTGACTACGTATATATTATATACGTATATATTATATACGTAGTCACGGTCTTCTGTGACGTGTTCTCCCGGGTGTAGTTAGCCCAGGTGGCCGCCAGGTGGAAGCAGAGAAGCGTGGCTGGAGAGGCTTGTATATCTACATTACAACAAGGTTTTAAAGTTATACTTTGCATGTATTTGTCTCCTGACCTCTTTTCTTTTCCTGTTTGGAGGCAGCTTCTTCACTTCCTGAAAGAATAGTGTGACTGTAAATCTCTTTTTAGCGTATTTTCACCGTGATTTGGGCCCACAGGTGATGACGTAGAGTCAATTAAATATAATCAGTCTGTCTAAGGTTCAGTCGTTGATTCAGATTCGGATCCAATGTTCCTAATGTTCTGTGAGTAGTGTTATATGTTATAAATCTATCTGTGCAATATTATCATATTTAAATTTAAATCTGCAGTATCTCAACTTTCTCAATCCTGAACCCTTCATGTGCAATGACAATACATTTGAATGTACTAATCTACTAATCTAATCTAGATTAGCAGACGCTTTACTTCGAAGCGATTTACGATAGTAACCAGTTAAATAACAATACTACTAGTTAAAAACTGGTTTATAATATAACCTGTAAAAAAAGGAACATTAAGATGTTATTGATGCTACCTCATGAATACCTTAACTATAATGTGACTAATGTATGTACTATAATGTCCATCACACCGGTTAAACTTAATTTAGAGTTAATCTGAAGCTACGGTGAACTCAGAGGAGTAACTAATAATAATAATTATTATTATTATTATATAATGATTGTTCTATCAGACTATATACCGTATAGAACTAGGACTGTATTCACTAGTTCTATACGGTATAAAGTCAGACAGAACCATCCGTTTTATCATAATAATGCATAACGATCCTTCTAGAACACGTTGTTTGATTTGTGTTCTTAAAGACAAAAGATAGAACGCTTCACGAATTTGCGTGTCATCCTTGCGCAGGGGCCATGCTAATCTTCTCTGTATCGTTCCAATTTTAGTATATGTGTTACCGAAGTAACACAAATGCTCTATGATCCTGGTCGTAATTTATACGAGTACTTCTACTTGAACGATCTTCTACTGGTTTCATCCCATAACAAATACAGACCCGCAAGGATCTATGGGTATTGTAGTGCATTCTGGGTATTCTAGTCACCGGCAACGGATTGGTGGAGCCAGACATCAGACCCATCCCCATCAGACCAATCCCGCCCATCCCTCCTCCTCTGTGTACCACATGGGTGAAAGAACAGCTTCTGTTGAGCATGATCCCACGTATTGGAAGGACTGAACCATTTATCTAAATCCAATGTTGAAACAATGTTTAAACATTGAATTTACATAAATGGTTCAGTCCCTCCTTACCTTCAGAAACATAACCAAGCAACAAAACCTTGGTTTGCCCTCTACTGGCAACATAAGTCACTCCCTTACATCTCTAAATCAAAATTGGAGTAGTTGAAGTGTGTTTTATTAAAAGAAAACTCAGCAAATAATGGTGTCAATTTGCATTAAGTAGGTGAGGTCAGGCACCTTAATTAAAAAAACAATGAGAAGACACAGACGGATCTGAACACCCTAACCCTGTTAAACCATACAAAAAATAAAACCCCACAAAATCAATCGATATACCTACTGATATTTACAGAATCACAATAAACATCATCTTTGGAACAATTTAACCAATGCGTAAGGCCAAGCGCATCATAAAATACATTACCCACCCCAGCCACGAACTGTACCCACTGTTACCGTCAGGCAGGCGATACCGCAGTATCAAGTGCCGTACAAATAGACTCAGAGATAGCTTCCACAGTCAGGCAATCAGGCTGCTGAACAAGGGCGTATAGCATATAACAATGTATATTTTATTGCATTGATTTATATATACATATTGCTCTTTTTCTGTGTAGATATATTGCATTTGTATATTTTTTTGTAACTTATTTTATTCTATTCTGTTTTATTCTATTTTTAATCTTATTTTTGCTGCTGCTGTCTGTCGTCGGGTATTGCACATAAGATTTTCACTCACTGCTTTATACTTCATGTAAACTGTGAAGTGACAATAAACTTGACTTGACTTGAACATTAGTTTGTAATTAACAGGCACCTCGTGAACTATTAATCTCACCTAATGTTTTAGTCAACCGTGATGCCTGCAACTATTGCAGTGGCAGCTAGCTGGAGACACGTAGTGGCCGTGGCAGCTAGTGTCTTAGACTGACTGAGATCTTCATTTTGGTCCGATAAAACACCTTGGGGCATCTGGTTCTCTTTGGGAGTTTAGTTTCTGTAGGCTGGAAAGAACAGTCAGAGAACATGTAAGAAATAAAAGCATCACAGTATCCTACAAATACTATGAACTCACCGATCACCAAAGCCACCATGGAGGCCGCAATTAGTGTCCCCATAGCAGCCCACACCCCATATGTACCTCGACAAGACTGATGAACCAAACAAAGGTTTTCTGCAAAGCAAGCACATTAACATACCGTTTATAACATCACAGCTGACTATAACATTCCACTGCAGGCCTATTTGGAAGTCAAGAGGCAGCCATGACATCTCATGAGGAAGAGACTAGCATGTAGTAACTCCAACAGCCTTTAGTTTGTCATAAAAAGCCAATCAATGTCTTTGTATGGTTAGGATTTTGGTATTTCCAAGGTCCTGGTTGACAATTACCTTCCATCAAAAGGTTTGATGGAAGGTAATTATGACGCCCTGGATTGATGATTGATATGAATGAGTTTTGGTCATAGTGTGAAG